>CM045758.1:12767441-13206035 GCA_025200525.1 Camellia lanceoleosa
CATTGTGGACCAAGCGGCCGGCGCGTGCAGGGCTATCCCGGCTCACCACGTGCAGGCCTCTTCTCGCTGCTCTAGCGGAGAGGTGGTGGGACACCACCGACTCGTTCCACCTATCTGCGGCGGGAGACATGTCGATGACTTCCTATGATTTCTCGATGCTCACAGGCATCGGGGTAGGGGGTGATCCGATCGCCTTCGACACCGATATGGACAAGTGGACCGCTACTCAGATCCATTTGCTTGGCGAGGTGCCACCTCTCGCCCGTCCAGGCTTTGTTCGTTATTCCTGGTTCGAGGTGTAGTTCAGAGTCCAGCCCGCGTTAGTGGAGGAGGCTCGATGGCCGAAGGCGTGGAAGCGATATCTGCGACTTTACGATGTTTTGCTAGGGACCACCCTTTTAGCCGGCTGGCGAATCGTGCCCTCTGCCTACTTCGCACTAGTGGATGTCGAGCAATTTTGCGTTCTTGGGGTGGCACGCTGGCCACTCTTCTGGTACATGAGTTGATCTCGTGGCGTGAGCGATTGCTTGGAGGCTCTTGGCGGGCTTGGAGAATGCGTCTTCTTCTCTACTTTACATTTCTGCTCTACATTTTACGTGATACATGTGTACTGTAGTTTGCTTCGCCTTGTTGTATCTTATACCACGCACACATACTCTACTTTACACTGACTATACACTGCTCACACTGTACACTCTGCACAATACACGGCTCTGTTATTTCTGCTTTATTCTGCATTCTGCTTTATCTAATAAGTATACTGGTATTCGCTCTGCAGCTGTGGGTCTATGCCTACTTTCCCAGACTGGAACCGGTGCCAGGGACGGAGACTCCTCTGGTCGTCCCCTTCTTATGCCACTTCGACGGGAGATGCACGCGGCGGCCCCGTGAGACATTTAGCTTCTTCCGCCACTTCTTCGACACTATCACCCCTGCCGAGGTATGTTTTACTTGCAGTTCATTTAAGATTCATCTTTCCACTGTATATTTCAATAACGGTAGATGACAAACTGTATTTCAATTCCAGATCACTGGTGCGTGGGCTCCCACAATGCGGCGATTCAATCGGTTTGCGGTCTTGAGGATACCTCACGTTCGGATTCTTTGGAGGCGATGCAGCCGGGCTTGGTACTGGGTGGCGTTTCCACGCTGCACCTAGGGTTACCTGAGCAGATAGTCCCGGTGTACCCTCCTGAGCATATGAGGGATACCGAGAGATTCACAGCCGAACAGATGGCGGACTACACCATTGGCTGGGACGAGAGCGGCTACAGGGGCGAGGGCAACTACTCAGAGTACGTCCGAACCTTCTTCATGCGGCCTCTGAGTGGTGGTCGCCAGGCTGAGCGAGAGAGACCTGCGGCGCCGGTGGCTCGGGCAGAGGCAGGAGTAGGAGTGGGGGCGTCGAGGAGAGCTCGAGTCCGTGGCAGGGGGGAGTTCGGAGGGGACGGGGGACCGCTTGGCCTGCTCTGCCCACTTCATTAGCATACAGAGAGCAGGGGGGGCGACCTACCAGATTCCCTTTGCTCCTCCACCGGCTGGTCATGAGTTAGTCGGTGTCCCCGACTTGCCTCCGGTATGTATTACTGCATTCTTCATTTTGCATTGCCATTTCATTTCAATTCGTTTGATATTCTGTAGAATATTGATGGATTTAATACTTTTGCAGGCGTCCTCCGAGTACACCCGGCAGTCCCTGGAGCTGAATGCCTCCATGATGGGGATGTTGCAGTGGACCTTCGACCTCCTGGCCCTCTATAGTATTCCGGTATGTTCTTCTGACCACAGTCTTAAACCATACATAAACTGCTTCTCATGCAATCTGATGTACTACACAAAACCTGATAAACTGCTCACAGCATTCCCACACTGTACTCATACTGCATTACGCATCGATTCTTGCTCGGCATTCACACATTGTACTCATCTTGCATTCAGATCGATTTACTCCTCACGGCATTCACACACTGTACTCATCTGCTGCATTCTATACTGATTTACTGCTCACGGCATTCACACCTCGCACTCATACTGCGTGATTCTATACTAATTTATCGCTCACGATGATGATGTATTTGCCTTTCATGCTTTTCACCGGCCTCCCTTCGATTCCTCGATGGGTGGCTCTCCACCGGGCTTGCTTTCCATTTGGATGGCAGGCATACCCTCAAGACTAGGGGAGGCGCACTCATGTCGGGAGTAGCTCGCGGGCTCCAGTTCCAGACGATGAGTCGGAGGCGGAGGCAGACTCATCTGAGGAGGAGACCGGGGACAGTTCGGGCTCGGGCTCAGAAGATGATGCTCCTGGTGATGCTCCTGGGCTTCTGCCCAGGAAGAGAGCTGGGACGGGTCCTTAGGCGTGAGACCATTGATGCTACTTCAGATTTTTTGCTGCTTTTTCCTTCTTTTTCTTTTCTTGTACTTTTCTCTTTTTGGTAGTTAGATTACCTTGTACTGCCGCAGGCAGATTTTTGTTCCCAAAACTTTGTACTTGAAAAGATGATGATATGAAACGGAATTTTTATCTAAAAAGTCTTATGTCTGCATATCTCATACATTGCTTCGCATCACATCATGTTAAACCTCAATGTGAATGGAATTGATCTGTTGTCTGAAAATTGAGCATTTGCACTGTAGTAATCAAATAACCATCTAACTAACAGCAAACAACCCGTACAAACTAGTGCTCAACCTGGACGTACAACCCATACTATGCTGGGGGGGGGGGGGGTTAATCTGCATACAGCTCATAACACAATACTTGGTTCATTCTACACACGGCAAATCCTGACCAAACAGCCCAATCTTGACAAGACGGACCACAAAAACTGAGAACCGGCTGAAATTGGAGCACGCTCAGATGCCTCAAATTTTATTCTTTTGCTTCGCATAAATGTAGAGAATGGCACAACACTCTGAGCATAAACGATTTTTCAAAATGAAGAAGGGTTTCACAACTGGGGTATCGAGCCTACGACTGGACACAGCAGGAAGGACTCAAACAAAAGGTACATGACCTAAACATAACGAGACACACTCGGGAAAGACTCAACAGAAGCCAAGACAAAAATGAAGGACACGACTCATAGACGTGTTTACAGAAATGGGAGACTTCAAATCTCGAGGAGCCAGTGCCTCCGGGTATACTTCCCATCGTTTCTAATCTGTGATTCTCACATCACTCGGCACGCAAGCTTGATTTTTCTCACAAAAACCCTTTTCTCACTTTTCTCTCGACTTACACCTCTCTGTTATTTATTCTCTCATTTTTCATCCCTCCCAGAGTGATTGATAGATGAATAGGAAGTTGCGGGTTTACGCCTGATACAGCTAGCTCACGGCTATTTCTTCTGGTAGATAAAGTGCCTTTCCGGCAAATGCGTTGATAACAAGGGAGAGACAGAACACCTGACTCGACTGTGCCCCCAGTTCATTATTTTGACCATTTTTTGTTTTCTTTCTAAAATAGTTTTGATCAAAATGAGCGTCAGATTAACATGCTTGTTCAATCTTTGATTTGAAAATCATACAAGTCAGGCTACGAGCACTGAAAATTTACCTTTTTTGGGTCCTAGAAGATGGTCCAATTTTGAAAAGTGAAATAATTTTCGAGAAAACAGTCAACCTCAGTAAAAGTTTTCAAAAACTATTTTCGCAAACGGTCAATGCTCGACGAGCATGGAACCTACGCTCGAGATGCACAACCTCAGATCAGAGGCAATGGAAAATTGCCCCTTGCTTGAAGGAACGCATGGCAACGGAAAGTTGCCTCTGGTTTGGACGGCAACTTACGGCGACGCGTGGCAACGGAAAGTTGCCCCTTGTTTGGATAATGCCACGGCATGCTCATCGATGATTGATTGCGACCGGGCTCTCAGGCACGGAGAGGACGGAGACGGCCACAAACAATATATGGACCCAGTCACCTTGAAAGCGTTGGTGGCTGGACTTCAGGAGGAAGTTGATCACGTAGTTCCAGTTGTTGAAACCGAGACATTGGATTCGAAAGAGGCACAGATGATCAAAACCATTACATGGACTGAGACGCTATGAAAGTGCTGGGGGCTGGACTTCAGAATGAAGTTGCCTACGTATCCCAAACATGGGAATCAAGCCTTACGTTGTTCCGGTTAAGGTACACTCGGGTATTTTAACCTTCACTTTTCAGGCTCTAACTTTTGCCAAGGCGCTCGATGCGGGTTTTCTACCTTGCGAGCTTCTTTTCATTCTCTTTTTCTTTCGATTTTTGTATCTTTTCATTCTTTTCTTTTTTTTTTTTGTATCTTTTCTTTTGCATATATATATTTTTTCTTTTTTTTTTCTTTTTTGTATTTTTTGTGTTTTTTGTATTTTTCTTTTGCTCTAATTTTTGCCTGGGTCGCCCTTTCGAGTTTTCGGCCCAGCGAGCCTCTCAAAGGGTAAAAGTGTAACGAGTCTGTGCCAAATGGTTTTTGAAATTGAAGCCTCTCTGTATCTAGGAGAACGGCTGTTGCAATGCTTTGCAGAAGAATTCATCACGGTTGCTTCACAAGCTTCTTCCAGTGAGATCCAATCTTTTTGCTCTGATTTCGGTGCCTCTTGTTCGAGGGCTGCTTCAAATCTGGCCGCATGGACCCCTCTGGCAATTGGTCGTTGAATGTTCCGAATGAGTTTGAGGTTCAAAACAAACGAGTCGAATCTTGAGGCTGAGAGCGATCCTAGGCTACGCAATCTCAAGAGCGATTCCACACAGGTCTTCACAGGACCGCGCAAAACATTTTTGTTTTTGAAAGTTTTTAAGAAAGCGACAAATCGCTTTAAAACATGTGAACCGACCTGGTCAAGCTGAGTGGTCCTTCTCAAGACTCAATCGACAAGCATGATTTCAATCATTAGGGGCTTAGCATGCCTCTCTTTCTTTCAATTTGATCAAAGTTTTGCAAATCCCGAGGAATTCCTTCCTCTTTGTTTTTTAACAACGCAGTGTTCAAAAAGATTTTGAAAAACTTAGGTCGAAGCAATAATTTTCGGGGCACAGAAGAGCAAGTTGTATGTGCTGTCGCCCCATTCGAATTCCCTGGCACAACTAGCCCAAAACAATCAGTAAGCACGGAAACAAGATAGCCACAACTGTTTCATTCAGGTTTCCTGGATGCAACTGGCTCTACAGCAGAGGCAGACTCAAAAGGAAAACGAAATGAGTAATTACAAAGCAAAACGGTGTTCGAGGCAACAACCCCGGAATCACCTGGTATTCTATACAAAGGGGGATTGACTTGCTACAACAAGACAGACCCTTAAGCAAAAAGGACTGACTCAATACAAGGAGACAGACTCAAAACAAAACAAAACACTGACTCGACACCCAAGCCAGAACTTACGAGATTAGCATTCGCAGATGCTCAAAAAATGTGTGCCGAACGCTACATCAAAAACACACTGGGCGTCGCCCGTAGGTGGTTCAATCCCAATCACAGACTCGCAGTATCGATGTCCTCAAAATCCAATAACTGGGTGGTAACGGATTTAGCTGAGGTGGGCGGGAGGATAACCTCGTTGCCAATCAAATCCTGCACCTCATGGCGGAGGCGGAAACAATTATCGGTGGGGTGGCCGGTTTGCTGATGGTACGCACAGTACTGAGTAGCATCATGCGTAGCAGGGAGATTCTTCAGCAGAGGTCGAGGCTCCAAGGGCTTAAGATGTCCCCTCTCGGCAAGGATCTACACTGCTTTTGACAACGGCATATAAAGAGCATGGAAGGCCCTATGCCCTCGAGGCAGGTATTTTGAAGCCTGAGTGCTTTTGCTAGACGCGCTAGCAAACGGATCAACAGGTGCAGCCTTGGATTTCTGGTCCTTCCCGAGTGCAGGGTTAGGGGCGGAAGGAACTGTTCTGGCATGACGGGGCCTGTCCCGGTTTCTGACTGACTTGAACTACCCTCAGGTGGAGTGGGGAAAACATCATCCACAACTTTGGTTACAACCACGGATATCTGTTGCTTGTTCATCCCCCCAGCTTTCAAAGCCTCGACTACCCACAGCAGCTGTTCAATGGGATCGGCATCTGCCTTCGCGTTGTCCTTACCTCTGGCCTCAGCCTGATCGAGGGTTTGGGTCTGTATTGATATATCATTACCACAACTTGAGACCATCTCAGGTTGGTTAAGTTCAATCACAATTCGTCCCAATAGCGGGGGCTCCTATGGCACAAAATTCCTTGTGTATGGTACTGCGGATGACGAAGCTGACATTCCGTAGGCGAGATCCGCCACGGACCTCTGGAGATCACCTATCATTCCCATCAGCTCGAACGTCGTGGGCTCGCGAGCCTGATATAACTGGGGTGTCCAAAGCGGGTGCGCGATAGGCGACCTGGGTGGGTGCGATACATCGACATTGGTTTCATCCCGCAGGGTGATCCCTTGATCCAGCGCGACTGTCATAACCACAATCTATTCTCAATTTTGTGTCATTATAGGTCCTGCCTCAGCAAGAGGGACACTGACTATTCTGTATCAACTCCCTGAATTCTCTAAACTGAAAGGAAAAACATGCAGCGTTTCAGCCCAAACAGATCGAACACAGGTGTAGTTGAACAACTGCACTCTACTACTAATCACTGTTCCCCAGAATCACCATTCCTGAAAACTAAATCTAATACCCGCAGATAACTGATTCTCATAAACTGATATCGGTGCCCTCAAGCCCCGGTACTCAAACTTGCCAACTGATATGTAGGTTCCTGCAAAGATACACTCTAAAAGCACATAGCAAGTAAAAGAGAGCCAAAACACCCCTATGTTGGGGTAGGGTTTTCTTGTCCTATCTTGTCAGGGGCTAGGGTTTTACTACGCACATAGCGGTTTCAAACAACCTATATCGGGTAAGCAACCTGTCCTAATTTGGAATGGTCACTATGGAATTCGATATGCACTAGGTCGAATGGTCAAAAAGGGTGCCCCGGTAAAACTGGGATTTGTGTTCCCATGCTGTCAGAGCCCACAACCGGTCAGCCTTATGGTCATGCCTTGACAAGACAAGCCTCCGGCAAACCGTTCAGGAATGGTAGATGGCAAACACGTTGTCCTAGGCACACCAATGCACATGCAATGCAAAGAGACACATAAACGAAATCAAAACAGGATATCACGAGTTCGAGTCAAGCTCTCTAAAATCCCAGAATGATGCGTAACACGTCATGAGGGACCTCCGCTGATTCGGACTCCTTTTGTTTGTTACGATTAAATGTCTGAATCAAAGAGTCCAACTCGCAAATCGCTTTGAGAAAACATTTTTGAAAAGAAGTGCCAAACATGGACTACTTTGCGGAATCTGAAGTCGCCACCTAAATATTTTATTTTGGGGAAATTTAGGAAACTCGACTTGCCAAAGGCCACCTGCCCGTCATCACCAAAGTTGCCTCGGCTCGGGAACTTGGGTATGATTGGGGAAGGTCAGCTATGAGCACCCCCTCTCGCCCGATCCGAAGATCGGCCTCTACTAACCGTGATATCCGTTTTTGAAAACGTTATATGTTCTTATTCCGGTTATTAGCCTAGAATTACTATGTTATGCGCACAGCAAACAAGTATAGACTAGATCGCCTAATTTGGAAAGAAGCATTGCATATCCGTTTGTTTTTTGAAAATGTTTTAGAATTTGCTACTCGCAAGTAGGCTAAAACACGGATTTCAATGAGCCATTGCAACTCAAACAATCCAACCTTCACCCACAGGCATTCAGGCAGTTATAGCACATAAGCATCTAGCCACATGGTAAGCATGCTATCATGTTAACATTCACACGCATGCGGTATGCTAAAGCATAAAATACTTACATTGTACTCCGTGCCAAAACAGTAAACTAGTTAGCAAATATGCATGACCTAGCTTATGTGAAGTGGCTAATGCATCGCATGCAAAGATGTAATCTTAGACAGGCTCGGCTATCCTAAACATGGCATGTGAAATGCACGAGTAGCACGTATTCAAGTTAGATTTGAAATGTTGTGCAGTTAGCATGATGCGCCGAGCCCGGTGCATGTAAGACTGACGAATGATGCACGCATGCATAGCATAAGGAATGCTAAAGTAAATATGTCCTAATACTAACCATCAAATCAGGTAAGTAAAAGGGAGAAAGAAGTGGGGTTTGGAAGACATGCACACACTCACCCACACTTATTACAAATACGCCCTCACTCGGAGGGACCAAATGAATAATACAAATTAATTAACTATGCAAGCTAATTAATTATTACAAATTGCCTAATCAATTAACTAATTAACTAAGCTAGGAAAAAGAGTAAACCGCGTCGTGAAGAGAGCCCAATGCGAAGCATGCTCGGTCTTGCTCGGAAGCGCTCTGCCATGCATAGACTGCCTTTGTTTTCTCTGCTCTGCTCCTCTGAAGACTGCCAAAGTCTCTGAATGACTTCCCTGGACACTGGGGGACACCACCGGCTTAGTAGAATTTCCACCGGTAGTAGTATGTGGTCACCGGCACAAAACAGATCCATCGGCCACCGATTGATTGCCGGTCGGCACTAAGTACTGCCGGTCGGCAATAAGTTCCTGCAGAATCTGTTTGACAGCAGCAGAGGACAGAATCTTGCATGGCAATGCAATTCAAGCCATATATGCACCCACCAAGCCCCTTTTCATGTTTGAGGCTCAAAGGGACGTGGTCCTTGAGTCTTGGACCACCAATCATGCATTTCCATGCATGATGGCCCAAGAATCAAGTGTGCATTTTCATGTCAGATGAAATGCAAACCAAATAATCAAAGGGGGCCCAATTCCTATCACTAGATCAAGGAACAAGGCATGCATGTTTATGTGTGCAATCCTAAGCATGTTAGCTAGTATGCAACATGGGATGCAAACAAGTGAGCATGCAAGTAAGTAAGCAACCATGTGAGGTGAGCATGCAAACAAGCAAATGATGGACTTAAACATGACTTAGGCAACTCTAATTAGGCCCAAAATCAGTGGCCAAATTCCATAGAATTGAAGGCCAAAATGCACACACACATGCATGCACACATGATCCAACACTTAGGCATATAAAGGTAACTCTTAAGCACATTTAAAGAGACCAAGCAATAGACAATTAGCATGCAACACAAGCTATGAAAACATGTTATAAGAGGTGCCAAACCAATTTAAACAAAACTAACAAAGGCATGCAAATGATCCAAGCACTTAGGACAAGCCATGGAGGCTTAAACCAAGGTCAAGTCCACCAAGCCTCACAAGGCTAAGGGGACTTAAAACAGGTCAAAAGGAGGCTTGAACAAAGCCAAGGGTGTACCTTGATGGCATCTAAGTGGCTCAAGTCCAAAGGCATGCACAATGGCCAAAACATGGAACACAAGGCACAACCTTTTAAAGCAACAAAGAGACAACCAAGGCAAGCATACACGCATGTCTTAAGGACTGAAATGGTACTATAAACAGTGCCAAACCACCAAATCAAAGCAAGCAAAGCATGCTATACACTTACATACTTGGGGCCAACAAGCCCAAAATGCAAAGGGGGCATACAATGCAAGCTATGATCGACCCAAACAACAATGGACAGACCTTAAACATGGTGAAATAAGCACAAAATCTTCACAAAGCTAAGCCTAAAACATGCTAAAATAATGGCTCACAACATAAGGCATGTTAGGGCCTAAACATGGCATTACAAGGTAGGTATGCAAGGCATGCATGGAGTACCAAAACGAACTTAATAGAATGTTATATCGTGACATAATAAGCATAAAATACAGCCATGGCATGATCAACAAACACTTAAACATGGTGCTCCCTCAAGAGGCCAAAATAGGTCCTTTTCAAGGACAACAAGGAGAGGGGGTGGCCATCTCCTTCTTAAGACCTCAAGGGACCATCCTCACCTCTGAAATTCCTCAAGATTTCAGTGGTGAGGAGGCCCAAACACAAGGGTCCCGGATCTCACACAAAATGGCACAAAACAAGGGCCAAACAAGCCTTTAGAGGGGTCAAACCTTCTCAAAGCTTAAGGCACTCTTAACAAACTATTTAGAGGCCAAAAAAATAGAACTTTTATGTATTAAACACTAAGCTTAAAAATAGTTCTAAGATGGTCAAAAATACAATGCAAGAGTGGGGTAAAAAGGGGCTAGTGTCTTACCCTTGAAGACCACCTTCAAGAATGATGGACCAGCAGCCCCTTGAGCTCCAAACTAGCTTCAAAACTCCAAGAACAAGCCTCAAGAGCCTCAGTTCCAAGAGGATGGTGTGATGGTAGGTGTTTATGCTCAAAACTGAGCCTAAAACACACACAATGGCAAGAGAGGGAGAGATATAGATATATGTTAGACACACTGTTTGAAACCCTAAAACCAGAGCCTCCTTACTCTCTTCTTCAACTTCTCTAACCCTAGAACAAGGGAGAGAAGGCCTCCTCTTATATTGCAGGCAATCTTGTGAAGCTTACAAGGTAAGCAAGGAAGAGGGGCATCCCTCCATACACATGTATGGAGGGGAAGCCAATGCAAGATAGCTGTGATAAAATATCTGCAAAAGCAGATGCACAGTAGTCGGCCGGCCAAAGATGTCATTTTGGCCAAATTTACTACCGGCCGGCAACAAAGAATGCCGACTGGCAACATACATTGCCGATGGCATAAAACCCTGGCCGGTGGCCTCTAGCCACGGCCGGTGATGTGTGGGGATGCCTCACAAGGCATTCCCTACCTCTCCAAGGCAAAATAAAAGTGTTTTGTGCAAAACCAGACACAAAAGGGTCGAGTTCGGAGATCTTGAGGCAAGGCGGGTTACCGAGACCTCCAGGAACTCCAAAGGAACACAAACATGGATGATCACCGAGTGTTCAAGCGGTGACGTCCAAGTCTTGAGGATGGTCAAAAATGGGGTATCTACAACAGTTTATTTCAAAATTAACCTTGACTTATGAACCATTGTTTGGTCTCCTAAAGAAAGGAAAGAAATTCCAATGGGATGACTGATGCCAAGTTGCTTTTGAACAGATCAAGCAGTATCTACCGAACCCACCTGTGTTATCGCTGCCAGAGCCTGGGAAACCGTTGATTCTGTATCTATCAATGACCGACACGACAATGGGCTGTATGCTTGCGTAGGAATCTGAGGATAAAGTGGAGAAAGCTTTCTACTACCTGAGCAAGAAAATGCTGGAATATGAGGCCCGCTACACTCCACTAGAGAAGGCTTGTTTGGCCCTGGTATGGGCTACCAGGAAGTTGAGGCAGTACCTGTTAGCTCACTCCGTAATTCTGGTTTCGAGATTAGATCCCATTAAATATCTCTTCGAGAAACCAGCGCTTACGGGTAGGCTAGCCCGTTGGTTGCTTCTTCTCTCTGAATTTGATCTGAAGTACATGATGCACAAGTCTGTGAAAGGGAGAGCGGTAGTGGAGTTCCTCATTGATCACCCAGTTGAAGGAGATGAAGTAGGGGAGTATCTGCTCCTAGATGAGGCCATTCTACAACTTGAAAAAGAGGTCTGGACTATGTACTTTGATGGAGCGTCTAACCAGTACGGGTATGGGATAGGGGTGTTATTGATAGCACCCGACAGTTCCCACATACCCTTAGCTTCCAAACACCGATTCAAACTATCAAACAATGAAGCAGAGTATGAGGCATGTATCGCTGGCTTAGAAGTCGCCCTGGAACTAGGGGAAAAAAGGTTGGACGTCATTGGGGACTCGAACCTGGTTATGTCTCAAGCAAAAGGAGACTGGAAGGTGAAGGAAGAAAGGATGAAAATCTATCACCAAACCCTGGACATCCTAATTCCAAAGTTTCAGAAGTTAACCTTCACGCATTTGTTAAGAGAGAGCAACAGGTTCGCAGATGCTTTATCAACTCTATTTTCTATGATAGACATCTCTTTGGGAGTCCGGATGCGTCCAATTATCATTGAAAAGAGGCATGTGTCGGCCTACGAGCTGGTTGCCACTATAGATGAAGTACAAGATTATAATCCCTGGTACTACAACATCTGGAACTTCTTGAAAAAAGAGGCTTATCTACCAGTGGCAAATGCCAAAGATAAGAGGGCGATACGAAGAATAGCAGCTCAGTTTATTGTCTGCGGGGGTAAACTGTACAAACAGGGTCATCTTGGGATGCATAAACTGTGCGTTGATGCTGAAGAATCTACGCGCCTGATAGAGGCCATCCACGGAGGAGAGTGCGGAGCGCACATGAGCAGGGTGATGCTAGCCTGAAAAATTCTCAGACAGGGTTACTACAAGTTAACCATGGAGGAGGATTGTATTGGTTTTGTTCGGCGATGCCACAAATGCCAAATCCATGCAAATCGCATGAACATTCCGCCGTCGAAGCTGTACAACATGACTTCGCCATGGCCATTTTCAATCTGGGGGATTCACGTTATTGGGGCAGTTACTCCGAAGGGCTCGAACGTCTATGAGTATATCTTGGTGGCGATAGACTACTTTACAAAGTGGGTCGAAGCCCAGTCCTACGCAGTGCTGAAGGCGTCACACGTAGCTAAGTTCATCAGGAACAACATTATCTATCTCTATGGAGTCCTGAATGAGATTATTTTGGATAATGGTTCCCACTTCAAGAAGGAGGTGATCAACTTGTTGGAGAAGTACAACGTGGCTTTTCATAAGTCATCCACATATCAGCCGCAAACGAACGGAGTTGTTGAGGCCGCCAATAAGAACATCAAGCATATTCTACAGAAGATGGTGGAAACCTACAGGGACTAGCTAGATAAGCTGCCATTTGCTCTTTGGGGCTACCGGACATCAATTCGAACTTCTACTGGGGCAACTCTGTATTCCTTGGTTTATGGGATGGAGGCTATTCCGCTGATCGAAGTTGAGATTTCGTTGCTGTAGGTAATGGCTGAGTGCTAGATAGCTGAGGCAGATTAGCAGCAGAGTAGGTTCGAAGAACTCATGTTGTTTGACGAGAGAAGGCTGAAAGCACTGTATCACGTCCAAGGTTATCAACGTAGAATCGCCCGGGCTTTCAACAAGAAGGTTAAGTCCAGGAATCTCAAAGAAGGGGATTTTGGTGCGCAAAGACAACCGAGCTCCTATCCACGACCCTAGGGGCAAGTTCAGACCTAATTGGACTGGTCTTTACATCATCAAATCTATCTGGTTGGGTGGAGCAGTCATTCTTATGGACTTGGATGGCCTCAAGTTGTCCCAGCCGATCAACATGGACAAGTTGAAGAAATACTATCCCTGAGTGGCTCGCTAGGCTGAAAACCCGAAAGGGCGACCTAAGCAAAAGTTAGAGCATAGAAAATTTGAAATAAGAAAAACTGAGCTCGCAAGGTTGAAAACCCAGAAAGGACGGCCATGGCAAAAGTTAGAGCGCAAAAGGAGAGTGTTAATACACGAGTGAACCTGAACTGAACTACATAAGGCTTGATTCCTATCTTTGGGATACGTAGGCAACTTTATTCTGAAGTCCAGCCATGAGCACTTCCAAATCAACTGTGTCCATGTGATCATGTTGGTCATCTTTATCTCCTGTACATCCAAGAGTTCGGTTGTCATCTCTAGTGCAGTGCTATTCAGACAAGGGGCAACTTTCTAGTTGTTGGATTCGGGGTTGTGCATGTCAAGGATTTATCTCGAGCGTGTCCATTTGTGATCCATATCGAAAATGGTTTTGAAAAGTTTTAATAAAAGTTGATTTTGATGAAATTAATTTTTTTTAAAACTTAGACTATTTTTGGACGAAACGGAAAATTTTCAATACCCACAATCTTCAATTTCATTGATTTCAATACAGAGTTCTCCGGCTCTTGATAAAAATTGAAGTTGATTTTTATTACATTCAAAATGAAAACTTGAAAGTACAGATTAAAGCAATAAACTTGGGGCATAGTCAGGTGTTCCTGCGCCCCCTCCCAGAGCTTGTGGAAGCTTCATATGCCAAACTGGGCCCGATTTGTGCCTCATCTTCAAGCCAAGCTATGCATTCACCAGAAAGGGCACAATTGAAATTAGGAGCGGGGGCCAGAAGTTCTCTAGTCCTCCATGCAATGGTATACTGAGCTAGCTGTGTGCCTCAGATCGAAAATGAAGCTGGGTACTCTATCCCTTCTTTCGGGCAAGTCTGGTCGTGGCCGAACTGACGCCTGAATCGAAAGGGGAAGTAGAAGACACAATGCGTCAAGCCAATCAACTGAATGCTAGGCTACCGGGACATGCTATAGCTCATCTCAGGTAGATCAAACTAGAGGCAATGCCAGGCAATGTCAAAAGTGGATCTATTGCACATCCAGTGGCACCACCATCCCTTGTTTGGGAAATCGACTAGCCGTGCGCGAAAGAAATAGCTGCGTGCTGAATACGTAGGACAAGTGTCCACTACTTTCAACTTATCCATCAGCCATACCTGGGGAGGGATGAGAAATAAGACAGATTAAAGAATAGAGAGGTGTACGTGGAGAGAAAAGTGAGAAAGGGTTTTGAGAGAAAAACAGAGCTTGAGGGCCGAGTGATGTGAGAAATACATATAAGAAGGGTGGGAAACAGAACCTGCAACAGTAATTGACTCCCTGCAAACTTGGTTGTCTCCCGGGGTAGAAAACATCCAAGCCCATCAAAGTTTCGGCTAGTGTCATGCCGATGCAACTTTTGCCCTCTTTCAAGCTTTGGGCAACTTCAATCAATCGAATGCTAGACCCTCCGAAGCCAGGGGCAAGCAGAAAATGGGCCAACATACATAAGCAGACGACATGTTGCCAAAAACTTTGCCAAAAGTGGTTGCCGCGGTCACCGGCATCAGAAAACCGATAAATGAGACAGGGGATGTCCAGCTCCCGTTGTGAACCAAAGATCGGGCATCCTGTAATGTGAGCCTGCACATCCTTCCCAAAGCTTGGATGTGGCCAAAGCGAGATTGGGGCAAGATCTCCTCATCACACCGAGACTCCATCAAAGCTTGGAACTCTTCAATTGTGGGACATATCTCCTGTCCCCCAAAGCTAAATATGTGCGTAACCGGATTCCAACATCCAGCCGTGGCATGGAGGAATGGAAAACACAGCAGAGTACGGCTCAGTGGGAATAGTGCATTTATCCCGAAACCTCAGAAATTCAACTTTTCTGAGCCATTCAAAGTTGCAATCCAAGTTGAGAGTTTTTCGACAAAGAATGACACCATTTGGGGCAAAAATAGAGTTGGAATGCAAAAACCACGAGGCTGGAGCTTTTGTAGAAGATAAGGTACTGAGTGGAGGACAGGTGGCAACAATTTGGAGATTCTCAAAATTTCTGGCCGACCGGCCAGTTCAAGTAGCCGACCGGCCACCTCTACAGGCCGACAATGACCACAAGTGGCCGACAATGATCCTAAGTGGCCGACAACCACTTTGTCTCCAGCAGAGAGCCTTTAGCCTTCCTGCGTGCTGAGGATGCTGAACATATGAGTTTGGTTGTACTTCGGATGCGTCCTGCTATTTTGTTTAACAGTTGTATTCATTTTGTTATCGAGTTGTTGCAATTTGTTTAGCGAGTTTGTTGCAATTCGTTTATCGAGTTGTTGTTTTGTTTATCGAGTTGTTGTTGTTTTGTTTATCGAGTTGTTCTTTAAGTTGTTTTGTTTGCTATGCTTGTTATGTTGGTTAACTACCTGACTTTGCAATACACAAATATTTGATTTTCATCAATCTCATTTTTGTGTAAAATGGTGTGATGCAATGCTCATAATATAAAATGTAACTCTTTTTGAACAAAAGTTGCCTTCATTCCAATCATGGTTTCTTTTTGCAAAGTGTACAAGTTTTAAAGAAAATAAAACTGCCTAAGGCTGTACAATGTGCTAATACTACTAGCAAAAAGAGAAACAAAGCAAAAGCATTTGGATCGGTGCCATCCGTCTCAGGATCGAGAGGCTCTCTTCGTCCTCTTCCTCAATTGCAGGAACTCGAGCTATCGTTGTTTGCATTTATGCGATCCGAGTCGAATCCGAGGCGCCTCTGCTCCTATCCTCGGAACCCTCCTCAGCATCATCATTACCCTCAGAACCCGAGCTGATACTGTCACCTCCGTCCTCGAATGACCCTAACTGAGGACTCACTGGCTCCTCGTCCTCATTGGTCTCGTCGTCATCATCATGCATGATAGGCTCTTGACGTCCCCCTCGGCTGTGAGCCAGAATCTCTCTCTCTGCTGCTGGAGAAGGCTCTGATGGTCCTGTCTATAAGCGTGTGACCTGAAAAGGCAGTTTGAATACATCAGCTACAGTATGAGTATTGGATGCAAGTATGGTGTATAGAGTGAGTACATGCCAAAAGCAGGTATAGTATGTGAATGCAACGAGTCAGATGCGATCTGTACATGCAGTGTATCAGTATAATGAAGTGCTCAACTTTAGTATATTAACAGAAGTATGATAAATGCAAGAAAGCTGAAAAATTATCGGAATCCCGTGGGAGTTCATCATCATCTCTCTCCTCAAGATCATGCCCTCAAATGAGGCCATCACTTGGAGTAACCCCTCGACATACTCTACGAAGGGCTACAAATGCAAGTTGAAATCATGAGTACATGAATGAATAAGAATATGAGTGAAACTAAAATGAATGAAAGCTATAAAGCATACCGGTGGTGAGCCATGTGTCTTGACATATCAGTGATCTAGCAATAGGGCTCAAGCGGAATCTGATAAGGAACTCCAAAGTATTGCCAACTGGTCAGCTTAGTCGGAAGATCCGACCATCCAACACTCTGTTTGGAGGGAGGCATCCCTCTAGCCTCACCCCTCAATGCTCGAGCCCTACTCATCGAAGGGGCGCCCGCTGCTTGAGCCCTGCTCGTCGAGGGGACATCTGCTGCCTGGGCCCTGCTCGTCAAAGGAACATATGCTATCTGAGCCCTACTCAATGAAGTAATATCAATTGTCCTCTCTATAGGAGCACGAACACCTGTCAAAAGAGGCATTAGGTATGTCTTGAGGTAAGTCATGTAGTCCTCCTCCCCGATGAACCGGTCTGCATCCGCACCTCGTATGGAGTCAATAACCTCCCACGGGGAGAAACTCTCTGTGGTACGCATGGAAGCCGGGGGCGGTAAGGGAACTAATTGCAATAGCAGGGCAAAAGTCTGTCGTATGAAGCGCTCTCCAAGAAACCACGGTCGGCCTACCGGCCCCTCGAACAGGATCCGGTACTGGGAAGCACCCCAAGCACCGGCAAAATAAAATCGGGCAAACCCTGTCATCGACACCCAAGGCTGCCATGTGATCTGCAGAAAATAAGTGCATGAACTATTTATTTGCCATTAGATATGCAAAATGAGTTGAAGTTGAAATAAGCAAAATTGTGAGTTTTGAGTTACCTTGGTCACCCTCACGGTGTCGAAATATTGACGAAGATATGGAAGGGTCTCTCGGGCCCTCGGCTGGCACCGACCATCGTATCTATGCAAGTATGGTACCTCGAGCGGCGTCTCGACCTCTGGCTCGGGAGCAAGCGCTGGGAAATAGGCGTATACCCACAACTGTGAAAAAACAGGACAGTGGCAGTGAGAATACAGAATACACAGAGAATGCAGAATACGGAATACAAAATGTAGTGTGTGCAGTGTGCGTAGAGTGTGCAAGTGTACAGAAAGTGAAAAGCAGCAAGCATGGCAAGACTGTAAAACAGAAAAGTAAAGCATACCTACTAGGCTTTCCAATAGCCGCCCAGTCTGTTCCCGCTCCTATGGGAGGTCGAGCTCATGTAACAGTAAGGGGTAGCGAGGCTGGCGTTGCCCCAATCATAGTGCCAAACCTGGGGTAGGTCTACTAAAGCACTCAGAAGATACAGCCTGATGGTGCCGAAGAGGAACATCAAGAAACCTCGGGCGTACTGCTCTGTAGCCTTAATCGTCGTGGGCTCAGTCCCTCTAAAGTGATCTGAGAACCAGGTATATCTAACCATGCCTGCTTGAAAGATAGGCGGGTGTGCTCCCAGTAGATAAGTCCAAGTAGCCTCCCACTCACCCATGTCGAGGTCGTATGGGATCGGCCGACCTCCCACCTCTAGACCTGTCAGCATCGCGAAGTCATATGGGGTCATCGTCATGTCCCCGGTGGTAGAGAAATGGAAGGAGTTGGTGGTGTCCCACCATCTCTCTACCAGTGTGCCTAGAAGGGTCCTCCTCGCCATGAGATGCAGGAGCCCCATGCAGAAAATGCCAAATCCCGCCTCAGCAATGATGTGTTGGACACTATCAGGGAGGTCCATATACCACTCCCTCGCTCCAGTCGACCCATATCTGTTGGTGAAGTGGGAGTCTACGTACGTGAATGAGCAGCAATGTAGTTTTTGAATGTGTCCAGAATTAGCAGAAATGTAGTGTGTGAATGTGTTTAGAATGCACAGAAATGCAGTGTGTGAATGTGTTTAGAATTAGCAGAAATGCAGTGTGTGAGATGTGTTCGGGATGAGTAGTAATACAGTATGTACGTATGTTCAGAACAAATAGATGGAATACAGTGCAAAAGTGTGAGCTATATGAGAAATGTAAAGTGCATCGCAAAATGTAAAGAGTGTAGTATGTACCTCGGGCATGTCGTGAGACAGTTGAGACTCTGGCTCCCGTAATAGAAGATCTACAGGTGTGCGCCGTGTAAATCCGCTAAAGTGGCGAATGGTACTAGGCGGTAGTACATATGCCTCGAGATGGTACGTCATTGGGTCGAAAGGCTGAATCCTGGGTGGCAACGGTATGATGTCGGCCTCCCCCTTCATCCACGGAGAATCCCCGTCATGTGCAGCGTCGTTTGCCATATGAAAAGAAGGTGAAAGGTAGGCAAAAATGAGCAAAAGAAGAGAAAAAGTCAACTCTCGAGAAGAGAAAAAGTCAAAAAAATCAAAGCCCTGGAAAAGAGCGTCGAACTCAAGACAAACTTGGGGGAAACATACCTTAAATGGTGAAAATGAAGAAAAAAAAGCTCCGAAAACAAGTTTTGTTCGGTATGGATTTCCGCTTTGATGGTGTGAGCAAAAATGATTTGGATGTGTGCTTTTAAAGTTCTCCAAGCAAAATGGCAAAACTAGCCCGAATCTGCCATAACTGGCTGACCGGCTAGTTTTTGTGGCCGACCGGCCACCTAGGTGGCCGACACCACTTCAGGATGGCCGACAGGTGTCCAATGCCTTCCCTGTGTGTGTTTAGACTATTTTGAGTCCATGGTTCTCGAAAAGTGCAAGAAAAGCTCACTTTTCAACACAAAGTGTCTCCGCGGGAGTTCCAATTCATGTCGTCAACGCGAGACTCGCTGTCAGCGGGCATGAACAAAGTGTATCCTTTTGAAGCACATTGTAATCCCTTCGAGAGGTAAATTGGAGTTTGTAACTGAGTTGGTCTTGTTACGGCACGTATTTCTTTATGCGGCATTTTGCATTGAGCATGCTATGGATTGTGCATAATATATTGTTATCATTGTGCACAGAACATGTACATCGCATTTCACTGCATTACACATGTTCTTTTGTTTGCATAGAATATGCATGTCACGTTGTATTGCATTGTGCATGCTCTTAAATTCGTATAGAAATTCTCCGTGTTTGTTGCATTAAACATGCATTCGATGTTGCCTAGAACACGCTCCATGTTATGCTTCTGTTTTGTTTTGGCATAATATGCATGAAACATGCCTTCCTAAGCATTGTATCATGGTTATTGATGTTGTATTGAAATGTGCATTCATATCAAATTGTACTTGTTGAAGTTTCTTTCTCGTGCAGGTGTAGCACCCGACTTTTTTTGCACGCCCCCCTTTTGGAGAAGGCGCGAATTGGTCGTCCTACAGTTCGGACTCTTGTCATGGTTCTGAATCTAATCTCACAAAGTGCAATGTGAGACTGATAAACACCAAAGAGTCCAAATTTGGCAATTGGTTTTGGAAAATCAATTTTGAATCAAAAAGCGCCAAACATGGACTGCTTTGCCAGATTACAGAGTTGCCACCTAAATATTTTATTTTTTGGGAAATTTAGGAAACCCTGACTCGTGCCAAAGGCCACGTGTCCGTCATCACCAAAGTTGCCTCGGCTCGGGAACTTGGGTACGACAGGGAAATGTCTTGAAATGAGCACCCTTGCTCGTCTAATCAAAGGATCGGCCTCTACTAAACAAGATATGTTGTTTTATAAACACATGTGTTCTTATTTCGGTTATTAACCTAACTTACTATGTGATGCACATAGCATACAAGTATAGACTAAACCTCAAGGATTGCAACAAAACAATTCATGTTTGTTGTTGAAAATGGTTCGAAAATGCCACCCTCATGGTGGGCTAAAGCGCGGATTTGCCACCCTCAAGTGGGCTTAAAACATGATTTTGCCACTCTGCAAAGTGGGCTTAAAAACTCACAATCATTGAGTTGTTCAAATTCATGCAATAAAGTCTTCACTCACAGGCATTCATGCAGTCTTAGCAATTAAGCACATAGCCTTATGGCAAGCATGCTATCATGGAAACACTTACACTTATGCGAGTATGCTAAAGCGTAAACACTTATATTGTACTCAAAGCCAAAACAAAAAACTAGTTAGAAACAATGCATGATCCTAACTATGCAATAATGCGATTAAAGAGGCTCGGCTATCTACTATGGCATATGAATGCAACACTTTGATAACATGTATTCAAAGAAGTGCATTGAAATGTGATGCAGTTTGAATGATGCGCCGAGCCCGGTGCATGCAATACAAATGAATGATGCAAACATGCAAGTGTAAGGTATGCTAATAGAAAAATGATCCCTAATCTAACCATCGAAAGTGGATAAATAAAAGAGAGAAAGACGTGGGGTTGGAGAACATGCACACACACACACACGATTATTACAACATTATGCTCTCTCAAAGGAGGGTCTGCATGAAATAAGCTAGCTACACTAAGCTATTACAAACCAAGAATTAATTAACTACACTAGTTAACTAATTATTACAACTCAATTGAATAACTAGCTATGCTAAGCTAATTAAGATATTACAAAACAAATCAAATGACTAGCTACACAAACTAAACATAAGCGATGAAATGGCCTCGCGGGTGAGGCAGGCATGCATGCTCGATTGGCGCCATCTCGGAAATCCATTGCTTTGCCGTCAATTGCCTCTGTTTGCACTTGCCTTGGTTTCTGAACATTGAACCAACTCTACACTGTTTCTACTCCAAAACAGGATGATTTCTGCATAAAATTGGATTGGTGGCCGGCCAGCCACAAAAAGTGGCTGCCGGCCACCTTAACTGGCCGGGCGGCTAGTGAAAGTGGTCGGTCGGCTACCTCAAGTGGCCAGTCAGCCACCTGCTTTTCCAAACTTTTGGTTTTGCTGCAACAGAGAACAACAGAGGCAAAACAATGTATTTGCAAGGAAATGTATGCACTGCCACACTTCTCATCATTTCTCAATCTCAAACAAGTGTGGCACTCGGCTCTCAAGCCACCAACCAAGCATTTTCAATCCATGGTGGCCAAGAACCAAGCTTGTACAATGTTGATGAATGCACAAATATGACTCGAAGAGCCTCCACCCTATCATACATGATCAAGGCGGACGGTGACCAAGAAATGTGAGACGTTTCATCACTATGAGTATGAAACGTCCCATATTTCTTGTGTTTGGATTAACGTCCGATCCAAACACATGCAACGCAACATACATATGTTATCTTGGCATGTTTTACTTTGCTCAATTCTTGTTTACACATTTTACATTACCAAGCCATTCCTTAATTGGTTTAGTTCATTGTGAAAGTCCTCTAATGGGAAAGATGGCCTCAGCCACAAGCACCTTGAGCATGAAATAAGCCTCATGATTTTGGTTAGTAGAAACCCTCAAGAGAAGGCTAAAACCATTAGGCATGAGTGCCTCAATTCCATGTTCAAGCTAACAAGGGGCTAAAGACCACTTTCAAAGAAAATGAAAGATTGAAACGATGGAGTGCAATGGCATATATTTCAGCACTGAAATGACATGCTGAATGACTTAAAAATCATGCAAACAAACCATGCACAACATGTTAAGAGTCAAAAGCATTGAAACTAGTGAAGGACACAACACTAGGCGTATGCAATACAAGGCTCAAATGACCAAATCAGCTATGGATAGACCTAAAACATGCCAAATCAGTGGCCTAATCATGCTAAAACTTAGGTACAAAAGGCAAGAAAATCTTGTGCACATGTTGGCTCGCAAGCAAGGCACAAAGCTTAACTCTTAGAAACAATGAAGGAGTGACACATGCAAGAGTGTGGCAAAGCTATATGCTCTAAAATCATATGTTAAATGGTGCCATATCATGGAAACATCACAAGCAAAGCATGCTAGGGGTCCTAAAACTCAAAGCTAGTTAAGGCCATTTACAATATAGCTATACAAAGCAAAGCATGTGTGACCAAGACCACCCAAAATAGAGTTAAATCATGTTAAAATATAATAAAAAACATGCTGAGATAGGGCTAACACAAGCTAAAATGATAGGCCAATTCATTAGGCATGTTAAGCTAGTAAGCAAGATTACACTACAAGTGTAAGAAGGAAATAAGAGGTGCTCCAACCAGCCAAAAAAAGAGTTATAACATGTTAAAATAAGGCCAAAAACATGCTCAAACTAGGCTACAAAAAGGTAGAAATACAAGCTCATTTGGTAGGCCATCAACACATGCAAACAAGACAAGAGGAGAGGGGAACATCCCCTCCCATTTTGGACCTCAAAACCACCTTTTCACCATTGAAATTCGTTTGGAATTCAGTGGTTAAAGCCCAAAAAGAGATGGTTTCAAAAGCTTTCAAAGATGGCACAAAGCTTAGCAAATAAGCTACAAAAGAGGGTGGACCACCCCTAAGTTCAAAAGGGCCTCAAAATACCATTTTTAACACTTAAAAATAGAGGTTTTTGTAGTTGAATGCCACCCTAAAAACAGTGTAGAAAGATGGCAAAAGAATAGTGTACAAAGAGCTTAAAAGGGAAAAGAGGTTACCTTTGAAGCACAACAGCAAAACAACCCCAATTCTGAATTAAAACCACCTTTTGGAGCTCAAACAAAGTCCCAAGCTACCTCAGTCCAAAGATGATCTGCTTTGGTTAAGGAAGTGTATGCAAATATGTAGGGAATTCTCACTTTGAAGCCTAAAACAAGAGGAGAGAGAGAGAATTCTAGAGAGAGGGGAGAATTTGCTCACAAATTTTCTAGAGAGGGAGGATTTTTAGAGAGAAAGGCTCCCAAAATTGCCAACCTTCTAATATATGAGTTATGGCCTCCATATATAGCAATATATGGCTTTAATTCGAAATATCTACAAAACAGACCACTGGAGGTTGTGTAGAACACCTGGAGGGAAAAGATCTGCAAAATATCTGAGTTTGGGACCTTAGTGGCCGGTAGGCTACCTCAACTGGCCGGCCGGCCACCCCTAGTGGCCGACCACCCACCCCTGTGGCCGACAACAAAAATCTGCTCTGTAGGTCAAATTTCAAATGGGCATATCTCCTTCATCTGGACTCCTTTTCAGGTCATTCTTGTATCCAAATTGAATCCCGAGAAGTAAGATTTCCAATGGTGGAAGCCGCATGTCAAAATTTCAACTGTGCAAAAAGTTATGCTCCTTTTAGTGAAGCCACTTAGTTTTGATCCTTCTCGGATTCATGCCGAACTTCTCCCAAACTAGTTTTCTTCCTTTCTCTCCTCTTTTCTTCAACTTCAAACCCCTAAATAAGGTGTTTTTCAAAGATTTTTTTTAGAGATTTCACCTCTCTTTCATTCATCTCCACTTTGTCCTTGCTCGGTTTATCGAAAAGCGCAACATTTAACAAAATTTCAGCGTCGGAACATCGTAGGAACTTTGTTTCAAAAATATTTTGAAAGAGAGGGTTTTAAGGTCTAAAATCTTTGGTCAAAATAGTTTTAGTCCAAAAATGGGGTGTGAGGTTTGGAGTTGACGCTCTCCTTGTCGAAGAAATCAAACCTTTGCACAAGATAGCTTGCACCATCAAGTAAGCAATCAGTAGTGCCCAAGTCTTAAGGGCGGTCAAAAATGAGGTGTCTACAGTAGGCACGATATTGTATGTACGGTTCGTTCAAAGCTGATGCAACCAGACGATATTGTATGTGCGGTTCATTCAGAGGAACTCCAGGCAAGATCATTCCGGTCCTTTGAACTCCTTGCTTTGGTTAGAAACATTCGAGTACGACCGGTGTTAAACCACTCCTTGTGTTGGTTAGAAACATTCGGGTACGCCCGGTGTTTACACTGACACTTCGTTGGTTAGAAATATTTGGGTACTGTAACACGTCCGCGGGGGGACCTCGCGCTACAGTTCGGACTCAATTTTTGTGTCGGTTCTAAATCTGAACCAAAGAGTCCAAATCCGGCAAATCGTTTGAGAAAACAGATTTTTTGAAAAGTAGTGCCAAACATGGACTGCTTTGCCAGATTACAGAGTCGTCACCTAAATATTTTTTAATTGGGAAATTTAGGAAACCCTGACTCGGTGCCGAAGGCCACATGTCCGTCATCACCAAAGTGGTCTTGGTTCGGGAGCTTGGGTACGATCGGGGAAGGTCAGCTATGAGCACCCCCTTTCGCCCGGTCCGAAGACCGGCCTCTATTAACCGTGATATCCGTTTTTTGAAAACTTTATGCGTTCTTATTCCAATTATTAGCCTAGAATTACTATATTATGCGCGCAGCAAAAAAAGTATAGACTAGATTGCCTAATTTGGAAATAAACATTGCATATCCGTTTTGTCTCGAAAAACGTGTTGTTTTCTTTTGCTACTCGCAAGTAGGCTAAAATTCGGATTTCAACGAGTTGTTCCAACTCAGGCAATCCAACCTTCACCCACAGGCATTCATGCAGTTATATCACATAAGCACTTAGCCTCATGGTAAACATGCTATCATGGCAATATTCACACACATGCGATATGCTAAAGCATAAAAGCTCACCTAGTACTCCAAGCCAAAACAGAAGCTTATTAGAAATCCATGCATGGACCTAAGCATACTGAAATGTCTAATGCAACACATGCAAGGGTGTAATCTAGGCAGGCTCGGCTATCCTAAACATGGCATGTGAAATGCTACAAATAACACGTATTCAATTTGGAATTGAAATACAATGCAGTTTGTATGATGTACCGAGCCCGGTGCATGTAAACAAATGCATGAATGCACGCATGCATTGCATAAGGTATGCTAATTTTAATATGCCCTAATCTACCATTGTAAGCAGGTAAATAAAAGGGTTAGAAAGAAGTGGGGATTGGAAGACATACACCCACTCACACACACTTATTACAATTTGCCCTCGCTCGGAGGGACCAAAAGAATATACAAAACCGAATAATTAATTAACTATTCTAGCTAATTAAATATTACAAATCAACTAAATTAAATAAATAAACTAATTAATCTATTTAAGCGATAAATGCCTCGGAAGGAGGGCTGACTGCCGCGTGTGCCCGGGACTCGCTCGGAACTGCACTGCCGTGCAAATGTGCCTCTGTTTCCTC
The DNA here is from genome assembly GCA_025200525.1 of Camellia lanceoleosa. Lineage (NCBI taxonomy): Eukaryota > Viridiplantae > Streptophyta > Magnoliopsida > Ericales > Theaceae > Camellia > Camellia lanceoleosa. The sequence goes on from CM045758.1 coordinate 12,792,955, forward strand.
TGCTCTCCTTCTCTGAAAATTCCCAAAACTTCAGGAGTGCCTCTCAGAGCACTGGGGAGCATCACCGGCTGAGGCAGGGAGCCACCGGCTGAGGGAGGAAGCCACCGGCTCTGAATTTCATTATCGGCTGCCAAGAGGCAGCCGGCCGGCACTAAAGAGTGCCGATCGGCCCTTTATCCCTGCAGAACCTGCAACTGACAGCAGCAGAGGAAACCAAAGGCAAGGCAATGCAAATCAAAGCATGTATGCACCAAGCACATCCCTCATCATGCTATGGACTCAAGAGGGCATGTGCCTCGATTCCCGGACCATCAATCGCGCATTTCCATGCATGATGGCCCTAAGAACCAAGAGTGCAAATTTGATTTCAAATACATGCAATGCAAACAATTAAACAAGAGTGCCAAACCTCTATCATACTTCACTTCAAGAGGCTTAACATACATGCAGATGTGATGCAACCCTAAGCATGTCATCTAGGATGCAAGATGGACGATATGATGCATTTATGCAAGCATACAAACAAGCATATAATACAAGCATGCAATCCAATGGAATAATGGACTTAGACATGAATTAGGCAACCCTAAAAGGCCTAAGATCAGTGGCCAAAATGCCTAGAAAATGAGACCAAATGCACATACACATATGCAAGTGTTAAGGCCCAAGACTTAGGCAAACCAAAGCAATTCTCATGCATACTTAAAGAGGCCAAACATGGACTAATAGCATGCATTTAAAGCTCTGAAATTCATGTTAAACATGATGCCAAATCATGCAATAGAGCATTCTAAATAAAGCATGCAAATGGCCTAGGCTTAAAGCAAGTCAATAGGGCATTAAACCACACTTAGCACAATCATACATGGTGATATTCAAGCACTTAAAGACAAAGTTTTATCACATAAAACTAAGCCTAAATGACCACCTAGATGGCATCTAGGAAGCATGGAATCTAAGGCATGCAATAAGGCCTAAACATAGAGCACTTAACACAAGCTCTTAAAGCATTGACAAGGCCACTAAGGCAATCAAACAAGCATGTATGAAGGACTGAAATGGCATGCTAGATGGTTCCAACCATCAAAAACAAAGCTAGCATGGCATACTACACTTTCATGCTTTTGAGGCCAACAAGCCAAATACAAAGGGGCTACCAAATACATGCCAAGATTGGCCAAAATAGCTATGGACAGAGTTGAATCATGGCAAAATAAGCTTACAAGCTTCACAAACCTAAGCTTAAAACATGCTAGAAAATAGGGCAAACAACCTAGGCATGTCAAGACATAAAGGAGGCATTACAAGGCAACTATACTAAGCATGTATAGGAGACCAAAACCAACTTGAAAACATGTTATATCATAGTAATATAAGCATAGAAAACAAGTCAAACATGCTCAACACACACTCAAGCATGGGGCTCTCTCAAGAGGCTAAACTTGCCCTTTTCAAGGACATCAAGGAGAAGGGGTGGCCCTCTCCTTCTTGAGACTTCAAGGCATGCTCTTCACCACTGAAATCCCTCAAGATTTCAGTGGTGAAGAGATCCTATCACCAAAATCTCGGATCTCTCCAAAATAGCACAAAATGGGACCCTTTTTAAGGTCTAAAGGGGGTCAAACCTCCCCAAACCACAAAACACTCTTAATATACAATAAAGAGGGTTAAAAATCAGAACTTTTATGTGTTATATACTAAGCACAAAAACAGTCCTAGACTAGGTAAAGATGGAGTGCAAAAATGGGGAATAAAGTGCAAGTTTCTCACCCTTGTTGACTATCTTCACAAGAGTTGATGTTGTTGCTTCCTTGAGCTCCAAACCAGTCAAAAATGTCAAGAACCAACCTTTGGAACCTCAGAACCAAGAGAAAGGTGGAACTCTAGGTGTTTTAGTGCAATAGTAAGGCACAAAACACCTAGATTTCAAAGAGAAAGAGAGAGATATGAGATATGTATCTAACTTAACCCTAAAAACCAGAGCTCCAGCTCTCTAACAATGGCTAATGCTCTGAAAAATGCTAACCCTAAGTCAAGAGGGAGAGCTTTCCTCTTATAGAACTTGTAATGACTTACAAGCTAAGCAAACAAGACCTCATCCCTCCATACACGTGTATGGAGGGGAAGCAAATGCTCAAAAGCTGTCTGAAAATATCTCAGAAAGCAAGTGCACAGTGGTCGGCTGGGCAAATTGGTCATTTCGCCCAAAATAGTGCCGACCGGCACAAAATAGTGCCGACCGGCACAATATAGTGCCGATGACAACTAAAGCCAGCCGGTGGCCTCTAGCCCCAGCCGGTGGTGTGTGGGGATGCCTCAGAAGGCATTCCCTGCCCCTCAAAGGCAAAACACAAGTGTTTGGTGCAAAACCAAACACAAACGGTCGAGTTCGGAGGTCCTGAGGCACGGCGCGCGAGCCGAGAACTCCGGGAACTCCAAACGAACACAAACATGGATAATCACCGAGTGTTCCAACGGTGACGTCCAAGTCTTGAGGACGGTCAAAAATGGGGTGTCTACAGGTACGCTCGACATCCTTTTGGTTAGAAGCGTTTGGGATGTATGTCCGACGCTTACACCTTTTCGTTGGTTAGAAACATTCGGGTACGCCTAGTCTTTATACCACTTCTTGGTTAGATACATTCAGGTACGCCTGATGTTTATACCTCTTTTGGTTAGAAGCATTTGGGGCATGTGCCTGACGTTTATACCTCACTTTGGTTAGAAGCGTTTGGGGCTTGTGCCCGACGCTTATACCTCACTTTAGTTAGAAGTGTTTAGGGCGTGTGCTCAATGCTTATACCTTGTTTTGATTAGAAACATGTGGGTACGCCCGGTGTTTATACCGCTACCCTATTGGTTAGAAGCATTAGGTTGTGCGCCCGATGTTTATACCACCCTTTTGGTTAGAAGCATCCGGGCCATGTGTCCGCCGCTTATACCATTCTTTGGTTAGAAGCATTTGGGATGTGTGTCTGATGCTTACATCACCTCTTTCGATTAGAAGCGTTTGAAGCGTGGTTCGATGCTTGTACTGTTTGTTTTGGTCAGAAACAATGGGACGTGTTCGGATGTTTATACCACCCTTCGGTGTTTACACCGCTCCCTTTTGCCTCTCGCACGTGGCGTGTTAAGATGCTTTGGTTAAATACATCTGGATGGGTTCCATTGTTTATACCGCTCTTTGTTTTGGTTGCATAATATTTGGATGTGTTTCAATTGTTATTATGTGCTCTTTTTGGTTCGGAACCATAGGGTGTGTCCCTAGGTTCACATCACTTCTATCCTCGCGTGTGCCACGTGTAGGGATTTTGCTTGTCGGCTTGGGTGCGCCCGTTGTCGGTTGTTGTTCTCTTTCCTTTCCTGCATGAGGCACGGTTAAGATTGCATATTTTCTTACATCCTTTCTGTATGAAATGTAGTTCGGTCTGTAATTCTCGCGCGTGGCGTGTTTGCTTGCTTATGTACGAGTTTGCTATGGCATTTCTTTGCATAGCATTTGCATCTAAAATGTTTCATTACAACTCTCATTGCATGATCATAAGTTATATTCTGCAATATGCATGTCACTTGCATTTTGCCCCAGCCTGCGGATGCATCCATATCGTTATCTTGCTTGTTTGTCTGAGTCTTCAGCCTTGTCAAAAATGGGTCGTCTCTAGGCTTTGACATTCACTCGTATTATTTCATGACTTCCGAGTTCTGTCAAAGAGGGGCAACTGTAGACACCCCATTTTTGACCGTCCTCAAGACTTAGATGTCATCGTTTGCACATGCGATGTGTAGACACCCCATTTTCGACTGACCTTAAGACTCAGACGTCATCATTTGAGCACTCGATGATTGTGCATGTTTGTGCTTGTTTCGAGTTTCCAGAGTTTTCGGCTAAGTGCCTTGCCTCCGGGCCTCTGAACTCTTTGTGTTTTGTCTTGGTTCGTGGACCATGCCTTGTTGACCTTGCCTGGAGGAAGGGAGAGGTCTGTAGACTACTTTTCCCTCTTGTAGGCTAGTTTCTGGTTTCCGAAGCCTTCGGCCAAGCGCCTTGTCTCGGGACCTCTTAACGTTCTCCTCTTGACCTGGTTTTTGGACCATGCCTTCTTGCCTTGGTCTAGAGGGAAACAGAGGTCTGTAGACCACTTTTTGCCGTCATAGACCATCTTTCCCTCTCGTAGACCACTTTTTGTGCCCGTAGACCAATTTTCGAGGCTTCCGGCTACGTGCCTTGTCCTGCGAAGTCTTGTCTTGCATACTTTATGGTTTGTTTTTGGAACAAACCTTGTTTTCCTTTTCCTGGAGGTTGGAACATGGTTGTAGTCCAGTTTCTCTCCCTGAAGACCACTTTTCTTCCATGCCAGCCAGTTTTCTGGTTGGCCAGCTGGTCTTGGTGGTCTTTGGACCACCAAAAGTGGTCGGCAGCCATGCTATCGCCTTGCTTTATTTGTTCAGACCACTCCTCCCCCCTGCGGACCACTTTCTCTTCCTACAGACCACTTTTTATGGTCGGCCGACCAGTGCAAGTAGCTGGCCGACCACTTCAACTGGTCGGCAGCTTTTCTGCTTTTTCTGCAGATATTTTGGTGCCAGCTGTGATAGCTAGTTAGCACAGAAACCATCCTCCATGCACGTGTATGGAGGGATTGCATCTAGCTTCAAGCTTGTTCAACAAGCTTGAGGCTTGGTTTTCTATAAAAGGGAGGCGTTCTCTCCCTTCTCTAGGTTTAGAAAATTGCTTAGGGCATATACATATATCTCTGTCTCTATATTTCTTCCTTTGCTCCATATTTGTGCTTGAAAGTGTAGTTTCTTCACATTTTTGCACACAAACACCTACTCAAACACCATACTCTTGGAGCTGAGGCACCTTGAAGCTGGTTTTGGAGTTTTTGGATTGCTTTTGGTCAACAAAGGTTGCTGGAGTTGCTGCTTTGATGTTGTTCTTCAAGGGTGAGTTTCTAACCCCTTAAACCATTGTTTTTTATTAAGCTTTTGGCCCTATTTGCATGATGTTTTCGGCTTAACTTTCAACTACAAAAAGTTCTAATTTTAAGGGCTTGAAATGTTTGTTTAAGGTCTCTTTGGTGTTGGGGGTGGTCTACCCCCTTTTGTGCCTTGTTCGGCCTTGTTTTGAGCTATCCTTTTAAGCTATTGGTACCACCTCTTTTTGGCTTTCTCACCACTGAAACTCAGAGGAATTTCAATGGTGGAAAGTGTGTTTTCAGGTCCCAGATAGGAGGGGGTCATCCCCTCTCCTTGTATCTTGGTTGCTTGCCTTGTTGGCCTCATGTTTGAGCATGTTTATCTAGCATATGTTGGCTCCATCTCAGCCTATTTTTGACCTTATTTTAGTATGGCATACCTCTATTTTGGCTTAATTTAGGCCACCCTTGCATGCTTTATACACTAATAGTGTAATCTTGCGTGCTAGTCTAACATGAATCATGCTTTGGACCACCATTCTAGCATGTTTTTTGCTCCACTCTAGCAAGCTTTTGGCCATGTTTTAGCGTGCTCTAGGTCTGATTTAAGTGTTTTGGGTCATGCATGCCTTGCTTTGTATAGCCATAGCTCATTCTTGCTCACTAGCTTTGTGTTTTGAGTCCACTATCATCCATTGCTTGGGCTATTTGCATGATCTAGCCTCATTTAATATGTGATTTCAGTGCATGTAGTGTGGTCATGCCCTCACATCTTTCACTCTTTCAATGCTTTGGAGGGTTGGTGCTTTATGCCTAGCTTTTGGTCTACCATATCAATGTGTTTTTTGTCTTATTTTTCCATGATACAACTCTGATTTTTGTTGGTGAAGTCATCTCATGCTTGGTTTTGGTAGGTGTAGTGTAATCCTCCTTGTTGGCCTTGCATACTCCATGCTTCATGCCCTTCATGCTAGCATGTGTTAGCTCTAGTCCATACATGTTTTAGCATCATTTTGACATGCTCTAGGACTGTTTTGGGTTGTCTTGGCCATATGGTTCATGTATTGCATAGCTATAGTGCAAGTGCCTATGCTAGTTTCAAGCTTTGAGTATCCTAGCATGCTTCATTTGTGACATGTGCATGACTTGGCATCACTTAACATGTTATTTCAGAGCATATAGCATTGCCATATCCTCATGCATGTCACTCTTTGATTGTGTTTGAGAGTGGACCCTTATGCCTAGTTGATGAGCCATCACATGAGGATGTGTTCTTGACCCTTTTGTGCGTAAGTTTTGGTATTTTGGCCACTATTTTGGCATGATTTAGGTCTGTCCATATTCGGTTTAAGTCCATTGTCCATTGTTTTGCATGCCTGTTGTGAGATGCTCTTTCCTAGTTTTCATGCCTTAAGCTTCTAAACTTTCCATGCATGCATTCTTTGCATGATAGAATCTTGGGCATGCCATCCTAGCATTTGTAGAATAGCATGTTGTTGTGTTTGCATGTTGTTTGCATGTTGTTACATTGCATGATGTTTCCATGTGCATGAATTGCATTTTGTTTGCATGTCATTAGCATTGATAAGTTAATCATGTTGCATTGCATTGTGTTTGGCATGCTTGTGTCGCATTGCATGTGTTTGGATTGAGTGTTAATCCAAACATGAGAAACGAGGGACGTTTCATACTTGAAGTGATGAAACGTGCCTCATTTCTCGGTCACCGGCCCTCTTAATCATGCATGATAGAGGTTAATGCCCTTAAGTGTTATTTGTGCATTCATTGACATTGAATTGTGCAAACTTAGCTTCTCAGCCATCGTGCATTGCGATGCTTGGTTGGTGGCCCGAGAGTCGAGAACTACACTGCCTTGAGCTTAAGAAATGATAGGAAGGGTGGTTGTGTACATATATCTTGCAAATACACTGCCGTGCCCCTACTTGTTCTCTGTTGCAGCAAACTGGAGTTGGGCAGAATTTTCTGGTCGGCAGACCAGAAAAAGTAGCTGGCCGACCACTTTCTCTGGTCTGCAGCATACTTAGGTGGTCTACACCACCATCAACTGGTCGGCAACCCTCCTGGGGGTCTCCATGATGGAGTAGAAGCTATCTGGAGGTTTGTGCAGTGTTCTGAAATCAAATGCAAACAGAGGCAAGTTGGGGCATAGTGATGGATTTCCGAACGAGGCGACCGAGCATTGTAGACGTCCCCAAACGTCCCGGGAGGGAATCCCGTTTTGTTCATTGGGCTCGCTACAGTTCGGACTCAAATGTCAAGGTTCTGAATCTAATCCGGCAAAGTGCAATGCGAGACTGATAAATCACCAAAGAGTCCAAATCCGGCAAATCATTTTGAAAAACAGATTTTTAGAAAGAAGTGCCAAACATGGACTGCTTTGCCAGATACAGAGTCGCCACCTAAATATTTTTATTTTGGGGAAATTTATGAAACCCTGACTCATTGCCTAAGGCCACGTGTCTATCATCACCAAAGTTGCCTCGACTCGGAAACTTAGGTACGATTGGGGAAGGTTAGCTATGAGCACCCGCGCTCGCCCGATCAAAGATCGGCCACTACTAAACATGATATCTTATTTTTGAAAACATTATGCGCTCTTATTTCGGTTATTAGCCTAGAATTACAACATGATGCGCACAGCATACAAGTATAGACTAGATCGCCTAATTTGGAACAAAGCATCGCATATCCGCTTGTTTGGAAATGGATTGAAGTTTGCTACTCGCAAGTAGGCTAAAACACGGGTTTCGACGAATTATTCCAATTCAAGCAACCCAACCTTCACCCACAGGCATTCAGGAAGTTATATCATATAAGCACATAGCCTCATGGTAAGTATGCTATCATGGCAGTCACTCACACGCATGCAAGGATGCTAAAACATAAACACTTACCGAGTACTCCGAGCCAAAGAAAGAAGCTAATTAGAAAACATGCATGAATCCTACTATGCTGAGATGCCTAATGCAATACATGCAAGAATGCAACTAAGATAGGCTCGGCTATTCTAAGATGGCATATGAGATGCTACAGGTAACATGTATTCAACTTGGAATTGAAATATGATGCAGTTAGTATGATGCGCCGAGCCCGGTGCGTGCAATACAGATGAATGAATGCAAACATGCAAGCATAAGGTATGCTAATTGAAATATGCCCTATAACTAACCATCGTAAGCGGTTACGTAAAAGGGAGAGAGAAGTGGAGGTTGGAAGACATGTATCACACACATGCACGCTTATTACAAAACTCGCCCTCTCGCGGAGGGACCAAAAGAATAATACAAATTAACTAACTAACAAGCTAGTTAAATATTACAGACCCTTAATTAATTAAACAAATTAGCTAAGCTACTGAAAGTTGTAAAACAGCCTTGGGAAAAGGGATGAATGCATGCATGCTCTGCTTCGCTCGGAAATCCATCGCCATGTCACATGTTGCCTCTGTTTACACTGCTCTGCACCTCTGAGGACTGCACAACTCTCAAGGATGCTTCAGAACTATTCTCTGAGGGTTGTGGGAGGTCACGGACCAATGGGTGAGGCCACCGGCCATGGGAAACTGGTCATCGACCATTTATGGTAATCTCGACTAACAATGAATGGTCGGCCGGCACTGAAGATGGTCGACCGACCATCTCTTTCTGCAGAATCCTGTTTTGCTGCAGCAGAGGACAAATAGAGCATGGCAATTCATTTTCAAAGCAATGTTTGCACCACCACCCTCCTTATCATGTTTGAGATTCAAAGGAGTATGGTGCTCGACCCTCGGGCCATCAATCACGCATTTTAATGCATGATGGCCCAAGGTGCCAAGTATGCATTTTAATATTAAGTGAAATGCACATAAACACATAAAAGACCCTAACCTCTATCATAATTGATCAAGAGGCAAGGGATGCAAACATGCACAATGCTATGCAACCTAGTCATGCAAGCAAGCTAATGCAACATGAACATGCAAACAAACATGCAACATCAGCATGCAAACTAGCAATGCGCAATAGGCATACAACCTAAACAAATAAGCATGCAAGGCATGTAACAACAATGCCAATGACAAACATGCAACAACGTGTAAGGCAAACACGCGACAACATGTTAAGCAACCTAAAAAGAGAATGCATGTCAAATACATTACAACTTAAGCATGCAACAACATGTTATGGGCCAAGTATGCAACAACATGTAGGGCGAGCATGCGACAACATGCGGGGATGGTGTTAAACCAAAATGGGCAGCGCTCAAATAAGCCCAAATCAGTGACCAAAGTGATGCAACAAAGGCATGAAATGCACATGCAAACATGCACCAATGCAAGAGACCAAACCTAAGGCACCGAATGCAACTCTATCAAAGCATGGCAAGGGATGAAATATGGCGTAGAATCACACATTTTCCATCTCTGAAATTACATGTAAGATGGTCCCGAATCATGCAAACACCTCACACGATGCTTGCTAGATGACCCAAATATCGAAACTAGTGAAGCGCATTACCCTAGAGGTACACAAAGCAATGCACAAATGGAAAAACCAGCCCCAAACAGACCCTAGGCAGGTCCAAGACAGTGGGAAAATGGTCTAAAATGATGGCTCGAAAGGCATGGAAACGAAGTTCATGCAATGGTCCAAAAACGAGGCATTTATGCACAACTCTCAAAGGCATTTGAAGAGTGGAAAACATGGGAATATGGCATACATATAAGCTCTGAAATATGATGCACAATGGCCCCAAAACATGGAAACACCTCAACATAAGCATGCAATAGGCTCCAAAACTCAAAGCTAGGCAAGGATATTGAACTACAACCATGCATAGCAAGCATTATTTGACCATGAGGCATAAAAACAGAGCTAAGGCAGTCCAAAATATGCACAAAATTAGTTTAAAGCATGGCCAAAAAGTGCTAGAATCAAAGGCCAAAATAACATGCAATAAAAGCTAGTAAAGAGGATTTGCACTACAAGTATGTGAGGCAATCAAGAGACCATCAAACCAGAAATATTTAGAGGTATGACATGCCAAATAAAGCCCAAAAACCTACTGAAACATGGTCTATGCATGCAAGAATGATAGGCCCCTTTGATATGCTATGAAAAGGGTTATTCTACACATGCAAGAGGGACACCTAATATGGCAAAAACAGCTCTGGACAGAGCTCATGTAGGCCCTAAAACTCACCAAAAATGGCCTGAAACATGGCTTGGAAGCATGCACACATGGGCTGCCTTGTTAGGCCAAATATGCTAGAAAACAAGACAAGGGGTGAGAGGGTCACCCCTCTTTGATTTTGGCTCTCAAAAACACATAATAACCACTAAAAATCCGCTGGATTTCAGTGGTTAAAAGGGCCAACAAAGCTCAACACAAAGGCCCTAATGCATGGCTCAAAAAAAGGTGAAATGAAGCATGCAATGGGGTAGATGACCCCCAATAGAAAAAGGATCTTAAAAAAACATGTTAAGGACCTCAAAATAAGACTTTTTTTTTAGTTTATGACAAATCTCAAATATGCTTGCAAATATAACTAAAAGACGAAGCAAAATAATGCTTGAAAGAGGGGGAGAAGTGTTACCCTTGAAGCCAAGAACTCCAGCAGCTTCTGGACCAAAAATCCAAACCTTCAACCTTTGAAAATGGCCTCCAAGATGCTTAGAGTCATGGTGGAGGGGTTAGGATAGGAGGTGGTATGAAATGGGCCAAGAACAAGGGACTTTGGAGCTTGAAATAGAGAGATAGAGAGGGGTGTATGTATATGCCTTAACCAAATTTTCTGAACCTTTGCTAATGAGGGAGAGGGTCTCTCTTATAGCTAAAGAGATCCAAAGCTTCTCCAAGAAGCTAAAAAACAAGTTTGAAGATCCTCCATACACGTGTATGGAGGATCAATTCTGTGCTTTCCAGCTGGCACGGCTGGCAACAACTCACAGAGAGAACACAGGGGGGAGTAGGGCGACCAGTTCAAGTGGTCGGCCGACTAGGGTCAAAAGGGTCAATGCTCAGAAGCTAGTCAATGGCCTCCTAGGGTGGTCTCCCAACTCAAGGCAAGCAAGTGGTGGTATGGGAGACCAGTAAATGTGGCTCAAAAGTGAAGGAGACCAGTTACCTGACAAGAAAATCATTCGGCGAGGGAAAAGTGGTCTCCAAGGAGAAAAGGTGGTCTCCCACCCTTGTACCACCTTCCAAACAATGAAAATAGGGTTCCTGCCAAAAATGGAACAAGACAGATGCAAAACGACGGTTCGGGGGCCAAAACGCGCAGCCGGGTGCCCCGAAAACTGACTGTTAAGCATCGGAAGTGGCGTGCGACCACGAAGGTGGTCTCCCGGGCTACAGTGTCCCTATAGAGAGAGGAAACAAGGTGTGTGTCAAAAACCGGAGCAAACGAAGAAAGTTAAGCGGTCTCGAACCGAGGCGCATGGCCGACGGCTCCGAAAACCGAAAACTGGTCTCCAAACGCGAACAGTGGTCTACGACCACAAAAAGTAGCCTACAGCCAATGAGAGATGGTCTACGAGACCTCTCCCTTCCTTCGGGAAGAGAAAGCAGAACCTGGTTCGCAAACCGAGGCAAAGCACAAAAGAGTCCCGAAGTCCAGAGGCAAGGCTCTCAGTCGAGACTCTGTAACCTCAGAATGAGCACAACATGCGCAATCACCGAGCACTCAATCGATGACACCTGAGTCTTAAGGTCGGTCAAAAATGGGGTTTCTACAGTTGCCTCTCTTTGACAGAACTCGAAAGGCATAAGTGACAGGAGTGAATGTCAAAGCCCAGAGACGACCTATTTTTGACAAGGCCGAAGACTTAGACAAACAGGTGAGATAAACAAGAGATGGGCCTAAAGGCGTAGTTCATTTCCCTTGTTAAGTCATTTACTGACTTGTTTGCCTTCGAATGAATTTACAGTTATCAAAAGGACATCAAACACATATTTCAAAAATATCCGAGGGTCAAGCACATAAAATGGAGTAAACCATTTTTTCCAGCATGGGCTGCACGTGCGGTTGTGAGCCCCACACATGCGGCTGGGAAGCCCTGCACATGCGGCGATTCCCCTGTTTGCACAGTCCGAAATTCACCCAAAACTCCAACTTTGGTAGGTATTTATAAGGCTCAAAATAGATCTATCAATTGCTAGAATATGGTCCAAAAATCATGTTAATAGGATTCACAACCACATATCAATCTAACTATGATTTAGATCTTTAATTTTAGCTGGGTGTAATTAGATAGAGGGCGTAAAAAGGTAAAGTAGTGGTGTAAGTAGAATCGCCCTTTTATTTTTTTTAGGGGGAACTATAAAAAAAAAAAATAACAAATGAGTGGGTACTTCTTTATTTTTGGGGTACTTCTTTTTTGGCTAATTAGAATAGGGGTGAGGATTATTAAACGAGAAAAAAAGAAGAAAAAAAGGTACAAGATCATGGATGCATTTATGTTTTTGCCCCTCAAAATTTTTTTCCTCTCTTCATTCTTCTTCCTTTCTTCTATTTTCCTCTAGCTCATAGCCAACCCTCCCCGTCACAAGCCAACGTTCCCTCAACCTCCTCTATCGCCTCCACACCCTCCCCACACTTAGTTTCCCACCCTTAACCCCTCTACGTACCCCCAACATCTCAGTTGTTTTTTCTTTCTATCGATGGCTAATGGAAGGAAGGAGGTGTGGAAGAATAGTTGGGGATAGTTGAAGAAAGTTAGGTGGGAGGGACAATGGTGGCTATGGAGGTGCTCAAGGTAGTTGAGGGTAACAAAGGTGTGAGAAGTGGCGTCGGTGGTACAGATGGTGGACAAAAGAGTAGCTGATTACTAGAGAGGAGATAAGAGGGATACCGATAGTTGCAAAGATATAGAAAGTTATAGAAATTGAGGAAGGGAATTTCAATAGTTGCAAGGTGGCCCACTAATTTGTTATTTTTGGCCCCAAATCCCAATTTTTGGCACTTCCAATTTTTTTAAGGTAAATTACAATAACCACTTTAGTGACCACCATTGAAGTTTAGAAAAATTACAATAAGTTCATCCAATGATAAAAGAAGATTACAGCTTCTTATCTCATCATATCTAAACATTATCCTCCATTCCTTCTATTCAATCTTGTATCCCATCAATTATTTCATAATATAACTTGTCTAAGTGGCAAAGATTAGTATTTGGCGTAGAGCAATGCTGCATTCATCAAATTTAGATGTGTTTGAATAGCCTGAATTTGTGCATATCGATCGTTTGGTTAGTCATCTGGTAATAAAGGTAATAGTTTCGGTTGACAAAGATGACAACCGCTGTAGACAAGGATTGCATCAGTCGTCTGGATGATCGTCCAGGCAATTGACCGGTATGCACAAATTCAAACGATTCGATGGATAAATCATTTTTTTATATTCAAAATTGTAATACATAACGGTGACTCATTTTATTTTCCTTTTAATTCAAACTAAAACACCCATCACTTTTGTTCATAATTTCTAAAATGTCATTGGGTTCATTTGGGAAGTTAGCTATTTTAGTCTAGCTAAAAAAAATTATGTTAGGGAAGTTAGTTGACTTTTTTTGTAATTGATTTGATGATTGTAAGATAAAAAATGAAATGACCATGTGTTGAATATGATATTTTATTTTATTAGTTATTTTAGTGTATTTTATTTTTGTTGATTATTTTAGTCCAAATAACACTTCCCAAACATGGCCGTTGTGAATTATTGTCTAAGAAATTTATTTGTAGCTCATTTTCCTTCTAATAACGTTGTTCGTATACCCAAATCACCCGTCGAACCTGCCGACCCAAACCTCAACAATCGATTTTGATGGTAAACATAGTCGGCAACGATTTGTAATTGGTGAGGAGTACCGCCACGTGATACTCTGGGACCAACAAATAATTTTTCCCACACCTCTTTCTCCCTCTCACTGCAGGAAAAACTTTTTTTATCGGCGTTTCAAAAATTCCATTTTTTACGTTGATGATACGGCCATCGCTATAGGTAGTTATAGCGACCCAGGTTTTCTCTCCATTCATTATTGTATCCCGGGCTTAGGTTCTGTGGTGTGGAATGTTGTATATATCTTGTTTTCGTCCTTCAATACTTCGTATTTGAGTTATAGGATGTTTTGGGCAGGATTGTTATAGGTTGGGTGTGTTTGGGAGCAAATGGTTGCTGCCCAGAATTTTTGGTTCTTCGCTCGAGTGAGGCTTTTGTCGCTCGAGCGAGCTCTTTGTTTTAGATCCTTCACTCGAGCCGGGTTTTCTTCGCTCGAGCGAGAGTTAAGTTTTGTGTCTAGTGGCTCGAGCGAGAAGTCCTTTGCTCGAACGAGCGAGCTGTATGTTTTGAGTTTCTTCGCTCGAGTAAGCATTATATCGCTCGAGCGTGCTTTTGAGTTGCAGACCTGAAGCTTCGAATTGTTGGCTCGAGCGAGGCTTTCTACGCTCGAGCGAGGGTTCTTTCTGTCTGGTCGCTCGAGCAACCAATCCTTTGCTCGAGCAAGCCTGTGTTATAGACAGCAACGGGGAAACGCTTCACTTTTTATCATGTTTTATTTTCAAAACCCTAGATCCGTCCTCTCTCTCTCTCTCTCTATACACCTTCTCTCTAGGGTTTCATCTATTTTTAGTGTGTTTCTACCCTAAATTATTTTTAAGAAAGATAGAGCGTTGTGTGGGCTACGTTTTAATCTGAAAATTTGTGGATTTGGAGCACTTTGGATTTTCACCATCTTCTCCTTTGGTCTCTTCAGTTCGAGGTAGGGATACCCTACTCTATCTTATAAGTTTTGTCTTAAATTTCGGTCATTTTGATTAGTTGGTGATGTTGGGTATTTTTGGGAAAAGTTAGGGTTGTTGTGTAATTTATAAAAGAGGGGTTTTCAAATAATAAAACCCATATGTAGAGAAGACATTGAGAAATGGAATTATTGTTGTATTATTGATGAAAATGAACCTTAGGGTTGATATTGTGGATTAGGGAAAAATGCCCTAAATAAGAAATTGAATTGGAAATTGTGAGATCGGGAAGTTATGGGATTGAATGGTGTAGTTGGATTAATTTATCACTCACCTATGTATATGTTGATATTATATTTGTTTAATGCATTTATTTTCTGTTTAGAAATAACTGTTTTGGGCTCTCGGTGGAGGATAGCCTTGATTGTTGTAGACAATATATATTGATTAGGGAAAACTGAAACTAATCACATTGAATATGTCGTTGAATATGACGGTTGGAATAATACATCAAATGTGTGTATTAAATTATCCTTGTATATGATAATTGTTTATATACTTGGAATATGTGTATTGTGTGGGAGGAGATAGAGGATGTCCTCCATGGTTTGAGGGAAGATAGGGGATGGACTCTCAAACCTGTTTGGGAGGAGATAGGGGATGGACTCCATTAATACAACAAATATGTGTGTTGAATTGAAGTATTGATATAGCAAATCTGTCTATCATTTGTGAAGTATGGAAGTGTTTTAATATGATAGCGATGCATCAAATATGTGTATCTATTGTGAAATATGGAAGTGTTGGTATATGAGTTATAGTCTCATTGAATTGTTTGGTCAGGTTCTGAGCCATGTATATGAAATGATTTGGATGAGTAAAGGAAAGTGGAACGTAACATGGACATAATTGTCATGGGACTGTATTGTGATATAACTGGTTTATAAGTGTTAACCATCTATGAAATGCCATTGTTTTAGTCATTGCTTATATTTGGTTTGGCATATCTCTATTGGTCTGTGGCTCACCCTATATAGGACATCATTTTCAGGTGCAGATGGTATGTCACCTCCAAGAACGTAGCTTGGAAGGCTAGAGGCTGAAAGACTTTTTGTGTTATCTTTTATGTATTACATGTAAATCAAGCCAAGGGCTTACTTTGTATAAAGAGTTAGTACTCTTCTTTTGTTGCACCCAAGTGTTGACTTGGAAAGTTGTAAGCCTATAGGGCATTTACTTTTGATGTCAACATGTAATACTTTTGTACTTAATACTCTGATGAATGAAATTATGCTTTACTCTCTTATATCTAACATGTCAATATTGTATGATATGTGGGATTATTTTGAGGGCGTTATAGGTATGAGGCGTTGTAGACACCCCATTTTTGACCGTCCTCAAGACTTGGTTGTGCTTGTAGGTACACCCAACAACTGGTTCGATTGCTCGCCTAGCTTTCATTGTCATGGTAAACGTCCACTTCGAGTTTCCGGACCAGATCCTTTCTACCTCATTTTGGACCTGACTAGGTCTCGCTGTGGCCCTCCTAGTGCACTGCCGGCCATAGGCATGGCACTGCCGGCCATGGCTTTGCCCCGCTGGCCACTTATGAGCACCTGCCGGCCATCAGTGTGGCACTGCCGGCCATTGCTGATGGCCGACACCCCTCTTATTTCAGCTGATTTCCGTGAAGATATTTTGTACCAACTGGATTCCTCATATCTGCCCTCCATACACGTGTATGGAGGGATCAAAGCCTTTGGGAGCTTGTTCAAGAAGCCTTAGCCTTGCATTCCTCTATATAAGAAAGGGGCTTCTTCCTTACACTAGGTTCTCAGTTTTAGGAAGGGAAAAAGGGCTGCCTCTCTCTATATTGTGTGTATTTTGTGCCTTAGAGTTGGATTTCTTTGCATTTTTACACTACACCTCATAGCACAAGACCTCCATCCTCCATTCAAGCACCTTGAGGCTGATCTTCAGAGGCTAGAAACTCAGATTTTTGGACCAAAAGGCTGCTAAAGACTTGTTCTTCAAGGGTAAGTACACTTTTCCCTAAAACTAGCCTTTTTTTGTTTCATTTATAAGCCTTGTTTGCAAGCATTTTTGGGCTCTGACCCTGACTAAAAATAATCATATTTTGAGCCCCTTTTCATGTTTGATCAAGGGTCTTTCTCTGTTTGAGGCTTCCTTCTATCACTTGCCACTTTAACTCTCTTTTAGTCCTATTTTTGCATAGTATTTTAGGCTTACTGGTGAACTGTTTTGAGCTTTGATGTAAACTGCAAAGTGGCTTGTTTTGAGCATTTCTTCAACTTTGTTGAAGGGCTCTCCTCTGTTTGAGGTCATTTACTACCACTGGCCTCTTTACCCCTCTTTTAGGCCCTTTTCTTGCATGCTAGTTTACGCCTACTTATGTTTACTTTCGTGGTTTTATATAAAATGTGAAGTGCCTTATTTTGATCCCCTCTTCAACTTTGTTGAAGGGCTCCTTGCTGTTTGGGGTCGGCTACTGCCCCATGACTCTATTCTCACTTTTAGGGTCATTTTTGCATGATAGATTAGCCCTATTTGTGTTCATTTTTGAAGCATGTTGTAAACTGTAAAAAAAAATTTTTTGAGGCCCTCTCCATGTTATATTAAGGGCATTTTCTTATCTGAGATCATATGCTATCTAGTATGCTTAGTTGCCTCTTGTTTTGAGCCTTAAGCCTAAGCTATTGTTGCATGCCTTGTTTGGCCTTCTAGCCATTGAAATCCAGTAGATTTTAAGTGGCTAAGACCCTATTTTGAGCCTCCAAATCAGAGGGGGGTGACCCCCTCTCACCTTGACTTGCTTGATGGCCATTTTGGTCTTCTAAAGGGCCCCCATCTTGCATGCTTTGTTGACTGATTTTGGGGCCAATTTTGTGAGTTTTAGGACTACTATATTTGATTTTCAGAGTTGTATATGTCATGCCACTTGTCTATCTTGTATGTGCCTAATAACTCCTTGCATGACCCTCTAAAGGAGCCCTTCATTTTGGTATGCATTGGCTGCATTTCCTTGGTTATATGGGCCTATTTTCACATGGTTTATTCACTGATTTTTGCTGGTTTGATGAGTTCTCACTTGCATCATATATTTGCCATGTAAACCATGTTTGCTAGTCAAATTCGCATGCTAATTTAGTCCATCTTGTTAGCACTTTTTGGCCTTGCTTTAAACTGGAAATGTCCATATTTTGGGACTGTCTTGGTTCCGTCTTTAGACTTCATAGTCCAATAATGCATGCTTTGTATAGCTGTAAGTCATTCTATGTGCCTAGTTTTGCATTTTGAGGTTCATCTCATGCATCGGGTGCCATGTTGCCATGTTTCAGGGCTATTTAGGATCATGTTTGAGTGCTGAAATTTGCATGTTTGCATACCATGTTCCATGCCTTACCATGCTTTGGTAGAGTGGCATTCGTGCCTTAGATTCGGTCCTCGGTTTGCGTGCATGTGCGCACGCATTTCGAGCGTCTCATTTTCATCTAATGGCTACTGATTTGGACCTAGTTGAGAGTTGTCCATGTTGGTATAAGCCCATTTTACCATGTTGTCGCATGCTTGTTACACATAGTATGTCATTGCATACTCGCATGTTCACATTGCATTTTGCCATGATTATCCAAGGTTGTCGCCTCGTATTACGTTCATATGCTTGTCGCATATTTGGTTTAGTTGCATGTTTGCCATGCTTTTGTGTTGCATTGTTCGGATTAAACGTTAATTCGAGCACGGGAAACGAGGGGTATTTCATACTTCAAGTGATGGGATGCGTCTCAATTCTCGGTCACCGAAGCTCTTGATGATTCATGATAGAGTTCTAGGCTTTACTTGGTTTACATGTGCATTCATTTCACATCGAGTCGTGCAATTCGACTCCTCGGCCATCATGCATCGATATGCGTGATTGGTGGCACGAGGATCGAGGACTACACTCCCTGAAGAGTAGTCATGCATACATGTGTGAAAATACTTTGCCATGCCCCTTTGTTGCTCCATGTTGCAGCAAATCAAGAATCAGCAGCCTTCCGGAGCTTAGCACGCATTCCAAGAACAATTGCAAACAGAGGCGAATTGGGGCATCGCAGTGGATTTCCGCGCAAGGCAACCTGAATATGCATCATTCATCATCTGGATCAGAGCTGAGGCGATCCCTGGCTTGCACGCCAATTTATTGCTTTCCTAGATTAATTTGTTAATTAAATAGGATTTTTTGTATTATTTATTCGGACTGTATTTATTTGGGACTGTATTATTCTTTCGGACCCTCTGAGTCAGGGCCAATTCTTATAATAAGGGTGCGTGCGTGCGTGCATGTCTTCCAATCCCCTTTCTTTCTCCCTTTTATTTAACCGCTTATGATGGTTAGGTTAGGGCATATTTCAATTAGCATACAGTATGATTGCATGTTTGCATTCATTCATCTGTTTTGCATGCACCTGCTCAAGATCATACTAACTGCATTTGAATTTCAATTTCAAATTGAATATGTGTTAGCTGTAGCATTTCACATGCCATGTTTAGAATAGCCGAGTCTGCTATAGTTGCATTTTGCATGTGTTGCATTAGGCATTTCTCTATAGTTAGGATCATGCATTGATTTCTAACTGATTTCTATTTTGGCTCGGAGTACGATGTAAGTATTTATGCTTTAACATCTCGCATGAGTGTGAATGTTAACATAACAACATGCTTACCATGTCGCTAAATGCTTAGTCGATATAACTGCCTGAGTGCCTGTGGGTGAAGGTTGGATTACTTGAATTGGGATAATTCATTGAAATCCGCATTTTAGCCTACTTGCGAGTAGCAAATTTCAAACATTTTCCAAACAAACGAATATGCAATGCTTTGTTCCAAATTAGGCGATCTAGTCTATACTTGTTGTGCTGTGCGCATCACATAGTAATTCTAGCTAATTAACCGGAATAAGAACGCATGTGTTTTCAAAAATGAGATATCATGGTTAGTAGAGGCCGATCTTCGAATCGGGCGAGAGGGAGTGCTCATAGCTGACCTTCCCCAATCATACCCAAGTTCCCGAGCCGAGGCAACTTTGGTGATGATGGACACGTGGCCTTTGGCACCGAGTCAGGGTTTCCTAAATTCCCCCATTAAAAAATATTTAGGTGGCGACTCTATATCTAGCAAAGCAGTCCATGTTTGACACTTCTTTTCTCAAAATCTGTTTTTTCTCAAAACGATTTGCCGGATTTGGACTCTTTTGTTCAGATCAAGAACCGACACAAATCGAGTCCGAACTGTAGAATGAGGCCCGCGGGCGCGTCTACAATCGTTTAATAAACGTCGTTGATATTTATAGTGACGTTTTCAAAAACGTCGGTATACTATTAAATCTGCTTAAATAATTCTATCAAATATAACTGATGACGTCACAAGATATAGTGGCATTTTGAACAAAAATGCCAACTTTTTACTTTATTTCATAATTTAATTAATATAAAATATGCTCTGAGTTGGTTATTTACATTCCATTCACAAAACACATCGTAACAAAAAATAAAAATAAAAGTTGATAAAAACCATCAAATTCAATTTCAAAGAACAATTAACGTATACATGTTCATTAAAGCATATTTAAGTTACAAGATTCACCCAATCTTTAAAAAAAACACAAAAAACAAAAAAAATCTGAAATTCACCAATCAGCACACTCGGATATTTAAATGCTCTTACAAAAAATAAAAAAATAAAAAATTTTCAGCAAGATTTCAATTTTGGCCCTGTTAAATTCCTTACATCTAGAATCAGATCTTTCCCTCCGCAAAATTATCGTTTTGACCTACACATAAATATATAACAGTTGCAAATTATAATCTTTTTGAAGAAAATCTAGAACAAAGCAATAAATACCGTCAAAATCATAAAGAGATAAAAAGCTAATACATAAATCCCCTTCATAATAACAACATGTATAGTAAGATCTTTAAGGTCAGTTTCATCAATCAACGTTTAGATAATCAAACACTAAAAAATTACCATGAACTTTCTTTATTACCCATACTTCTTTCCATTACATGGTAACATATACTCAAAAAACATAATCATCGTACAACAAATTTCAAGAAAACATTGATTATACCAATTACAAGCATCAGATTGCCTTACCAAATTAAAGTTTCCATAGCTTGACTGAGGGCAAAGCTTGAGGTTCAAGTAAATGACAGATTCCAAAAAAATTATCTGATGACATGTTAGAGAAGCATAAAGACCACAAAAACACTAAACCCTCTCAATCATTAGTAATAGACTTCCCTAATCAAGGTTTTTTTTTTTTTTTCTCTACATCATAAGATATCCACTTAAAATAAGATTCAAACCAAGAGTTTCACTGTTTCAATATAAATTGACCCATTCTCAAATAGCAGATGAAAATGATGCCCGACACCCAAACCTCGAGACAGTTCAAATTTCAAAATATATTTCAAAAGCCATAGGGCTATAGGGCATGTCAGTGATATCATCAAAAACATCAAACCAAATATTTTTATCTACCTTTTTGAGTGGTTATTGTTCAAGCAAATGATAAACTATGCAAGTCTCTAATTTGAAAGGAAAAGAAAACAAAATGAAGATCAGTTACCTTAATAACTTTTCTGATGCAATCTTGGCAGCAGCAATAGTGCTACGGCCAGGTACCCACTTTACAACACGGTTTAGATCATATCACATTGGAGAATGAATCTTAACAAGCTGAAAAAAAAAAAGGAAAAAAAAAAGAGGTGGGGAAGTGTCGACACCCCATTTTTGACCGTCCTCAAGACTTGGACGTCACCACGTGAGCACTCAGTGATTATCCATGTTTGTGCTCGTCCTGAGTTCACGGAGGTCTCGGCTGCGCGCCTTGCCTCAGGATCACTCGACTTGACTGTTTCGTGTTTGGTTTTGGCACCAAACACTTGTGTCTTTGCCTTGAAAGGCAGGGGATGGCTTGTTGGCCACCCCCACATACCACCGGCCTCCCCATTTCATCACCAGCAATTTGTTGGTGCCACCGGCAGTATTTTCTTGAAATCTATGGCCGGTCGGCACTATACTTTGCCGACGGGCACTTTTGGTTGGCCGGTGACCTTTTTGGCTGGCCGATGTGCACCCTTTGCACCCCCCAAGCCTGGTGCATACCAGCTGGAATGCACCATTCCACTCCCCCGTGCATAAGTGTGACGACTTTGCACCCTTGTGAGCCTTTGAACCGCCTAACCTTCTAGAAGCTTGAACCCTTTGGCCAAGCTTGTTGGAGAAGCTTGGTCAGTTGTCTTAGCTTCCTCTAGAAGCCTGGACTCCTTTGCACCCTTTGCCCCTTTCATTTGGCTTCTTGAAGAAGCCTAAAGCCTTGGCCTTTGCCTATTTAAGGAGCCCTCCTCCTCCATTGTCAAGGGTTAGCCATTTTTGAGCAAAAAACTAGAGCTTCTATATCTATATCTCTGTCATATACTCCCTCTCTCTATATTTCCCTCTCTCTCCCCCTTTGTGTGTGTTTTGTGGCCTTAAAGTGCACTTTTGCCTTACTTTTGCTCTAATACACACACTATTACACCTTGCTCCGAGATTGAGAGGCTTGGATGGTTGATTCTTGAGCTTTTGGACTGATTTTGATCAGTAGAGGGTGGCTGGACCAACTGTTCTTCAAGGGTTTCTTCAAGGGTAATCACTTTGCTTTAGTTTTCCCAAACTTGCACTAGTTCTTTACCTATTTTTCTTGCTGATTTAAGCTTTGTGTGTAACATAAAAAAGTCTTATATTTTCTTTCTTTAGAACTTTCATTAAGGGTGTTTTGTGGTTTGAGTGCAAACTCACCCTCTTAGGCCTTGTTTGGCCTTTTTGGAGCTCCCATTGTTAGGCTTTGTTTACCTTGGTGTTTTGGTCTTCTCACCACTGAAAACCAGTGGGTTTTCAGTGGTGAGAAAGGTTTCTTGAAGTCTTGTCTAGTCTTGTATGGCTTCATTTCGGAGTTTATTTGGACGTTTTGGAGCATGTTTTACCTCTGTCTCATGTGGGTTTGTTGACCTCTTACATGCATGTTACACTTGCTTTGAATTCCTCTATTTGGCATAGAAGTGCATCTTGTGTTTAGGCCTTGATTCCTGCATGTATTAGCCTAATTCCATGAAGGTCTTAGCCATATTTTGCCATGTATAAGGTCTGTTGGCCACTGGTTTTGTCATGTTTGGCATGCTTGATGTGGTTGCTTTGCATTCCGGCTTGTAGGCCTTGAGTAGTTTGGCTTCTAGCATGCTTAGCCTACCTTATCCTCATGATTTGGTATCGTCATAGATCATATTTCAGTCCTTAATCCATGCTAGTATGCTTGCATTCATCATTTCTTTCATACTTTGAAGGGTTGTCTTTTTGTGCCTTGAAACGTGCATTGTACATGCCTATGTGTTTGGTCCATTTGGGATGCCATGTGTGTGGGTTTTAGAGCTCATTTTGATGCTTTAAAACTCTGCTTTGGGTTGGAAATTCCATGCCATGTTTTGTAGGGGGGGGTGTGGGGTAATGCCCTTTTGGTGATCTTGAATGCCTTTGTTTTGATGCCCACTTTGTAGCATGTTTTTGGCCCTATCCCATGCATGTTCTAACCTTGTTTTGGAGTCCTCTAGGACTATTTTTGGTCATTTTGATCCATTGGGGTTTGATTGACGCGGCCATGATTGGACCCCTCTTGGTTGGCTTCAAGTTTAGACCATTGTTGTATGCTTTGCTTGCATGACATGGTTGATTTGGCATCATTCTCTATGCATTTTCAGAGTTTAAAATGTTAGCCTAGCATCCATGTCTGTCATCTTGTGAGCTCCCTTGAAAATTGCCTTCCATGCCTTAGCTTTAGGCCCTTTAGTTTGCATGCTTATTTTGCATAATTGGCATCATTGTTTTAGTCCATTTCGGCCACTGTTTACGGCAAGCTGATGTCTGCCCCTTTCTTGGTTTAGCACTACCATTGCATGCTTATCATATGCTTGTTGCTTATTTGGTTCATTACATGTTGCATAACTTGAGCCATGTTGCATACTTGCATTACATTGTTTGGTTTGGGGGTGTCAAACCAAATTTGAGGGGTGAGGGGTGTTTATACTTCAAGTGATTAAACACATCTCAACCCTCGGTCGCTGAGGTCCTTGACTTGAACATGATAGGGTGTTGGTATTCATGTGTTTTGATTGCATGCATTTTTACATCAAGTTGCTAATTTGGCCTCTTAGGCCATCATGCACCAAAATGCACGGTTGATGGCCAAAGGGTCGAGGGTCATGCTCCCCCGAGTCCCTCTCATGATTGGGAGTGTGACCAAGCTCACATTTGCTCAAAATTCCATGCCATACACTGCATGTCCTTTGTTGCTGTCAAAACTGTTTTCTGCCGGAAGATTTTGCCAACCGGCAACATTTAGTGCCGACCGGCAAAGAGTGAATGGCCGATGACTTCATAAGATGCCGATGACCTCATCCCACGGCCGGTGGTCATTTCCTTTAGCCGATGGTGTTGTGCAGTGTGCAAGGAGACTGACCCAGGACTTTGGAAATTTTCATAGAAGCAGGGTAGTGTAAACAGAGGCAGTAGTGGTATGGTGCGGGTTTTCCGGGCAAGACGGACTGAAGCATGCATCATTCATGCATCCCAAGGCGGGGGCTGTGACCCCCTTTCTTCTTGCATTTATTTGTTACGTAATTAGAATTTCTGTAATAATTTATTTATTTATTTTTCGGACTGTAATATTTATTTGGTCCCTCCGAGTGAGGGCGTATTTGTAATAAGGGTGCGCGAGTGAATGCACATCTTCCAATCCCACATCTTTCTTCCTTTTTATTTGCCTTCTTATGATGGTAGATTAGGGCATATTTAAATTAGCATACCCTATGCTATGCATGCGTGCATCCATACATATGTCTTACATGCACCAGGCTCGGCACATCATGCTAACTGCACTTATATTTCAATTCCAAGTTGAGTACTTGTTATCTGTTGCATTTCACATGCCATGTTTAGGGTAGCCGAGCCTGTTTAGATTGCATCTTTGCATGTGTTGCATTAGCCATTCTTTTTTAACATGAACTAGGATCATGCATATGATTACTAACTAGTTTCTGTTTCGGCTCGGAGTACTAGGTAAGCTTTTATGCTTTAGCATATCGCATGCGTGTGAATGTTAACATGATAGCATGCTTACCATGTGGCTAGATGCTTATGTGCTATAAAACTGCCTGAATGCCTGTGGGTGAAGGTTGGATTGTTTGAGTTGGAATAGCTCATTGAAATCCGTGTCTTAGCCTACTTGCGAGTAGCAAATTCCAAAAACATTTTCAAAACAAACGGATATGC
Source organism: Camellia lanceoleosa (assembly GCA_025200525.1). Lineage (NCBI taxonomy): Eukaryota > Viridiplantae > Streptophyta > Magnoliopsida > Ericales > Theaceae > Camellia > Camellia lanceoleosa. Next base: position 12,817,980 of record CM045758.1, read on the forward strand.
AATGCTTATTTCCAAATTAGGCGATCTAGTCTATACTTTTGTGTTGTGCGCATCACATAGTAATTCTAGCTAATTAATTGGAATAAGAACATATAACGTTTTCAAAAATGGATATCATGGTTAGTAGAGGCCGATCTTCGGATCGGGCGAGAGGGGGTGCTCATAGCTGACTTTCCCCGATCGTACCCAAGTTCCCGAGCCGAGGCAACTTTGGTGATGACGGACACGTGGCCTTCGGCACCGAGTCAGGGTTTCCTAAATTCCCCCATTTAAAAAAAATATTTAGGTGGCGACTCTGTATCTGGCAAAACAGTCCATGTTTGGCACTTCTTTTCAAAAATCTGTTTTTCTCAAAACGATTTGCCAGAGTTGGACTCTTTGGTTCAGATTAAGAACCGCAACAAAAAAAAATCGAGTCCAAACTGTAGAGCGAGGCCCACGGGCGCGTCTACAGGAAGTAGGGATAATTATGGGAAACTACTGTAGGAAATGAATAATTGTAAGGAATACAATTCTATGCGTACCACAAAGGACTCATGAGGTGGTGAAATGGTGAGAGCATTTTTGTACTTGCAACAATAAGGAAAAAACAATTCACATGGATAATTTGGATGCTTTGAGCTAAAGCAGGAAACAAATAATGATTAAAAGAGTTGTGATAATATGAATTACAATGTACTCCGTCATTTTTTCATTTTTATTTTTTATTTTTTTTCCTATTTGAATGCAAACATAATTTTTAAACATAATTAGAATTTATTTTCATAAATTAGAGCACTAAGAAAAAAATTGGCCGATCAAGGCTATCAGGCATGCCTAAACAAAGTCATTGTCAAACTTTCAATATTCAGAATTTCAATTTGCTTTGTTTTGTTTTGGTTTTTTTTTTTTTTTTTTCCCTATTTTTTTCATCAAACTTTCATGATTCAAAAATTTTTAAATTCCTTTTTCCATCCTGCAATTTCTGAGAATTGAAAATATAATATAAATGGAGAGAGCAAACTCAAGGGCCTTGAGCCCAGTTCCTTTTGCTGCTGAACCACAAGATGCACCTAACATGAGATATACTGGATTCCAAAATTGGAATTTCCTACAGAAGACAAAACCCAAAAGTTGTGACTTAGTGAGACATAGGTTGAAAAGAAAAAGAATAAAAGTCTCCTATTTTAGATGATCCACATTTCCCAAAACACAATTATAGTACATTGCAAATGTTGCCAAGTAAAGAGCAAACATATATTTGATTCTAACACTAGTAATAACAAAATCAAGAAACAGGACTTGATTTGTTTTGCTTATTATTCATCCTTGGCAATATCTAAAATTCAATACCATAGTTTGAATCCTATTACATAATGAATCAATCCTTAACTATTCAAATGAGAAATCCATGACTTTACAAAAGTGTTAAAAGCAGCCTTGTGGCAGCCATTTCATATATGCAACATCCTGAATAACACAAATTAGGAATGTAATAAATGACCGACAAAGAAATGGACACATTTAGAACAGATGAGCTGAAAAGTTCAAAAATGATTTGGAGTTTACCTAAAGACCAGATATCTAACTTTGAACCATAAGGTATATCAGTGAGAAGTTCAGGACACATATAACTAGGAGTTTCCACCACCTGCAATTGAAGCCGATCAGAGCAATTAGACTATACAGAAGAACAAACATGAAGCTAAAACAATGGTTTTAGATACTCACAGAGGAAGCAAGATCATCGGAAGTTAACATCTTAGCAAGATCAAAATCACCTACAACCAAATATATTTTAATACCTCTAATAAAAAACACAAAATTATCATTAACAAAATTATAAAGGTGCAATTAGGAATGGCAGGAATAAGGTAAGTCTTCATTTACCTAGGCTTATGTCCTGTTCTTTTGTCAGAAATTTATTCGAACAATGAAGCAAGTGTGAAACATCAGCAGTGCAGAACAACCATTGAGATTTCAGAGATATAACACTTCACTTAAAACTTTACAAATCACATAGAGAGGCAACTAACCTTGACATCACGATAGTGTGTAAATTGATACACTGAATTGATGCAATTAAAATTATAATAACAAAATTGACACAATAGACAGTACAATTGTATAACCAAATCATGGAATGAAGAGAAATCAAGAGAAAGCTATGCAATCAAGTGCATAAAAAGAAAACAGAGCAAAATCATGCCTTTCCCAGTAGTGGATGCTGATGCTTGAAGCTATCCATTTCTCTCCTTTAAGTTGTCCTGTAATCTATACGTCTCCTCCTCTATCTTCTTAGCTTTGTCCTCTTCCTAGGGAAAAAAATAATAATAAAAAACCCAAAAAATACATAAAATTAGAGAAGGTCCCACAAAGAACATCACTTTACAAAGAAGAACAAAAAGGTGAAATGAAATTATTTTATTTCCAAAGTACACACAGATGCAAACAAATATACATAGAAACATATAAACAAATAGACAAATTCACATGCCTGTCTTGTTAGGGTTGGAAGAGCCAATGATTGCACCTGCGAAGCGTGACGGCTTCGGACCTCCTTGAGCTGCGCCACCAGTGACACCACGTTCCACCGGAAGCTCTGCTTCTTCTCACTCAGATCTTTTAACAACGAATCGATATTTCTCGGTGCGCAGAACGCTGTCATCCCATGCAATCACCTCATTGTCCATGCGATTAAAGCTTCTCTCCATTGCGATCTTCCACTCCTCCGTACTCGAATCCTTCTTCTCTATCTCTTCCTTTACAAGTTCATGTAATTGATCTCTACATTTCATTGCCACCGACAAAGAAATCAAACACCGATTAACACTTGATAATGAAAAACAAAACACAAACAACTTGCTTGAAACCTTGTTAATCAGCAGATCTAACAAAATTCGAGAGAGATCAGATCAGATAGACTTTCTTGTTCAATTTCGGATCTGCAATTTGCGAGAGAGATTGAGTTTGAGTTCGATGAAGAAAAGCTAGAGCAAGAATAGATCTAACAAAATGAAAGAGAAATCAGATCGAGTTCAGATGTCGATCAGATTAGATCGACTTTCTTGTTCGATTTCGGATCTGCGATTTGTGAGAGAGAGAGAGATCGAGTTCGATGAAGAAGACTAGTGTATGAGAGAGATTGTGTTACTTTTGTAATTGGAATGGGGTTTAAGTGTCTATTAAGTTAAATACAGCGAGCATGATGCCTTGAAAAAGTGTTGACTATTCAGTATACCACAACGTTTTTTAAAACGTCTTGATTCAAGCGCCGTTATAGACCACTTTTCTTGTAGTGTCTACTTTATCCTTCACATTCTCTCAACTTTGTTATTTTTCCCCCATGGTCAAAACTTTCTCATCTTGGTCTCACCGTCATCCCCTTCATCTCATATACAAACTCTGGAGAGATCTTGCAACAAAAATGTAAAAAGATTTCAGTAGATCACTCACCAACCAATGAATATATATGTGCACTCCAAAATCAATCAACATAATATCTCTCTTCCAATTTCTTTTTTCTTCTTTCTCTCTCTCAAAACTGTACATAATCGGATGGAGAAATTTCAAACCCCAAAGAGTCTGTTCGAGTGGCGGGCTAATGCTAAATCCGAACCGATTTGACCCGTGAATAGCCCTTCTAATCAACATGTATACAATTTCGTTCATTTGTTTTTACCTGGAGAGGCAGAGGACTAAAACCAAATGTTTTGCAGATAATTCCCACAGTTTAGCCATGATGCAATTTATTTAGGAATAGTTTCAGTTTCAATGTAATTTCAGTGAAACTCTGCATGAATTTCATAGACTACTAGTTTGCAAATAGATATGTTGAGCCCAAAACACAAAAATAAATGCATGCATAAAAACATGGATATTTTTAGTGTGCGAATACATAATCAGCTGATGGAATACCAAGTTGTTTTTCATACATTGCTAGAAATTAATAACAGACCTAACTCAAAGTAAAGTTGTACATACAACAATATAGTTTTGCTGCCAAGTCCCAACAACAGGAAAGAGAAACAAACCATGAGAAAGAACACCAGGGTCGCTCCATTGTCCGTATTGCGATTATTGCACACGCACACACACACACACACATATATATATATATATATATATTCAACGCATCTAACTCAACTTGAAGTGCTCAAGCGAGTCTTTGGTTTGCAAAGCCATAAAGGTTCCCAGTAAATGCCAACCAACAAAATGGGAATTGATATGAAGAATAGCACTAGAGCTCCGTTGGGCATGATTTCATTTAATAAGAGCATATACAAACCAAATAGAGCCAAAATTGTGCTATGAGACAACGACTTTAGTGGGAATTTAGGCAGGAGGAATGCAATAACACCCACTGATGCAATGAGCACCAAGGAATTGCACGAGATGATCAAGCTACGTATGATTGAATGTTGTTCATAGCCCTCTTTGGAAGTGCTGCCACAAAAATGAACAGGTACTTGCAAGGTTGTTGATGCGATCAGTGTGGCTATCAGTAGCAAACCACATCTAAATCGAATAGAGGGCTTAACAATGTTTCTATTAGATGAGCAATTGAGCAAGACTCTATGACTATGATCAGCATTGGGCTCGATTATTTGTATGGTAAAATCCCTTGCCATTGGACTACCCTCTAGGATACAATCATCATTGTGCTTGATTTTTTCTTTGGTCAAATCCCTCGAGCCGTTATCATCATTGGGCTCAATTATTTGTCTGGTAAAATCTCTTGAGCCATTGGACAACCCTCACTACAAGAAAATTGGCCTATAACCACGTTATGGCTTTTTTTCAAAAAAACCTTGTTTCAAAATTTTTTAAAATACTTTGCAGTCAACTCATTTTAAAAACACGCGTCCTACTTACTAACATATATCCCCTTTTTTAAGGCCCACTCTTTTTTCATTTTGTTCATTTCTCTTAGTCCCAAGATAGATCTAGGGTTCTGTTTCTTCATCACTCTTCTCTTTCTTATAGTGAAACTAAATCGAGCATCGTAGGCTCCGATTTACGATCTCTCTATCCAGCTCTCTCCATCTTGGCTCAAAGCTTACGAGCAGTCCGAGTTGAAGATTAATTTTGTGAGTCTCATTCTCTAATTTTTTTGATTTTGTTTATATACGAACACAGATCTGTATCTACGATCTTTGATCTGTGTGATATATCTATACACACTAATTTATGTTAAAGAGAACACAGATCGATCGATCAATTGATTTTTAGTCTATTGATCAATATTGAACACACTCTCTCGCTCTCTAGATTTGATTGATTGATTTCTTTCATTCAGATCTGTAAGTTTTCGTTTAGATCTCTCTCTGTAAGTTTTCATTCAGATCTGTAATTATTTAGGATTTTTTTTATATTTATTTATGTTTTTGATTAGTAGTGTATGTTAATGTTAATGTTTTTGAATTATTTTTTTGTTATTTGTAATCTGAATGTGGTAGCAGAGTTTTATCTGTTTGCATAAACTTTTGTGGTTTCTTCTGAGCACTTATCGTCACTGGTAAAAGCTCTCAATCATCTAGAGACTTTAGGGATATCTTTCATTTTCTTATATATATATATATATATATATGTATATATTCATTTTTCTTTTAACACAACATGACTGTTACTTTATTAATCAATTAAATTTTTTAATGATTAGTAGTTGAAATCATTATTTAATTTGTTTATTTGTCAATATAATTTTTTATATTGGATCCCATGCTCTTCCTGTTAAGTGTCATTACTTTTTATGGATTAAAAGATTGAAATCAATAAATGGTTTGTTGTTTAATCTCCTTTTAGAATAAATATTATGCTGATTTAGCAATCAGGTTCTAAAGAGGGTAGTGCACATGCCAAGCATTTTCTGGGAATAAGATTAGTAAGCATCAATTTTTCTTTATTTGAATGGTCTATACACAAAGCAAATGATTGCTTATAGTGAGAGTGTTTTCATTTTGAATTTTTGATGGACCTTTACAGTTTTCTACCATTTTGATGAATTCTTGGAAATTATCTTCCTCTGTTGATTAATGCTTCTTCTTTTTTTTCTTCCCTATCCATGATTGATGTGTTTCTAATGCACAAATTTTATTTTTCTTTTACTACAGGAACATATTGTACGAACTGCCCATGGTCCTGTGTCTGTTATTGTGTATGGAGACCAAGACAAACCAGCACACTGCTTGCCTATCCTGATTTAGCCATAAATCGTAATTCTTAGATTTGTTCCTTCATATTTCTTATGTTTAAACTTGATTCTTACATTTTAGCAGTTTCCGTGTTTCGTTGTCGTTGTTTCATTGTTTTGGTTTTTGGCATATATCTTCAATATAATAGTGCTTGCGGCTTTTTGAGCAGATATCTTCAATATCATTTGGTTGAGTCAACATTTTTATATTACAATCAGTCCATGTTATGAGGAAAGAAAAGGCTTACTTTGGAAAGTTTGAATTTAGGAATTTTATCAACATTAGAATATTAATTAAGATTTATTTATTGTATTGTTTTAATTTTGTTAACTCTTATTAGGGTTTTATTTGCGTGCTATGGTATTGAATTTTAGATATTGAAATTTAGTGTTTCTCTTATTTTATGTAATAGGATTCAGACTATGGTATTGAATTTTAGATATTGAATTTTAGCTATTACCTCTGACAAGGATGAATAATAAGCAAAACAGATCAAGTCCTGTTTCTTGATTTTGTTATTACTAGTGTTAGAATCAAATATATGTTTGCTCTTTACTTGACAGCATTTGCAATGTACTATAATTGTGTTTTGGGGAATGTGGATCATCTAAAAACTTTTGGGTTTTGTCTTTTGTAGGAAATTCCAATTTGGAATCCTATATATCTCATGTTAGTTGCATTTTTTGGTTCAGCAGCAAAAGGAACTGGGCTCAAGGCTCTTCAGTTTGCTCTCTCCATTTGTGACACTGTCGACATGTATGGTTTCACTGTTGATCTAGGTTATAAGGATTGGTAAGAAACTATAGAATTTGAATTAGCATATTGTACCGAGGAGGAGATAAATTGTAACAATTGTAATGCATGTACCTTACCAAGGTGCCATAACTAAATTCATTTCAGGACAAGGTATTTCTCGTAGTCTCGAAAAGGTCATACTCCACTGTAGGGTATGGCTTACTACTAGATGATGGAGTGTTTAGGAGTAAGTTTATGGCTTTTGTATTCTTTTATTCTGAATTTTGTATCTTGCTTGAACAAATTTAACAAATTCAATGTAGTTGTGAGAATTGAAAATATAATATAATAAAATAAAATGTTGATGACAGAAATAAGGAATGTGAACCACAACCATTATGGATACCAGATGGGAGTGGAACGTTCAAATTAAAGGATTATCACTACTCTTTTAATCATTATTTGTTTCCTGCTTTAGCTTAAAGAATCCAAATTATAGTCATCCATGTAAATTGTTTTTTCCTTATTGCTGTAAGTACGAAAACACTTTCACCATTTCACCACCTCATGAGTCCTTTGTGGTACGCATAGAATTGTATTCCTTACAATTATTCGGTTCCTACAGTAGTTTCTCATAATTTACTCTTGCTTCCCCACCTTTTTTTTTTCCAGCTTGTTAAGATTCATTCTCTGATGCGATCTGATCCAAACTGTGTTGTAAAGTGGGTTCCTGACTGTGGCACTATTTCTGCTGCCAGGATTGCATCAGACAAGTTATTAAGGTAACTAATCTTCATTTTGTTTTCTTAGAGCCTTGCATAGTTTATCATTTGCTTGAACAATACTCAAAGAGGTAGATAAAAATATTTGGTTTGATGTTTCTGATGATATCACTGACATCCCCTACAGACCTATGGCTTTTGAAATATACTCTGAAATTTGAACTGTCTCAAGGTTTGTGTGTCAGGCATCATTTTCATCTGCTATTTGATAATGGGTCAATTTATATTGAAACAGTGAAACTCTTAGTTTGAGTCTTATTTTAAGTGGATATATTATCATGTAGAGAAAAAAAAAAACCTTGATTACGGAAGTCTATTGCTGTAAAAAAATCCAAGTGAAGGTTTCTATTACTAAATCCATTTTACATCTAATCTCTAGGTGATGTCAAGTTTATTATATTTTTATGGCATGTTAGGTTTGCTAAAGGAAATCTTGCTTCACCGGTACTTCAGCAAGGTATTCTAATACTTCCTGTCTACCAACAAGGTGGCTTCCTCTTTCTTCTCCTTTGAAGTCATAATTTCTATATTTCTCTATTTGTTGTTTTTGCATAATGTCCATTTATCTTTTTTCTTTTTATTGGGACATGCAGGGGTATCAGTTCTTTTGGAGAGTCTTCTCAAAATTTTCTTGTTTATTATTTATTGTTTATTGATATACTTTATATTTTTTTTGTTTTTCCTATTTTAACAGATTTTAAATACCTCAAAAGGGTCAATAACAATCGAGTTACACAAAGATGGTTCTCCTGAGGGTGTGTAGACACCCCATTTTTGACCGTCCTCAAGACTTGGACGTCACCGTTTGAACACTCGGTGATCATCCTTGTTTGTGTTCGTCTTGAGTTCCCGGAGGTCTCGGCTACGCGCCTTGCCTCAGGATCTCTCGAGTCGACTGTTTGGTATTTGGTTTTGCACCAAGCACTTGTGTTTTTGCTTTGGAGGTTAGGGAATGGCTTGTTGGCCATCCCCACACTCCACCGGCCAAGGCTTGAGGCCACCGGCTGAGCTTTGTTGCCATCAGCCAGATGTCTGGCCGACCGGCACTCTGGATGATCGACCGGCCATCTATTTTGGTCAAATTGCATTTTTGGCTGGCCGACCACTGTTCATCTGCTTTTTCAGATATTTTTGTGCCAGTTGTGATAGCTGGCACCCACCTTTGCTCCCCTCCATACACGTGTATGGAGGGATTTCCCTCTTGAATGGCTTGCTTGAGAAGCTTTACAAGAGGGAAGCTCTATAAAGAGGGGCCTCTTCTCCCTCTTTTAGGTTAGAGAATTTTTTCAGAGCTTTGAGTTCTAGGGTTAGGGTTTGCATATATCCTATCTCTATATCTGTCCTTGTGTATTTGTGTGTTTTTTAGTCTTAGTATTGCACACAAACACCCACCATTACACCTTATCTTGGTTGCTGAGGGGCCAGAGGTCTGTTCTTGGTGTTCTTGGGTGGTTTTGAGCTCAAAGAAGCAGCTGGTCCACCATTCGTGAAGAGGGTCTTCAAGGGTAATATTCTTGCTCTTTTTACCCCATTTTTTCATAGCTCTTTTGACTACCTTGTAACTATTTTTAGACTTGGTGTATAACATATAAAAGTCTTGATTTTGCTTCCTCTAAATAGTTGTTTAAGAGTGTTTTGAGCTTTGGGGTCATTTGACCCCTCTTAAGCCTTGTTGGGCTCTCTTTTTGTGCCATTTTGGTGAGCACCGGGACCATTGTGTTTGGGCCTCCTCACTACTGAAATCTTGAGGGATTTCAGTTGTGAGAACGGTGCCTTGAGGTCCCAAGAAGGAGAGGGCCATCCCCTCTCCTTGTTGTCCTTGAAAAGGGCCATTTTTTTTGCCTCTTGAGGGAGCATCTAGTTTAGGTTCATGTTGATCATGCCTTAACTGATTTTTGTGCTTATATTTCCATAATATAGCATTGTGCTAAGTTGGTTTCGGTACACCGGGCTTGCTTAGCATATGTGCCTTGTAATGCCATGTTTAGGCCTTAACATGCTTTAGGTTTTGATCCTTGTTTTAGCATGATTTTGGCCAAGCTTTGTGAAGCTTTTGTGTTTGTTTTAGCATGCTTAAGTTTTGTTTTTGGTTGTTTTGGATGACCATAGCATGCTTAGTATAGCCACCTTGCATTTTGGCTTGTTAGCCTTAGGTGTGTGAGTGTGTAGCATGCATTACTTGCATTATTTTAGTGGTTTGGAACCACTTACCATGCTATTTCAGTCCTTATAACATGCTTGCATAGTTGCATTTGATACTCCTTTGTTGCTTTAAAAGGTTGTTGCCTTATGCTCCATGAATGTGCTTCTTTGTATGCTTGCATGTTTAAGCCACTTAGATGCCATCTAGGTGTTCCCTTAGCATTGTCTAAGTCTGCCTTGAACCTATTTTAAGTCCTCTTGGCCTTGCGAGGCTTAGTTGGCTTAGCCACGGTTTAAGTCTCCTTGGCTTGCCTCAAGTACTCGGACCAATTGCATGCCATGTTTGTCTTGTGTAAATTGGTTTAACACCATCATTAACATGATTTTTAGAGTTCACATTGCATGCTAATTGTCCTTGTTTAGGCTCTTTTAAGTGTGCTTAAAGGTTGCTTGTTTGATGCTTAAGTGTTGGCCCATCAACATGTACATGTGTGTGTGTGTAGGCCCTCATTTCCATAGCGTTGGCCACTGTTTTAGGCTTGTTTGAGGGCTTCCTAAACTAGTTTAAGTCCATCCCTCGTGTGTTATAACGTGCTTGCCTTGTGCATTGTTGCTTACTTGGCCCGTTACATGTTATTACTTGCTAGAAACCATGATGCATTTGGGCATGTATTTCATTGGTTAAGTTGCTTTGCATTGTTCCTATGCTTAGTCCAATTTACATGTTGTTGCATCTTTGCCATTAGCATAGTTGTCACATGCCTTGCATACTCGTTTTGCATACTAGTTCACATGCCTAGGATGCATTGCATTACATGCATCTTTCACCTCTTGATCAAGCCATGATAGAGGTTGAAAGCCCCTTTGTTTGATTGTGTGCATTTCACTCCACATTGAAAATGCATACTTGGTTCTTGGGCCATCACGCATTGAAATGCGCGATTGGTGGTCTGAGAATCGAGCACCATACCCCTTTGAGTCACAAACATGATAAGGGATGTGGTCGTGCACACATATGCTTGAAATTCATTGCCATGCCAAGTTTTGCCCTCTGCTGCTGTCAAAAACAGATTTTGCAGGAAGCTTTGGTCGGTCGGCTACATAGAGTGGCGATCGGCTATACATTTGTGGCTGATGGCTCAACCAATGGCCGGTGATCATTTCCCATGGCCGGTGACTATTTGCCTCAGCCGGTGATGCTCTCCAGTGTCCATAAAGTGTACCCTGAGACTTTGGCAATTTTCAGAGATGACAAACAGTCAAAACAGAGGCAACTCGCGCATGGCAGTGGACTTCCGAAAGGAGCCGAGCGTGCGTTGCATTAGGCCCTCTTCCCGAGGCGGTTTACTGTTTAATTAGATTAGTTAATTTGCTTAACTAGTTTAATTTGTCTGTAATAATTAATTAGCTTGTAGGTTAGTTAATTGTATTATTCTTTCGGTCTCTCCGAGCGAGGGCAAATTTGTAATAAGTGTGGGTGCGTGTGTACATGTCTTCCAACCCCTACTTCTTTCTCCCTTTTACTTACCTGCTTTGATGGTTAGTATTAGGGCACGTTCAATTTAGCATACCTCATGATATGCTTGCGTGCATCATTCATCAGTATTGCATGCATCGGGCTCGGCGCATCATGCTAACTGCATAGGTATTTCAAATCTAACTTGAATACGTGCATCAAATGGTTGCATTTCACATGCCATCCTAGGATTAGCCGAGCCTATCCTAATTGCATTCCATATGCGTTGCATTAGGCACTTAACATGGACTTGGCTCATACATTGATTACTAACGAGTTCTTGGTTTTGGCTCAGAGTACTTGGTAAGTTTTTGTGCTTTAGCATCTCGCAAGAGTGTGAATGTTAACATGACAGCATGATTACCATGAGGCTAGTTGCTTATATGATATAACTGCTTGCATGCCTGTGGATGGAGGTTTCATTACCTAAATTGGAATACTGCATTAAAACTGTGAGTTTTAAGCCCACTAGATAGTGGCAAAACCATCTTTTCTAAGCCCACTTGAGGGTGGCAAAACCTACATTTTAGGCTACTTGCGAGTAGCAAATCATTTTCAAAACAAAACATAAAATGCTTTGTTCCAATTCAAGCGACTCAGTCTATACTTGCCTTGCTGTGCGCATCACATAGAACGCATAACGTTTTCAAAATCGGATATCATGTTAGTAGAGGCCGATCTTCGGATCGGGCGAGAGGGGGTGCTCATAGTTGACCTTCCCCAATCGTATCCAAGTTGCCGAGCCGAGGCAACTTTGGTAATGATAGACATGTGGCCTTTGGCAACGAGTCAGGGTTTCCTAAATGTTTCCAAAAAAAAATATTTATGTGGCGACTCTGTATCTGGCAAAGCAGTCCATGTTTGGCACTTCTTTTCTAAAAATCTGTTTTCTCAAAACGATTTGCCGGATTTGGACTCTTTGGTTCAGATTTAGAACCGTGACAATTTGAGTCCGAACTGTAGTAAACCCAAATGAACAGAATGGGGGATCATCCTCCTGGGGCGTTCAGGGACGTCTACAGTTTCTGGCGACTCTGCTGGGGATAATTAGAGAGCTTGACCCGAACTCGTGATATCTTGTTTTGATTACACTTATGTGTTTCTTTGCATTGCATGTGCATTGGTGCGCCTAGGACACCGTGTTTGCCATCTGCCATTCCTGAATGGTTTTCCGGAGGCTTGTCTTGTCAAGGCCTGACCATAAGGCTGACCGGTTATGGGCTCTGACAGTATGGGAACACAAACCCTGGTTTTACCAGGGCACCCTCTTTGACCATTCGACCTAGTGCATATTCGGAATCCATAGTGACCATTCCAAGCTAGGACAGGTTGCTTACTCGATTATAGGTTGTTTGAAACCACTGTGTGCATAGTGAAACCCTAGCTCCTGACAAAATAGGACAGGGAAACCCTACCCCAACATAGGGGTGTTTTGGCTCTCTCTTACTTGTTATGTGCTTTTAGAGTGTATCTCTACAGGAACATACATACCAGTTTGCAAGTCTGAGTGTCAGGCCTGAGGGCATCAGTATCACTGTTTTGGGGAATCAGTTATATCTGCGGATATCAGACTCAGTTTTGGGGCAGCAATTTTGTGGGATAGTGATCAGTGGTAGAGTACAGTTATTCAGCTATTGGTTGTGTCTGTTTTGATTGGGCCAAAATGCTGTGTGTTTTCTCTTTTAGTTTAGAGATTCAATATAGAATAGCCGGTATTCTCCTTCACTGAGGCGAGATAGATATCTAATCCGATAGTCACCGTTCAGTTCAACGGACTTATGACAACCTAAAGCTCAGAAGAAATTGTGGTTATGGCAGCCGCACTAGGCTAAGAAATCATCTCGTAGGATGAGGCCAATGTTGATGTACCACACCCACCCAGGTCACCTGTTGCGCACCCGATCTGGATACCCCAGTTGTATCAGGCTCGCGAGCCTACCACATTCGAGTTGATGGGAATGATTGGCGACCTTCAGAGGTCAGTGGCTGATCTCACCTACGGAATGTCGGCTTCGCCACCAGTTGCATCGTATGTCGGGAATTTTGCACCACAGGAGCCCCCGTTACTAGGACGGATTGTGATCGAGCTCAGCCAACCTAAGATCACCTCAAGCTATAGTAATGATGTGCCAACAGCAACCCAAACCTGCGATCAGGCTGAGGCCAGAGGGAAGAACAAAGTGGAAACAGATGCTGACCCTATTGAGCAACTACTGTAGGCAGTCGAGGCTTTGAAAGACGGGGGGATGAATAAGCAGCAATTACTCGCAGTCGCGACTAAGATTGTGGATGATGCTTTCCCCACTCCAGCTGAAGGGAGTTCTCACCAGGCGGAAAATCGGGATAGGCCCCATCATGCCAGAACAGTTCCGTCCACTCTCAACCTTGCACCTGGGAAAGATCAGAAAACCAAGGCAGTGCCTGCCGACCCTTTCGCTAGTGCGTCTAGCAAGAACCCTCAAACTCCGAAGTATCTGCCTCCAAGGCGCAGAGTCTTTCACGCCCTCTACATGCCTTTGTCTAAGGCATTTCTAATTTTGGCTAAAAAAGGGCATCTTAAGCCCCTCGAGCCTCGGCCTCTCCCGAAGAATCTCCCTCCTACACATGATGCTACCATGTACTGCGCGTACCACCAACAGTCTGGTCAGAGCACCGATGGTTGTTTCGGCCTTCGTCATGAAGTGCAAGATTTGATCGATAATGAGGTCATCCCACCACCTAACTCAGCAAAGTCTATCACTACTGAGCTATTGGACATCGAGGATACTGCAAGTTTGTGATCAGGGGTTGGACCACCTGCGGGCGGTGCTCGCGGCATTTCGGATGTGGCGTCTGGCACGCACTTTTTTGAGCATCTGCGAACGCCAATTTTTGTGATTTCTGACTTAGGTGTTGAGTCAGTTTTGGTGGTCTTGTTTTGAGTCTATCTCTTTATTTTGAGTCAGTCATTTTTGCTTAAAGGTCTGTCTTGTCACGTCGAGTCAGTCCCATTGTACAGAATATCATGTGATTCCGGGGTTGTTGCCTCGAACACCGTTTTGTTTTGTAATTACCCCTTTTGCTTTCTTTTGAGTCTGTCTCTGCTGTGAAGCCAGTTGCAACCAGGGAATCTGAATGAAACAGCTGCGGCTATCATGTTTCCGTGCTTACTGCTACTCTGAATTAGTTGTGCCAGGGGACTTGAATGGAACAGCAGCACATTCCACCTGCTCTCTTGTGTCCTGAAGATCATTGCATTGATCTAAGTTTTTCAAAACCTTTTTGAACACTGCGGTGAAAACAAAGAGGAAGGAATTCCTTGGGATTTGCAAAACTTTGATCAAATTGAGAGAAAGAGAGGTGTGCTAAGCCCTTAACGTTTGAAATCATGCTTGTCAGCGTGAGTACTGAGAAGGACCCTGGCTTGATCCAGACTGGTTCCACACTATCTTCAGCGCGAGCGATTTGTCGTTCCTTTAAAAACGAAACTTTCAAAAACAAAAATGTTTTGCGTGGTCTTGCGAAGACCTGTGTGGAATCACTCTTGAGATTGTGCAGCTTAGGATCGCTCTCAGCCTCAAGACTTGAGCCCTTGGTTTAAAACCTTGAACCACAATTCGGAGTGTTCAACGATCGACCATCAAGAGAGGCCTGTGTGGCCAGATTAGATGCAGCCCTCGAACAAGAGGCACCAAAGTCAGATCAAGAAGATCAGATCTCATCAGAAGAAGCTTGTAAAGCTAGAACAGAAGCACCCCGCCAACTAGGGAAAAAATGTTCGATGTGCTCGAAGAGCCGAAGATGGGTCCTTTAGTAAGTCAATACAGCAGCCACTCTCCTGAACACGGATGGCTTCAAAACCCTAAAACCATTTGGCATGGACTTGTTACACTTTTACCCTTTAAGAGGCTCGCTGGGCCGAAAACACGGAAGGGCGACCCAGGCAAAAGTTAGAGCAAGAGAAAATACGAAAAAAAAAATGCAAAAGAAATGAAAAGAGAATTGAAAAGAAAAGAAAAGAAAAGAATTGAAAAAAAAAAGAAGAACAAAGCTCGCAAGGTCTAAGACCTGCAACGGGCACCTTGGTAAAAGTTAGAGCCTAAAAAAAAATATGAAGGTCAATACCCGAGTGTACCTTAGCCCGGAACTACGTAAGGCTTGATTCCCATCTTTGGGATACGTAGGCAACTTCATCATTGAAGTCCAGCCACAAACACTTTCAAAGTGACTGTGTCCATATATTGGTTTTGACCATCTTCGTCTTCTCTGTATCCAAGAGTTCGGTCGTGATCGTCACTATTGAGGACTGTTCACAATATGATGCGGCACTATCCAGACAAGGGGCAACTTTCCGTTGCCATGAGTTGTCGTGAGTCACCATTCAAACCAAGGGAAACTTTCCATTGCCGTGCAGTGCCATCTAGACAAGGGGAAATTTTCCATTGCCCTCGATCCGAGGTTGTACATCTCGAGAGTGAGTTTCGTGTTCGTTGAGCATTGATTGTTTGCAAAAATAGTTTTTGAAATTTTTTACTGAGGATGACTTTTCCTCGAAAACTATTTCACTTTCCAAAATTGGACCATTTTCTCAAACCCAAAAATGAAAATTTTCAGTGCTCATAGCCTGACTTGCATGATTTTCAAACCAAAAATCGAACAAGTATGTTGATCTAACTCTCATGTTGGTTAAAATCGTTTTAGCAGAAAACAAAAAATTGGATGGTCAAAATGATGAACTAGGGGCACAGTTGAGTCAGGTGTTCTGTCTTTCCCCCGTAGTCAACATACTTGCCAGAAGGGCACTCTATTCGCTAGAAGAAGGTACGACTGAAGTTGCCCGTAAAAGGGCTGAAAGCCCTCAATCTCCTCCAAGCAACGTGGTATCAAACCAAGTGCGAAGCACGAACTAAAATGGATCAGGGTACTCCGTTCCCTCATTCGGAACATCAACTAGACGTCCCTGGAGGAAATAGCTGCGAGCTAACAGTGTTGGGTTTGAACGCTACAACTTCATATTCATCCATCAATCACCCTAGGGAGGGATGAAAAACGAGAGAATAAAGAATAGAGAGATGTAAGTTGAGAGAAAAGTGAGCAAAAAGGGTTTTGAGAGAAAGAACGAGCTTGAGGGCCGAGTGAGGTGAGAATCATAAATCAGAAAGGGTGGGAACAATGCCCGAAGGAACTGGCTCTCCGTGATTTGAGATCTTTCACCTTTTTTTTAAACACGTCTGTATGTCATGTCTTTTGTTTTGTTTAGCTCAACTTTTGTTTTGAGTCTTTTCCGAGTATCACTCGTTGCGCTTAGGTAGTTTTTTGAGTTTCGCTGTTGAGTCTTTCTCACTAAGTTCAGTCGTAGGCTCAATACCCCAGTTTGAAAAACCCTTTTTCAATCTCAAAAAATTTAATCGTTTTGTGCTCAGAGTGCTGTGCCATTCTCCACATTTGTGCAAAACTGAATTGGTTCTTTCGTCAAGCCGCGGAAGTCCAACCCAGGTTGTGGGGAAACAATGAGCATATGGATTCCGAATTGCATCCGAGTGTGTTTTAGATTCAGCAAGTTCAACCTCTGTATTCCGTCTTGTCAGATTGAATTGTTTGTTCAGAATTCGCTGTATGCAGATTAACCCCAAGCAGAGCATGAGCCGAGTGTTCAGAATAAGTAGTTTTGTTATGTGAGTTGTTTTGCTGATTAGCTGGTTCATTATCTGGTTATTACAACACAAATGTTTGATTTTCAAACAGAAGATCAATCTCATTTACATTGAGGTGTAACATGATGCAATGCGATGCAATGTATGAAATGTACAAATGTAACAATTTTCCAGACAAAATTTTTGTTTCATTTCATCATTCTTTTCAAAGTATAAAGTTTTGGAGAAAACAAAAACCTGCCCGCGGCAGTACAAGGTACTCTAGCTACCAGCAAAAGAAAAGTAAAACAAAAGGAAGAAAAACAGCAAAAATCTGGATCAATGTCAAGGGGTGTCAGGTCTATGGGTCCGTCCTCGTCCTCTTCCTGGACGAAGGTCCGGGAGCATCATCATCAGCGCCATCGTCTGAACTTGAGTCTGCACTGTCTCCAGTCTCCTCCTCGGATGACTCTGCCTCCGCCTCAGCTTCAGCCTCGAACTCATCGTCATCCGAAACTGGTGCCCGTGAGCTACTCCCGACATGAGTACGCCCCACTTTGGTGCGGGGGTATACTCTGCCCTCCTCATCTCTCCCTCGAACTGGAACGGATGGCCCGGTTGGAGCACGTCCGACAGTAGGAATCTGGAAGGGATGCTGAAAAGTACAAAAAGCAAACGCATCAGTATGCCATGTAAAACAAGATACGAGTACAGAATGCAGTGTACAAGTACAAGGTGTCATCTTTGCCGAACAGCAGTCGCGTAACGCAGTATGAGTACAGCAGTGAATGCCGGGAACAATGTGTCGGGCCGTAATGCAAGGTGTATGAGTGCGTGTGTGAATACAAGGAGCAAAGATGTCGCAAGGAATGCAAGGCGAATACTGATGTGTCGAGGCCGTGAGGGCCGTGTATCGAGTGTTATGTTGTGCATCAGATTGTGTGAAACCGTTTATGTATGGTTTGAGACCGCGGTCAGAAGAACGTGCCGGAATACTGTAAATGGACAAAAGGTCGAGGCTCTGCTGGAGCATCCCCATCATAGAGGGGGTCAACTCCAAGGACTAGCGAGTATACTCAGAGGAAGCCTACAAAAGTGTTAGATACATCAATATTCTGCGGAATATCAAATGAATTGAAATGAACTAACTGTGTAGAATGCAAAAATACAGTAGTACGTACCAAAGGCAAGTCGTAGAAATTGACTAACTCATGATCAGCCGGAGGGGGAGTGATGGGGATCTGGTAAGTCGCCCCACCCCGCCGCTGCATGTCATCGCCACGGGCAATGCTGGCCAGCTAGTCCCCCATCCTCTCCGAGCTCTACTCCTGCCACGGGCCTGAGCCACCCTCGATGCCCCCGCTCCCGCTCCTGCTCCCGTCCTAGCCGTTGGCGCCGCAGGCCTCTCTCTCTCAGCTCGATGGCTGCTGCTCAAAGGCCGCATAATATAGGTCTGGACGTACTCTGTGTAGTCGTCTATGCCTCTCAAGCGTATCGAGTCCCAGCCGATCGTGTAGTTGGCCATCTGCTTAGGAGTGGACCTCCCGGTATCCCTCATATCTTCAGGAGGGGGAGCTGACTATTCGCCTCGTAAACCTGTGGTCTAGCGAGGGAAACGCCACCCAAGTACCAGTGCCCAGAGACAGGCCTCCAAAGAAGATCCCGGCGCCTCCTCCGCACCAGTAATTCACTCCCGCATCGCGGCTGGCAATGGAGCCCAAGGCTGCCAGGTGATCTGAAAATGAAATGCAATTTGTTACTTACTGTTATCAGAAAACACAGTGTAAAGCGAAGCTGGAATGAACGTTAAAGTTAAACATACCTCCGCAGGAGTGATGGTGTCAAAATAGCGGCGGAAGAAGATAAATGTCTCCCACGGTCTCCGCACACACCTAACGTCGAAACGTCGGGAGAACGGAACAACAAGAGGAGTCTCCCCATCTGGCACTGGGGCGAGCCTCGGAAAGTAGGCGTAGACCCACAACTGCAGAGCATATATCAGTATGCTTATCAGATAAAGCAGAATGCAGAATAAAGTAGAAATCGCAGAATTGTGTATTGTGCAGAATGGACAGTATGTGCAGTATACAGTTAGTGTATAGCAGAGTATATGTTTGTCGTGTGTGCAGTGTACATTCAGTATGAAGTAGACCGCAGTGTGTGCAGTGTATAAAGTACAAAAAATGAAAGGCAGAAATTTAAAACAAAGAAAGAGGTGTTCCTCCCAAGCTCGCCAGTAGCCTCCGAGAAGCTGTCCACTGCAGCGGGAAGCTGGGCTCATATATCCGTATAGAGTAGCCAAGGCAGTGCCACCCCAGTCGTAGCGGAAGATCCGTGTGATATCCACGAGCGCACTCAACAGGCAGAGGGGTACAGTATTCGCCCGATTGGCGAAAATAGTTGTCCCCAACAAAAACATCAGGAAGCCGCGGGCGTACTGCTACATCTCCTCCTAGGTCATCGACGCCTCCTCAGCCAAGGCTGGCTGGACCCAGAACTAGAGCTCGAACCATGAATATCGGACGAAGCCAGGGCGTGTAAGAGGTGGTCTCTCCCACAGCAGGTAAATCTGAGCGGCCTCCCACTCACCCATGTCGATGTCAAAGGGAATCGGATCACCCCCTACCCAGATGCCGGTGAGCATCGAGAAGTCATAGGGAGTCATTGTCATGTCTCCCGTGGCAGAGAAATGGAATGAGTCGGTAGTGTCCCACCACCTCCCCACCAGAGCGGCGAGAAGAGGCCTGCTCGCGGTGAGTCGGGAAAGTCCTCTACAAAAGGCGCCGGTTTACCGATCGACAATGTCACACATCGTCCGCAAAGACCAAATACCAATCTCGACCGGCGACATTCCCATACCCCCGGCAGGTATGGGAATCCCCCTGTATTGAAGAGCAATAGTTGCGAAGCAATATTCAATATACAGTTTTGAAAAGCATTCAGACTTGGTGACAATACAGCGTGTGTGCACGTTTTCAGATTCAAACAGATAACGGGTGTCGGTGTGCTCAAAGTGAACTACGGCATATGATGTGTCAGTGTTTCTAAGTGGTTTAGTACAGATACAGCGTGAGTACACGCTTTTCAAGTTGAAACAAACATCGGTTATCGGTGTGTTTATAGTGAACTGCAACATGCGATGTGTCAGTGTGTTTGGGTGGTTCAGTAACAATACAACGTGTGTGCACGTGTTCAGATTCAAACAGACATCAAGTGCAAGTGTGTTCACAGTCAACTACAACATACAGTGTATCGGTGTATCCGGGTTAAGCAGTTTGAGAACAGAATCAACTATGGCAGTTAAGTGTTCTACATTACAGAAAATAAAACGGGGAAGAATATACCTCGGAAGCGCCATATGATAGGTGTGACTCCGGCTCGCAGAGAAGAAGCTCTGGTGGTACACCTCTCGCAAAACTTCAGAACGGGCGAAGTCTGTCGAGAGGAAGCACGTGAACCGTCGGCCTGTAGGTCGCCGGGTCGAACGAGCAGACGCTCAAGGGCAAGAGCTCGGCCTCGGGATCCATCTCATGCTCCGGGGGAGTCCTGCCCTAAGGAAGATCGTCTGCCATGCCAAGAATGGTGCAAAAATGACCGGGAGAGAGAAAACCGGGCTAGAATGTGAAAGGTCAACGAAAAGTCAACCCCGAGAGGGTGGAAAATGGCCGAAAAAGTCGGGATGTGGAAGTGGCACGAAGATCAAGAGAAACTCAGGGGAAACAAACCCCAAAAGGCGAAAATCAAGAAAAATACACCAAAATAAAGATTTATTCGGTTCAAAATGTTTGAAACGCGAAGGTATTCGCAATCAAACGACAAAATGGGCCCTAAAACCGAGGAAAATGGTGAATGGAAGGGGGAAAAATAACCTAGAGAGAGCAAGGAGCAATTTTTGACCAAGGAAAAGTGAAAATAATAGGGATTGAGGCCCTATTTTAAAAGACCCGAGGCCAAAAGACAGAACTGCCCCGATTCAGGCATTTTTGGCCGGTCGGCCAGATATTTGGCCGATAGACAGCCGATGACCTCCTCTGATGGCCGGTGAACCTCCTACACTCTTGTTTGGGTCAAATATATGGTTTGGGGCTTTCATTGCTCAAGACAGTGCAAGAAAGTGCATTTCCGAAGCTCAACCAGACTCCGTTTTGACCCCAGACCGTGGTTTTCTGCGTGTAGCACTCGAATACGTTCTTGGCGTATCCTTTTTGTATCCTTTTGTCTCCTGAGAGATTCAAAAGTTGCCCCATGTGCATATGTTACAACGTTTTGCCGTAAAAACGCGTGAGTGTAGACACCCCATTTTTGACCGGCCTCGAGACTTGGGCGTCACTGATTGAACACTCGGTGATTATCCATGATTGTGTTCGTTTTGAGTTCCCGGAGGTCCCGGCTGCACGTCACGTCTTAGGATCTCTCAACCGGCTTGCACTGTGCTTTGTTTTGCACCAAGACTTGTGTGTTTTTGCATTTGAGGGTAGCGGAAGGCTTGTTAGCCATCCCTGAAGCTCACCGGCTGCCCCACACCCCTACCAGCACTCCCTTATGTCCATCGGCACTGTTTTCTGAAAATCCTTGGCTGGTCGGCACTTTATACTGCCGACCGGCACTTCTTTGTGCCGGTGACTGTTTTGGCTGGTCGGTGTGACCCTCTTGAACCCTCAGACTTGGTGCGTGCCAGTTGTGCCAGCTGGAATGCACCATCACTGCTTCCCATGTACGGGATTGCTCCCTTTGGTTCCTTTGACCCCTTCTCTCCTCTAGGAGCTTGAACCCTTCGCCAAGCTTCTTGGAGAAGCTTGGCCAGCTGTCTTAGCTTCTTCAAGAAGCCTTGACTCACTTAAACTCTTTGAATCCCTTGAACCCCCCCCTCTCTTGCTTAGCCACTAAGTCTTTGTCTATATAAGCTCATCTCTCTCCCTTTGTTTTAGGTTAGCCACTTTAGACCTAAAAACCAGAGCTTATACATATATCTCTGATATACATCCATATATATCTATACTTCTATATCTATCATCCTTGTGTGTGTGTTTTAGGCCTAAAAAGTGTGATTTTACCTTACTTTTGCACCATTACACACACTACTACACCTTAATCCGAGATTGGGAGGCTTGGAGGTTTGTTTTGTGTGATCTTGGGCTGGTTTTGATCACTAGAGGAGGGCTGCTCCACCTGTTCTTCATTGGATCTTCAAAGGTAAACTTTTTGCTTTAGTTTCCCCATTCTTGCAACTAGTTTCTACCCTTCTTGTTTTGTGTTTTGAGCTTTGTCTATAACTGAAAAAACTCTTATTTTTACTTGCTCTTGAACCTTCATTAAGGTCATTTTGTGGTTTGAGCAAAGGCTCACCCTTTTAGGCCTTGTTTGGCCATTTGGGTGTCCTTTGGTAAGGCCTTGTTTACTTGTTGTTTTTTTTCACCACCAAAAACCAGTGGGTTTTAGTGGTGAGGAAGGTGTTTGAAGTCTCATATAGGGAGGGATACCCTCTCCCTTTGTCCCTCTTTGGCCTTCATTTTTGGCTCATGAGGTAGCATGTGTGCATGCTTGCATTTAGCTTCATAGAACTTTCTTGGGTGTTTTAGGTCATGTTTGATCTCTGTCTAAGGTTGGATTTATGGCCCTTAACATGTCTCTCATACTTACTTTGAAATGCTCTCTTATGCTTAAAAGCATGCCATGCATCTAGGCCATGTCCTTTGCATATTTTAGCATAGTTCCATGAGGGTATTAGCATCATATTACCATGCATAAGGGCTGTGAGCCACTGATTTTGCCATGTATAGTGTGCTTGACATGGTTGTTTTGCATTTTAGGCTTGTAAGCCTTATGTATTTTGGCCCCTAGCATGTTCAACATTGATCATCCTCATGGTTTGGCATCATTTGTGACCTCATTTCAGTCCATAAATCATGTTTGTATGTATGCATGTGTAGCCTGTTTCATGCTTTAAGGGTGTGCTCTTGTATGTCTAAGAATTGGCATTGTGCATGCTTGCATAATTGAGGCATTTTGGGGCTGCCATGTGGGGGGTTTTGGGTGCCATTTTGCATGCTAATGTTCTGTTTTTTTTTTTGGTGGCCTAACTCATATCATGAGTGGTTATGAAAATGGTAGTAAGGTGCTCTCTTTGGTGCCCTTGGTTTTGGGCCTATTGTCTTGCATGCTTGCATGAGTGTTGATCATCATTTTGGGCACATTTTGCTACTGTTTTTGGGGAGTTTTGAGGGCTTCCTCATCATGGTTAGACCATCATTATGTGCTTATCATATGCATGTTGCATGTTTAGCCCACTAGGTGTTGTAGCACATTGATTCCATCGAATAAATTGGTTCATGTTTACATGACATTAGCATCTCATACACTCTAGCATGTTGCATGCCTAATACGATGGTTGTTGAACACTTAGTGTATTTGCATTCTAATCCTCATGTTGCATCATTCAAGCTATGTTGCCTACATGCATTTTCATGGCTTGGCTTGGGGTTGTCAAGCCAAGCATAAAGGTTGAGATGAGTTCACACTCTAAGTGGTGCAACTTATCTCAACTTTTGGTCACCAAGACCTTTGATCCATACATGATAAGGTCTTGGTCTCATCCTTTGTGTTGCATGCATTTACATCAAAGTGCAATCTTGGCTCCTTAGGCCATCATGCATCAAGGTGCACAATTGATGGCCCTAGAACCAAGAGCCATGCTTCCTTGAGTTCCATTTCATGATAGGAAGCATTGGCCATGCATAAATATGCTCAAAAAAACCAATACTATGCAGCTGCGTTGTCAGCCTGCCATCCTCGCAGAATTTTGTCCCGGCAAGAAGAATAGTGCCGACCGGCACTATATTGTTGGCCGGTGAACTCCAGAGCAGCCGGTAGCCTCTGTAAGCAGCCGGTGGAAACTTTCCCCAACCGATGCTGTTCTGCAAGGCTCAAGGAAGGTGTTTTGGGACTTTGGTAATTTTTGGAGAGACGGGGCAGTAAAAACAGAGGCAGTAGTGGCACGGTGTCGGCTTTCCGGGCAAGTTGGATCGAGCATGCATCATTCGCGCATCCCGAGGCAGGGCTGAGGCCCTATTTCATTTATTTATTTGATTTAATTTTAATAATTAGAATTTTGTAATAATTTATTCATTCATTCCTGGACTGTATTATTATTTTGGTCCCTCCGAGTGAGGGTGAATTTGTAATAAGTGTGGGTGAGTGGGTGTATGTCTTCCAACCCCCATTTCTTTCTATCCCTTTTATTTACCTGCTTATGTTGGTAGATTAGGGCATGTCTATTTTAGCATACCTTATGCGATGCATGCGTGCATCTATACATTTGTTTACATGCACCGGGCTCGGTACATCATACAAACCGCATTGTACTTTCAATTCCAAATTGAATATATGTTATTTGATCGCATTTCACATGGCACTTTTAGGGTTAGCCGAGCCTACTCTAGATTGCATCTATGCCTGTGTTGCATTAGCCACTTAACATGAACTAGGTCATGCATGTTTTGCTAACTAGTTTCTTGTTTTGGCACGGAGTACGATGTAAGTTTTACGCTTTAGCATATCGCATGCGTGTGAATGTTAACATGACAGTATGCTTGCCATGCAGCTAAGTGCTTACATGATAAACTGTCTGAATGCCTGTGGGTGGAGGTTAGATTGCCTGAGTTGGGAGAAACCGTTGAAATCCGCATTTTAGCCTACTTGCGAGTAGCAAAAACCAACACGTTTTTTAAGACAAAATGGATATGCAATGTTTATTTCCAAATTAGGCAATCTAGTCTATACTTGTTTGCTGTGCGCATAACATAGTAATTCTAGGCTAATTAATTGGAATGAGAACACATAACATCTTCAAAAATGGATATCATGGTTAGTAGAGGCCGGTCTTTGGACAGGGCGAAAGGGGGTGCTCATAGCTGACCTTCCTCGATCGTACCCAAGTTCCCGAGCCAAGTCACTTTGGTGATGACAGACACGTGGCCTTCGGCACCGAGTCAGGGTTTCCTAAATTCCCCCATTTTAAAAATATTTAGGTGGCGACTCTGTATCTGGCAAAGCAGTCCATGTTTGGCACTTCTTTCAAAAAATTGTTTTCTCAAAACGATTTGCCAGAGTTGGACTCTTTGGTTCAGACATTTAAACATAACAAATAAACGAGGAGAGTCCGAATCAGAAGCGAGGTCCCTCGCGGGCTTGTTAATTATACGTCGTTCCTCTCGCGTTGTCATACGCACGCCATAATTGTGTTGGTATGCATCTTCTTTATGTCGCATTGTCGTGCACACTCTACATCCATGGTCATGCATTTCAGCGGCGCACGTCGTCACGCATTCAGGTTCACATGCATCAACATGCATCATGCATTTCAAACAAAAAAAAAAAAAACAAAAACAAACATGCATATGTCATGCATTTCATTGTAAATAGTGCATATGTCATGCATTCGTTGTAAATATATTGCATTTGTCATGCATTCATTGTAAATATATTGCATTTGTCATGCATTCATTGTAAATATATTGCATATGTCATGTATTCATTGTAAATATATTGCATATGTCATGCATTACATCATAAATATAATGCATATGTCAGGTATTCCCTTGTAAATAGTGCATATGTCATGCATTCCATGCATCTTACTGTAAATATTGCATTTACATCCATCCAGTGCATATTATATATTGCATTGTAGCTTGCATGCATCCATTCCATCACCTCCATCTATGGCTTGCGCCTTTCCATGTTGAGCTTGGTCTGGTATGTGCCCATACTTTTCTTGTTGAAGCACAGTCCTGCATGTGTACGCGCCTATTCCACGCTGATATGTTGGTTTGAGGGTTGCGGCACCTTTTCTGTGTTAGACATGGATTGTTTGTGTACATGCCTTTCCTAGGCAATATATGTTTTGCCCTGCGTGCCTTACCCATTGTATCCTACCCATCCACTACATATTATATATTGTATTGTAGCCTGCATGCATCCACTGCATCACATCCATCTATGGCTTGCGCCTTTCCATGTTGAGCTTGGTCTGGTATGTGCCCATACTTTTCTCGTCGAAGCATAGTTCTGCATGTGTACGCGCCTATTCCATGCTGGTATGTTGGTTTGAGGGTTGCGACACCTTTTCTGTGTTAGACATGGTTCGTATGTGTCCATGCCTTTCCTAGGCAAGATACGGCTTGGCCGCAGGCCTTATTCCATTGTATATATTGCATTGTAGTGTATTTGTTGCGTCCAGCATTTAGGATCATGTTCTTTTATTAGCGGTTCATTCCCCACTTATGTCATTTCACCCAATTACTCGTTCTCGTATCCGTCTACATCACTCATAATTCCTCATGTGTACGCACCTATTCCACGCTGGTATGTTGCTTTGAGGGTTGTGGCACCTTTTCTATGGTAGATGGACTTTGCATCTCCACCAATCTATTTAACATTTGTGTGGTTTTGAACCGCTCATGATTGGATCATGATTCAATTGCATTGCATATCATTTGCATTACATTAGATTCAATTGCACATCATCGCACTGTATGTGCACCCCTCGGTCTAAGGAGACCTTAAATCCTACATTCGCGTTATCGCGTAGCTTTCGATTGCTTTGTTATGCATGTTGCTAACGATGCCGTACCTGTTGAGTTTTCTTTCTCTGTCAGGCATGATATTGTATGTACGGTTCATGTGAAGGTGGTGCAACCAGACGAACCGCGCAAGTATTGCAGTCTCCGAATGAGACGTATCGAGAATTGCAAAATTCTCTTACATCCTTTCTGCATTGTAGCGTAGTTGGATTGATGTATGGTAGCTTAAAACTATCGCATGTTATGCTTCATTATAGTTTTCTTTACATGATCATAAGTTATGTTCGGCTTCTTGCATTGTTAGTTGCATTTTTCCCCTACCTTCGTGCGCATATCTTATCTGTAGCTTGTATGCTTGTCTAAGTCTTCGGCCTTGTCAAAAATGGGTCGTCTCTGGGCTTTGACATTCACTCTCGTCATTCTTATGACTTTCGAGTTCTGTCAAAGAGGGGCAACTGTTTACACCCCATTTTTGACCGTCCTCAAGACTTGGATGTCACCGTTTGAACACTCAATGATCATCCTTGTTTGTGTTCGTCTTGAGTTCCCGGAGGTCTCGACTACGCGCCTTGCCTCAGGATCTCTCGACTCGACTGTTTTGTGTTTGGTTTTGCACCAAGCACTTGTGTTTTTGCTTTGGAGGGTAGGGAATGGCTTGTTGGCCATCCTCACACTCCACCGGCCGAGGCTTGAGGCCATCGGCTGAGCTTTGTTGCCATCGGCCAGATGTCTGGCCGACCGGCACTCTGGATGGTCGACTGGCCAACTATTTTTGTCAAATTGTATTTTTGGCTGGCCGACCATTGTTCATCTGCTTTTTCAGATATTTTTGTGCCAGCTATGATAGCTGGCACCCACCTTTGCTCCCCTCTATACACGTGTATGGAGGGATTTTCCTCTTGAATGGCTTGCTTGAGAAGCTTTACAAGAGGGAAGCTCTATAAAGAGGGGCCTCTTCTCCCTCTTTTAGGTTAGACAATATTTTCAGAGCTTTGAGTTCTAGGGTTAGGGTTTGCATATATCCTATCTCCATATCTCTCTCTCTCCTTGTATATTTGTGTGTTTTTTAGTCTTAGTATTGCGCACAAACACCCACCATTACACCTTATCTTGGTTGCTGAGGGGCCAGAGGTCTGTTCTTGGCGTTCTTGGGTGGTTTTGAGCTCAAAGAAGCAGCTGGTCCACCATTTGTGAATAGGGTCTTCAAGGGTAACATTCTTGCTCTTTTAACCCCATTTTTGCATAGCTTTTTTGACTACCTTGCAACTATTTTTAGAGTTGGTGTATAACATATCAAAGTCTTGATTTTGCTTCCTCTAAATAGTTGTTTAAGAGTGTTTTGAGCTTTGGGGTCATTTGACCCCTCTTAAGCCTTGTTGGGCTCTCTTTTTGTGCCATTTTGGTGAGCTCCGGGACCATTGTGTTTGGGCCTCCTCACTACTGAAATATTGAGGGATTTCAGTGGCAAGGATGGTGCCTTGAGGTCCCAAGAAGGAGAGGGCCACCCCCTCACCTTGTTGTCCTTAAAAAAGGGCCATTTTTTTTGCCTCTTGAGGGAGCATCTAGTTTAGGTTCATGTTGATCAGGCCTTAACTGATTTTTGTGCTTATATTGCCATAATATAGCATTGTGTTAAGTTGGTTTAGGTACACAATGCTTGCTTAGCATACATGCCTTGTAATGCCGTGTTTAGGCCTTAACATGCTTTAGGTTTTGATCCTTGCTTTAGCATGATTTGGCCAAGCTTTGTGAAGCTTTTGTGTTTGTTTTAGCATTCTTAAGTTCTATTTTTTGGTTGTTTTGGTTGACCATAGCATGCTTAGTATAGCCACCTTGCATTTTGGCTTGTTAGCCTTAGGTGTGTGAGTGTGTAACATCCATTACTTGCATTATTTCAGTCCTTATAACATGCTTGCATAGTTGCATTTGATACTCCTTTGTTGCTTTAAAAGGTTGTTGCCTTATGCTCCATGAATGTGCTTCTTTGTATGCTTGCATGTTTAAGCCACTTAGATACCATCTAGGTGTTCCCTTTGCATTGTCTAAGTCTACCTTGAACCTGTTTTAAGTCCTCTTGGCCTTGCGAGGCTTGGTTGGGATAGCCACGGTTTAAGTCTCGTTGGCTTGCGTCAAGTACTCGGACCAATTGCATGCCATGTTTGTCTTGTTTAAATTGGTTTAACACCATCATTAACATGATTTTTAGAGTTTACATTGCATGCTAATTGTCCTTGTTTAGGCTCTTTTAAGTGTGCTTAAAGGTTGCTTGTTTGATGCTTAAGTGTTGGCCCATCAACATGTACATGTGTGTGTGTGTAGGCCCTCATTTCCATAGCGTTGGCCACTGTTTTAGGCTTGTTTGAGGGCTGCCTAAATTAGTTTAAATCCATCCCTCGTGTGTTATAACGTGCTTGCCTTGCGCATTGTTGCTTACTTGACCCATTACATGTTATTGCCTGTTAGAAACCATGATGCATTTGGGCATGTATTTCATTGGTTAAGTTGCTTTGCATTGTTCCTATGCTTAGTCCAATTTACATGTTGTTGCATCTTTGCCACTAGCATAGTTGTCACATGCCTTGCATACTCATTTTGCATACTAGTTCACATGCCTAGGATGCATTGCATTACATGCATCTTTCACCTCTTGATCAAGCCATGATAGAGGTTGAAAGCCCCTTTGTTTGATTGTGTGCATTTCACTCCACATTGAAAACGCATACTTGGTTCTTGGGCCATCTCGCATTGAAATGCGTCATTGGTGGTCCAAGAATCGAGCACCATACCCCTTTGAGTCACAAAGATGATAAGGGATGTGGTGGTGCACACATTTGCTTGAAATGCATTGCCATGCCAAGTTTTGCCCTCTGCTGCTGTCAAAAACAGATTTTACAGGAAGCTTTGGCCGGTCGGCTACATAGAGTGCCGATCGGCTATATATTTGTGGCTGATGGCTCAACCAATGGCCGGTGATCATTTCCCATGGCCGGTGACTATTTGCCTCAGCCGGTGATGCTCTCCAGTGTCCATAGAGTGCACCCGGAGACTTTGGCAATTTTCAGAGATGACAAACAGTGAAAACAGAGACAACTTGCGCATGGCAGTGGACTTCCGAACGGAGCTGAGCGTGCGTTGCATTGGGCCCTCTTCCCGAGGCGGTTTACTGTTTAATTAGATTAGTTAATTTTCTTAACTAGTTTAATTTGTCCGTAATAATTAATTAGCTTGTAGGTTAGTTAATTGTATTATTCTTTCGGTGCCTTCGAGCGAGGGAAAATTTGTAATAAGTGTGGGTGCGTGTGTACATGTCTTCCAACCCCCACTTCTTTCTCCCTTTTACTTACCTGCTTTGATGGTTAGTATTAGGGCACGTTCAATTTAGCATACCTCATGATATGCATGTGTGCATCATTCATCAGTATTGCATGCATCGGACTCGGCGCATCATGCTAACTGCATAAGTATTTCAAATCTAACTTGAATACGTGCATCAAATGGTTGCATTTCACATGCCATCCTAGGATTAGCCGAGCCTATCCTAATTGCATTCCGTATGCGTTGCATTAGGCACTTAACATGGACTTGGATCATACATTGATTACTAACGAGTTCTTGGTTTTGGCTCGGAGTACTCGGTAAGTTTTTGTGCTTTAGCATCTCGCACGAGTGTGAATGTTAACATGACATCATGATTACCATGAGGCTAGTTGCTTATGTGATATAACTGCTTGCATGCCTGTGGATGGAGGTTTAATTACCTAAATTGGAATAATGCATTAAAACTGTGAGTTTTAAGCCCACTAGATAGTGGCAAAACCATCTTTTCTAAGCCCACTTGAGGGTGGCAAAACCTACATTTTAGGCTACTTGCGAGTAGCAAATCATTTTCAAAACAAAACATAAAATGCTTTGTTCCAATTCAGGCGACTCAATCTATACTTACCTTGCTGTGCGCATCACATAGTAAATCTAGGCTAATAATCGGAATAAGAACGCATAACGTTTTCAAAATCGGATATCATGGTTAGTAGAGGCCGATCTTCGGATCGGGCGAGAGGGGGTGCTCATAGCTGACCTTCCCCAATCGTACCCAAGTTCCCGAGCCGAGGCAACTTTGGTGATGACGGACATGTGGCCTTAGGCAACGAGTCAGGGTTTCCTAAATTTCCCCAAAAACAAATATTTAGGTGGCGGCTCTGTATCTGGAAAAGCAGTCCATGTTTGGCACTTCTTTTCTAAAAATCTGTTTTCTCAAAACAATTTGCCGGATTTGGACTCTTTAGTTCAGATTTAGAACCGTGACAATTTGAGTCCAAACTGTAGTAAACCCAAATGAACAGAATGGGGGATCATCCTCCCGGGGCGTTCGGGGACGTCTACAGGGTGGTTGATGAATTTATCGACTTATGGTGGGTATTGTGCTAACCTCTATTATATATCGATCCGTTGTTGTGGATTCTTATTTTCATTGTTCACATGGCTGACCTTGTTGGTTTCCCAAATCCTTATTTAGTTATTTGCTTACTACACTTTCTTCCTTGTACGTAGTTAATCACTTGAGTGGTTCTTTAGATATGTTAACAACAGTGAGATGAGAGGGTTTAGTGTTTTTGTGGTCTTTATGCTTCTCCAACATGTATTAGCTTTTGTCTCTTCATGATTTCGATAGCATTTATTGCTTTGTTCTAGATTTTCTTCAAAAAGATTATAATTTGCAACGGTTATTTATATATGTGTAGGTCAAAAGGATAATTTTGCTGAGGGAAAGATAGGATTCTAGATGTAAGGAATTTGCAACTTGATTTTTGTAACAGGCCCAAAATTGAAATCTTGTTTGAAATTTTTTATTTTTTGTAAGAGCATTTAAATTTCCAAGTGTGCTGATTGGTGAATTTCATTATTTTTTATTTTTATTTATTTTTATTTTAAAGATTGGGGTGAATTTTTTAACTTAAATATACTTTTATGAACATGTACAGTTTAATTGTTCTTTGTTAAATATTGAATTTGATGGTTTTATCAACTTTTTTTTATTTTATTTTCTGGTATGATGTGTTTGCGAATGGAATGTAACTAACTAGCTCAGAGCATATTATATATTAATGAAATTATGAAATAAAGTAAAAAGGTGGCGTTTTTGTTGAAAACGCCACTATATCATGTGACATCATCAGTTATATTTTATAATAGTATAACGGCGTTTATGAAAACGTCACTATAAGTGTCAGTGACGTTTATAAAATGCCTTGCACCTATAGCAACGGCCGCATCATCGACGTAATATAAAAACGCTGGTATAGTATTTTGGTGGCGCTTTACCACTTATAGCGGCGTTTTTGAAACGCTGATAAAGATAGTTTTTCCTGCAATGCCTCTATGACTATAATCATCATTGGGCTTGATTATTTGTATGGTAAAATCCCTTGTGCCGTTGGACAACCCTCTCTGACTATAATCGTCAGTGTGCTTGATTTTGTGTTAGGTTAAATCCTAGGTTATCATAGCTCTTGGTTCCCAACGGATCTGTAGAAAACTTAAATAAGATAAGTCATAAGAGATATCCACGGCCACAAAACCACCAGAGTTCAAGGGAAGAATTACTCTTAAAGCTTGCAATTACATTTAAGTGTGAGTTCCTCAGTTTGTAAAAGCATAGACTATAATATGAGAAACAACAAACATGAAAATGATGGAAAGCATCGCAAATACGCAGACTGTCTAATTTGTTTTCAATTTTTCCACTATTTCTAAGACTGTTTAACTTGACAGAAAATGTTTTTATTTGAAACAATTTTTCGTTCATGTTTTATAGGTAAAACTTTATCTATCTTACTAATTTATGGCGCTTGGCTAATACCTTAAAACAAATTCAAGGGGGGAAAAAAAACTCTCAAATAATTGCCAAAAAAATAGGGAAAAAAAATTCAAAGAGAACTTCCCAAGAACTTAAAAAGCTAGAAACATTGGGTAAATTACATTTACCTCCCCTGTAGTTTCAATAATTACAAAAATCTCTCTTATTTTTTCTGACATTGTCAAGATTCTTACCTATATATTAAATTATCATTTTATTTCTCACAATTTTTTTTTTTATTTCCTTGACCTTGTATTTTTTTTCCCACTATAAGTTTTTGAACTTTTATAAGGTAAAAAATAAAATAAAATCAGCAATTAATAAAATTAAGAAAGAATATCCATGTTTCTTATTTGAATTAATTTCGAGATTTAATTTAATAAAAATAATTTAAATGAAAGAAACAAAGATGGAGATATTGATTTTAGATGTAATAAATAACAAATTATTTCAGTATTTTATTATTTTCAAATAATTTATTTCTTCAAGTAAAATTCTATTTTAATTAGATGTAAGAAATAAAAAATTTAAATACTTCATTGTTCTCAAATAATTTCTTTATCTTTCATTTCCTATCATCTAATTTTAATTTATAGTAACGTAATTATATATTTTTTCACTTTTATATTTATTTTTAAAAATTTTATTATTATGGAGAGAAATATTGACTCATTTTTTTTAATATCCATCGGTTGGAATTTGAAAATTTCAAAGATGAAAATTAAAATTTGAGAATAATATAGGATTGTGAAAAGATAAATATGATATATTTTTTTTTATATAAAAAAAACTGAGGTAACATTTGGTAATTTTTATAAGTCAATTTTTTTATTATAAATATGAAATTTTATTATGTTTATTTTTCTTTAAAAAAATTTAATACACAAATATGTTTAAAAAAAATTCATGTTTCCTAAGTTGCTATGGTATTGAGTGATGCTAGCTAACATTGATGAAAGAGAAAAAAAAAATGATGAGAAAGCACAGAGAAGAGAACAAATAATAATAATAATAATAATAATAATAATAATAATAATAATAATAAATTACATAGTGTTGCTATTAGCTGTGGTGACACTATGAAAAAATCAATGAGGGAATAAATAGAAAGAAAAATGAAAGAAATAAAATAAAGAAAATGGAAAGAGATGGAAAATTTCTCCAAATATGAATTTTTCATACGGGAAAAAAAAATCAAATACCTATATGTATTTTTAAATTTTTATTCAAACTCTAATTTCTCAATATAGTTATTCATAAAATTGGTGGTCTTTTTTTTTTTTTTTTTAAAAAAAAACATCTTTTTTTTTTTTTTCTTATATTTTGTTTTGTAATTTTCAAATAAAGGATTGTATTTAATCTAGTATAAGGTTTGATAGTGATCAGTGTATTAGCTCTTTTTATTTATTTATTTATATATTTATTTTTTGTTATAGATAAGGAAGAGGAAATAAGGGACAACACAATTTTTATATATTTTCATTACCAAACAACTCACCAATTTATAAATGAAAAAACCTCACTATACAATAATATGCAGCACTATGCAACACTATGCGACAACTGTTGCACCATGTGGTTTCACCACATGGCACCCATGCCATCCACGAGGCTTCTTGAAACCTATCAATTGCAAATCTTCCCCATAATTCTAGTATGGTCCAAAACTGTAACGCTCTCAAAATAATACAAATAACCCAACTCATAAATGAAATGAATATAACATAATTGGTACACTTTCACATAACAGAGTTCGTATTACAAAAGGGATTACATGCATCATATATTCACAAACGTTCATTCCGAGTCTATGGCATGTAATGCAAATTAATAACAACAAATTTAAATGCCCTACGGGCTTATATCTTTCCAAGACATATGTTGGTTACAACCAAAAGTGAGCTTCACTCATTACATCTTAAGCCATTGGCTTTACAAAAATGTACAATCAAAATGAGAAGCCCTTGCTTCCAAAATTTTCTCCAAGGCTATTGCCTTGGTGGAGGCATGCCATCATTACTTGAAAATGTTATTTCCAAACAGGGTGAGCCACAGCCCAGTAGAAGCCATCTAACACAGTATATGAAATTTAGCAAAGGTATAAGTACACTATGCATATACAACATCAAAGATAAAGGCATCCACATTATGTATAGTATTAAATTACCAAACTCAATCATTAAGCCATTTCCCTTCATTTCATTTAACTACATAAGCCAATTTTATCATTTCTCAATAACTCAAATGAGATTACATGTCACGCCCCAAACCCGCCCCTAGTGAGGTTCGGGCATGACCTAATCAGAACCAGACAGAATGACCTGCTATAGTAGGTATCTGGGGCCTGAGCGGAAGCATTAAATTTAAATGACGACATACAGAGACATCCATTGAGCAACTACCAAAACCAGGACCATCTAAACATTCATCACAAACGAATATGTACATAAAGTTAAGTTACATAAACCGTTATGGTTACAAAACCAGCCCAGATATTAGGCATACAAAATGATAGTTACAACAACCCTGACCAGCTACTATGGTACACAAAAAGTATGTTACAAACAAAACTGGTCTAAAGTGCAAGGGTTTCTTCGAGTGCCTGACTGCCTTGGGCTGACAAAATGCATGAACAGCGCTAAACGGTCCTCCAAGCCGACGTCCTACAGAGTCAGACAAAAATTACAGAATGAGACAAGCTCAGTGAATAATAGTACTTGATTAATTAAATTACAATACATAACTGAACATTTCCAAAGTAATGCATGATAGCCTTTTCAAGACAGATAGCCTTTCGGCACAGATAGCCTTGTGGCCCAGATAGCCTTTCGGCACAGATAGCCTTTCGGCACAAATAGCCTTTCGGCACAGATAGCCTTGCGGCCCAGATAGCCTTTCGGCACAGATAGCCTTTCGGCACAGATAGCCTTTCGGCACAACAGATTTCATTTTCAAATCAGTACATCATTTACAATAATGTCTTCTGTAGCAGATACATAAATATATATGTAATGCACTATTACTCACAGGCGTTATGGTGGCGTACTAGTTCTTCCGAGTGTGCCCTGCACACGATAATCGATCAATTAGTATTTCTCTTTTCAAATCCGTAATAGTCATTCCATATGCCACTACAGCTTAAGGATATGAATATCTCTATTAAAAACTCATCAGAAAAACATTCGAATAGCACCAAAGTGCCCAGCATGAGAAACAGAACAAATCATATTTTTCTTGTTGAATAGTCCTCCGCTCGAAGTGGACTTGTCCGCCGAGCGGTGACAATCTTGATCAAAAATACTGGATGGTCGATTTCTCCGCTCGAGCGTACATTTCCCCGCTCGAGCGGACAGTGCAAAATTTCAGAAACTGCTGGGAGGTGTAATTCTACGCTCGAGCGGACATGACCCCCGCTCGAGCGGACGTCGACCCAAATTCTGGGCAGCCCGAATTTCATCCCAAAATCATCAATCAAACCCAATTTTTCATAGATTCAAAGATCAAATTCATGCAACACATTCATCTAACAACCCCAAAACATGAATCTAAGCTTAATCATACCAATTGAAACCAAGTTAGAAGCTTTGTCAAGTCAACACTTCCACAAATTCAATCTAACTTCACATTCTTCAAACATATTGCATGATTTCAACATATATACATGGATTGATGCTATAATTCAAGGATTTAAGCATATCTTCATACAATACTCAAATTATTGCCAACATGTTCAAATGGTAAGAAACCCTAGTGAATCAAACATGGATTATCCATCAATCATACAAACATGAGATAAAATTCTTGGAGATTAAGCTAGAATTCAATTACCTTTGAATAAATCACCCAAATCAACAAGTTGAGTAGTATCCTTAATGACCCACGAATTTTCCCCCAAATTCTCTCCTCCTTTCTCTCTTTTTCCTTCTCCCAAAAGTGACCCACGTTTATGATCAAGAGCTCCACACTTAGATAATATAACAACATATATATATATAAGAGCACAAAAGACGAAAACCATTCGCTTTAGGGTGCCGAAATGAAAATTACACAGAAAATCTCATTATAACCTAAAAATCATGTAGGTCTCAAATATCAAATCAGTTTCTGCAAATAAAATCTCTAAAGTGCTCAATTTCAGATTTAGGTGATTCACTTGTGACAGATAAGTTTCAACTCAACAGATAGAAACTCATATTTCTAAATTCCATGCATGTTTATCACATTTTCACACAGACTTTCACATTAAACATTCAATGACACAGAACAGAGGATCAAACAGAATGCAGAATCAGAATAGAGTCGGGTATTACACTCTCCCCTTATTTAAGTTTGGTCCTCCAAACTTGCTTTTACCTTAGGATGTAAACAAGTGTGGATATTGGTTTTGCATCTCCTCTTTTTTCCCAAGTCGCCTCATTCGTAGTGCTCTTGCCACTCCACCTTCACCATTGGAATTTCCTGCCTTCAAGCTTTCACCGACGGTCCGTAATTGAAGTGGTTTTTCTTCATATGTTAACTTGTCGGTTAACTCAATCTGATGATGATCAATAATATGGGACGGATCTGGAAGGTACTCTCGGAGCATAGAAACATGAAATACATTATGAACCTGACTTAGATGTGGCGGAAGAGCAACTCGGTAGGCTACTGACCCAACTTTCTGCAGAATCTGAAAGGGACCAACATATCGGGGCGTGAGCTTACCCTTCTTTCCAAATCTTGGGTGGCCCTACATTGGGGTGACTTTCACAAAGACATGACTATTCTCATCAAATTCCAAATTCCTTCGTCGATTATCAGCGTAACTCTTCTGCCTGCTTTGAGCAGTTTTCAGCCTTTCTTGAATAATTTTCACTTTCTCAGTAGTCAATTGGACAATCTCTGCCCTAACAAAGGTCTATCTCCTACCTCATTAACACACAAAGGTAGCGACCACGGTCTCCCATCTGAGCTTCATAAGGTGCCATTTGAATACTCGAATGGTAGCTATTATTGTACGAATTCAATCAATGGTAGATGAGTCTCCCAACTCTCTTGAAAATCGAGACACACATTCGAAGCATGTCTTCTAACGTCTGAATCGTTCTTTCGGACTGTCCATCGGTTTGAGGATGGAAAGCTGTACTAAATTTCAATTCTGTACCCATTGCATTCTGGAGACTCTGCCAAAATCTGAACACAAACTTTGAATCCCTGTCGACACAATTGAGACTGGAATCCCGTGAAGTCTTACAATTTCATCTATATACAGCAAAGCTAGTTTGTCGGCGTTGTATTGGGTCTTTACAGGCAAGAAATGGGCGGACTTAGTTAATCGGTCAACAATGACCCATATTGAATTCATTCCCCGAGGCGTCCGTGGTAACCCTACAACAAAATCCATCGTTAGATGCTCCCATTTCCACTCCGGAACTGGAAGGGGTTGTAACAGCCCTCGGGTTTCTGATGTTCTGCTTAACTTGTTGACACTGCAAACACTTAGATACAACCTCTGCGATTTCCCTCTTCATACCTGGCCACCAGAAATGTTGCTTCAAATCTCGGTACATTTTGGTACTCCCTGGATGTATTGAGGTTCTCGAGGCATGTGCTTCTTCCATCAACTTCCGTTTAAGTTCTACCACATTAGGAACACACACTCGATTTTGAAATTTGAGTACGGAATCTGCCAAAGTAAACCCCAACTTCGGTTTTGTCACCATTTCGTTACATATTTTCTTGAGAGCATCGTCCTCCATTTGACGTAACTTAATTTCCTCCAATAGTCTTTGGTTGGGCCATCGGTCGCTATTGTTGCTCCTTGCCTGTAATATTAGATCAATCTTCATCTTATTCAGATCATCTATCGCTTTACTTTACGTCAATAGGTTCGCCAATGTTCCCACATTTTTCCGATCGAAAAGCGCTCTTCAGTATTGGCTTTTCCTGATGATAATGGAGCAAATCATAGTCTTTAATAAGTTCAAGCCATCGTCGTTGCATATTCAACTCCTTTTGGGTGAAAAGGTATTTGAGGCTTTATGATCGGTATAAATATCACAAGATGTCCCATACAGATAATGCCGCCAAATCTTCAATGCAAAGACAACTGCCGCCAATTCAAGGTCATGTGTGGGATAACTTTTCTCATGAGGTTTAAGCTGTCGGGAGGCGTAGGCGATAACTCTTCCGTTCTGCATAAGAACACAACCAAGCCCTTTATGAGAAGCGTCACTGTAAATTATGAATCCCTCGGTACTAGATGGTAAGGCAAGGATTGGTGCTGTAGTCAACTTCGTTTTTAATTCCCGGAAGGCAGACTCTCTCTGTTCAGTCCATTCAAATGTAATACCCTTCTTCATTAGCTGAGTAAGTGGTACAGCAATCTTAGAAAAGTCTTGGACAAATCTTCGATAATAACCAGCTAATCCCATGAAACTACGCACTTCTGTTACATTAGTTGGGGTTGGCCAGTTTACAATTGCCTCTATCTTACTCGGATCAACGGAAACTCCTTCTTTAGTGATAACATGCCCCAGAAATGCCACTTCGTGTAGCCAAAATTCACACTTCTTCAGTTTTGATGACTTCTTTTCCGGAGGGTTTGGAGAATTCGGCGAAGATGATTCTCATGAGCCTCTACATTCTCAGAATAAATAAGGATGTCATCTATGAAGACCACTACGAACTCATCCAGGTATGGTTTGAAGACTCGGTTCATCAGATCCATAAAAGCTGCTGGTGCGTTTGTAACGCCAAAGGGCATAACCAAGAATTCATAATGACCATATCGGGTTCGGAAGGCCGTCTTCTCAACGTCTTCTGCTTTAACCTTCAATTGATGGTACCTGGACCGCAAATCAATCTTAGAAAAGACCTGTGCCCCTTGTAGTTGATCAAATAAATCATCAATTCGGTAAGGATACTTATTCTTGATTGTTACTCTATTGAGCTCTCGATAGTCTATGCATCAAGTGTTCCGTCTTTCTTTTTTCACAAACAGATCGGTGCACCCTGTGGAGAAACACTGGACGAATAAACCCTTTATCTACTAAATCTTGCAATGAATTTTTAGTTCCTTCATCTCAACGTGCCATTCGACACGGGGTTTTAGAAATAGGTGAGTTTCGGTAACACATCAATTGTGAACTCAATTTCACGGTCCACTAACTCTCCGCAACTCATTCGAAAGACATCCGAAATTCGCAGACAACCTGGAATCATATCAATATTCTCATTCCGTGGCTCTTTCAAAACACTACATAGGTACCCTGACACCTTCGATTAATTTGCGGGCCTTAGCTGCAGAGATCACATATGATGGTGATGTCACTTCTTGCCCCTGGAAAATAGTTTCTGACTGACCCGGTGGCCGGAATCTAATTTGTTTCCTAAGGCAATCTATGGTAGCCCCGTTTTCACCCAACCAATCCATCCCCAAAATAATGTCAAATAAAGTCATATCAAGGGGAACTAAGTTAGCATAAACACAGACATCTCCAATGAGAATTTCACACGTAGGATAAATAGAAGTACAGAGCAGAGAAGTCCCCATAGGTGAGGTAATACACAACACATAGGCTAAATCTACTTCAGGTTTATCTAAATTCTTTGCAAATTGTTTTGACACAAAAGAACAGGTAGAGCCAGAATCAAACAGAACATAGGCAGAATGGCCATAAACCATAAATGTACCTGAGACCACTGTTGTTGCATTCCGTACGTCTCCCGGAACCAATGCAAATACCCTACCTTGCCTTGTGGTGCTCTTATTATTAGCAGGTTGTGTAGTTGACTTAGCACTAGGAGTTGGTGTAGATCCTGCCAAACTTGTGGTGACTTTATTATTAGATTGTTGGCTCCTTTGCGGGCAGTCTTTAATTAGATGTCCCATTTTACCACATTGAAAACATGCTCCGGTTAATCGATGACAAACCCCACGATGTTTCACTCCACACTCGGGGCATACTGTAGGTGAGGTCTGAGGAGAAGTAAAAGTATTGGGAATTCCAGAATTCTGCTTTTTGTTTGGTGGAGTAACAGATCCTTTAGACCACTGGGTATTCTGCCTTTTTCCCTTCCACTCTGAAATTCGGGTCTGCGTAGCAAGATTCCCTTCCGCTATGACAGCCCGCTCCAAAATGTCAACATAGGTCGGTAGCTTCAACACATTGATCCGATCCTGAATGGCACTCCATGATCCTCCTCAATTTCCGCCTTTTTGTACTCAGATCCACCATGTGGGGTGCAAACCGGCTAATTCGCAAATTGGGCTTCATACTCACCAGTTTTGTTTCCTTGCCTCAACGTTTCGAATTCAGTCACCTTCCTGTCTCGCATGCTCTGGGGAAAATATTTATCATAGAACAGCACCAAAAATCTATCCCAAGTCAATCCCGGATTCATTGTTCTGGTAAGCATCCACCATCTCCGTGCCTCATCTTCAAGAGTGAAAGCAGCAAGCTGCACCTTCTGAACTTCAGTACAAGGGAAGACTTCGAATAACTTCTCTATCCCGAGCACCCATGCCTCCGCCTTCATCGGTTCAATCCCCCCTTTAAACGAAGGTGGTTTCATCTTTTTAAACTCCCTTGTCAGTGTAATTGTGCGGTCCTCGGCATGAATGTCTTGCATTACAGGTGGAGGTACCGGTGGGGGTGGTGGCTGAGGCTGTTGTTGCTGTTGTTGTTGTTGCCGTAAAGTTTCAGCCATATCTCTCATCATTCTTTCCATCCTGTCCAACCGCACTGAGGTAGCATCCTCTGGCTCGTCAGCCCTTGTTCTCACCATAGTCTACAAAACAAATCATGCCAACATACACAAAGGTATACAAAGTGCAATCATCAGCATTAGTGTTAGCAAAATCATATCACGTTGCTATCAATTCTATTTTTTTTTCCTTTATGATGCCTACTACATTCTAGACACCCTAACGCTCAATGGATCAGTGTGTGAGATAGCAACTCGTGCTCTGATACCACTTGTCACGCCCAAACCGCCCCTAGTGAGGATCGGGCATGACGTAAGCAGAAACAGCCAGAATGACCTGCTATAGTAGGTATCTGGGGCCTGAGCGGAAGCATTAAATTTAAATGACGACATACAGAGACATCCATTGAGCAACTACCAAAACCAGGACCATCTAAACATTCATCACAAACGAATATGTACATAAAGTTAAGTTACATAAACCGTTATGGTTACAAAACCGGCCAGATATTAGGCATACAAAATGATAGTTACAACAACCCTGACCAGCTACTATGGTACACAAAAAGTATGTTACAAACAAAACTGGTCTAAAGTGCAAGGGTTTCTTCGAGTGCCTGACTGCCTTGGGCTGACAAAATGCATGAACAGCGCTAAACGGTCCTCCAAGCCGACGTCCTACAGAGTCAGACAAAAATTACAGAATGAGACAAGCTCAGTGAATAATAGTACTTGATTAATTAAATTACAATACATAATAGAACATTTCCAAAGTAAATGCATGATAGCCTTTTCAAGACAGATAGCCTTATGGCAGATAGCCTTTAAAGGCAGATAGCCTTTCGGCACAGATAGCCTTTATGCTCAGATAGCCTTTTCGGCAGAGATAGCCTTTACAACAGATAGCCTTCGGCTGTGATTTCATTTTCAAATCAGTACATCATTTACAATAATGTCTTACAGAACAGATACATAAATATATATGTAATGCACTATTACTCACAGCGTTATGGTGGCGTACTAGTTCCTTCTGGAGTGTGCCCTGCACACAGTATACTGATCAATTAGTATTTCTCTTTTCAAATCCTTAATAGTCATTCCATATGCCACTACTTTTAAGGATATGAATATCTTTATTAAAAACTCATCAGAAAAACATTCAATAGCACCAAAGTGCCCAGCATGAGAAACAGAACAAATCATATTTTTCTTGTTGAATAGTCCTCCGCTCGTGCGTGGACTTGTGCGCTTGAGGGGACAAGTAGTGCTTGATCAAAAAATCTTGGATGGTCGATTTCTCCGCCGGCGTACATTTCGCCGAGCGGACAAAGGCAAAATTTCGAACCGGGAGGTGTAATTCACGCTCGGCGGACATGACCCCGCCGAGCGACGTCGACCCAAATTTCAGGCAGCCCGAATTTCATCCCAAAATCATCAATCAAACCCAATTTTTCATAGATTCAAAGATCAAATTCATGCAACACATTCATCTAACAACCCCAAAACATGAATCTAAGCTTAATCATACCAATTGAAACCAAGTTAGAAGCTTTGTCAAGTCAACACTTCCACAAATTCAATCTAACTTCACATTCTTCAAACATATTGCATGATTTCAACATATATACATGGATTGATGCTATAATTCAAGGATTTAAGCATATCTTCATACAATACTCAAATTATTGCCAACATGTTCAAATGGTAAGAAACCCTAGTGAATCAAACATGGATTATCCATCAATCATACAAACATGAGATAAAATTCTTGGAGATTAAGCTAGAATTCAATTACCTTTGAATAAATCACCCAAATCAACAAGTTGAGTAGTATCCTTAATGACCCACAATTTTCCCCAAATTCTCCTCCTTTCTCTTTTTTCTCCCAAAAGTGACCCACGTTTATGATCAAGAGCTCCACACTTAGATAATATAACAACATATATATATAAGAGCACAAAAGACGAAAACCATTCGCTTTAGGGTGCCGAAATGAAAATTACACAGAAAATCTCATTATAACCTAAAAATCATGTAGGTCTCAAATATCAAATCAGTTTCTGCAAATAAAATCTCTAAAGTGCTCAATTTCAGATTTAGGTGATTCACTTGTGACAGATAAGTTTCAACTCAACAGATAGAAACTCATATTTCTAAATTCCATGCATGTTTATCACATTTTCACACAGACTTTCACATTAAACATTCAATGACACAGAACAGAGGATCAAACAGAATGCAGAATCAGATACGAGAGTCGGGGTATTACATTACAACTCATTAGTTCTAGAACCACATTATCAATA
Organism: Camellia lanceoleosa; assembly: GCA_025200525.1. Taxonomy (NCBI): domain Eukaryota; kingdom Viridiplantae; phylum Streptophyta; class Magnoliopsida; order Ericales; family Theaceae; genus Camellia; species Camellia lanceoleosa. Next base: position 12,861,369 of record CM045758.1, read on the forward strand.
CGTAAACACTTCAAACTTTTCTTTCACGGATATTTCGTCCGTGGGCAACCGTCAAATGGGACCCATGTATTCTTTCACGGATATTTTGTCTGCGGGCAGCTGTCAAACGGGATCCATGCAAACATAGGCAATATAAGCACTACAATTGCCACTTTATGGATATTTTGTCCGCGGGCTAGGCACTGTAGACGCGCCTGAACGTCCCGAGCTCTGCGCTGCGAACGGTGCGAAATTCGTTTTGTTCATCGGCCTACTACTACAGTTTGGACTCGATGTCATGGTTTTGAATCTAATCTCGCAAAGTGCAATGCAAGACTGATAAATCACCAAAGAGTCCAAATCCGGCAAATCGTTTTGGAAAACTAATTTTTATAAAGAAGTGCCAAACATGGACTGCTTTGCCAGATACAGAGTCGCCACCTAAATATTTTATTTTGGGAAATTTAGGAAACCTTGACTCGTGCCTAAGGCCACGTGTCCGTCATCACCAATGTTTCCTCGGCTCGGGAACTTGGCTACGAGAGGGGAAGGTCATGCAATGAGCACCCCCGCTCGCCCGATCAAAGGATCGGCCTCTACTAATCATGATATGTTGTTTTTGGAAACACATGTGTCCTTATTCCGATTATTAACCTAGAATTTACTATGTGATGTGCACAACATACAAGTATAGACTAGATCGCCTAAATTGGAACAAAACATCTTATGTTTGTTTGTTTGAAAATGGTTTGAAGGTGCTACTTGTAAGTAGGCTAAGACATGGATTTTGCCACCCGCAAGTGGGCTTAGAAAACAACATGATTTGCCACTTCAAGTGGGCTTAAAACTCGCATTTCGATGAATTGTTTCAATTCAAGTAATCCAACCTTCACCCACAGGCATTCAGGCAGTTATATCACATAAGCAAATAGTCTCATGGCAAGCATGCTATCGTGGCAGTCACTCACACACATGGAAGGATGCTAAAGCATAAACACTCACCGAGTACTCCGAGCCAAAACAAAAGCTAGTTAGTAATCATGCATGATCCTAGCTACATTAAGAATGCCTAATGCAACACATGCGAAAATGCAACTAAGATAGGCTTGGCTATTCTAAGATGGCATGTGAAATGCAACAATTGATACACGTATTCAAATTTGAATTGAAATACAATGCAATTAGTATGATGCGTCAAGCCTGGTGTATGCAAGATAGATGAATGGATGCAAACATGCGAGCATAAGGGTGCTAATCGAAACATGCCCTAAAACTAACCATCAAAAGCTGGCACATAAAAGGGAGAAAGAAATGAGGGTTGGAAGACATGCATCACACACACGCACACTTATTACAACAGTTGGCCCTCTCGACAGAGGGTCGGAATAAATAATACAAACCAACTAATTAACTAACTAACATGCTAATTAATTATTACACAACCAAAACTAATTAGGCAAATTAATTAAGTTACAAATCCAACTAAGTAAGAAAAGAAGGAGGTTGAATCAAGCTGCCACAGCTCTGCCTCGAGATGATAAATGATGCTTGCTCGGTCCGCTTCTCTCGGAAATCTGTTGCCATGCCTCATGTTGCCTCTGTTTGCACTGTTTTGCACTGTTTTGCACCTCTGAAGATTGTGAAAATCTCTGTGATGCTTCTGAACCACCTCATGGGCATCTTGAGAGGCCATCAGCCAAATGGTATGGCCATCAGCCAAAGAATAAGGGTCATCGACCACTTATAAGGATATCGGCCAAACACTGTTAGCCGATCAGTACACTAGATAGCCGATCGGCCATCTCTTCCTACAAACTGCTCCTTTTGTTGCAGCAGTGTACAAACAAGGGCATAGCAATACATTTGGAAGAAAATGTTGTGTAACTACACCCATATAGCACGCCCGCGAGGGACCCCCGCGCTACAGTTCGGACTCTCCGTTTTGTTTGTTGCGGTTCGTGATCTGAACCAAAGAGTCCAACTCTGGCAAATTGTTTTAAGAAAATAATTTTTTTTTAAAGAAGTGCCAAACATGGACTGCTTTGCCAGATACAGAGTCGCCACCTAAATATTTTAAAATGGGGAAATTTAGGAAACCCTGACCCGGTGCCGATGGCCACGTGTTCGTCATCACCAAAGTTGCCTCGGCTCGGGAACTTGGGTACGAATGGGGAAGGTCAGCTATGAGCACCCCCTTTCGCCCGGTCTGAAGATTGGCCTCTACTAACCATGATATCCATTTTTGAAAACGTTATGTGTTCTTATTCCAGTTATTTAGCCTATAATTACTATGTTATGCGCACAGCAAACAAGTATAGACTAGATTGCCTAATTTGGAAATAAGCATTGCATATCCGTCTATTTTGAAAACGTTTCAAAATTTGCTACTCGCAAGTAGGCTAAAATACGGATTTCAATGAGTTGTTCCAAGTCAAACAATCCAACATTCACCCACAGGCATTCAGGCAGTTTAGAACACGTAAGCATCTAGTCACATGGTAAGTATGTTGTCATGTTAACATTCACACGCGTGCGGTATGCCAAAGCATAAAAGCTTACCTAGTACTCCGTGCCAAAACAAGAAACTAGTTAGCAAACATGCGTGACCTAGTCCATGTTGAATGACTAATGCACTGCATACAGAATGCAATTCGGCAGGCTTGGCTATCCTGAACATGGCATGTGAAATGCGCGAGTAACACGTATTCAAGTTAGATTTGAAATGTTGTGCAGTTAGCATGATGTGCCGAGCCCGGTGCATGCAATACTTATGAATGATGCACGCATGCATTGCATAAGGTATGCTAAAATTAAACGTGCCCTAATCTACCATCATAATTAGGTAAATAAAAGGGAAGAAAGACGTGGGATTGGAAGACATACACACACCCACACACACTTATTACAAATATGCCCTCACTCGGAGGGACCAAAAGAATATACAGTCCGAATAATAAACAAATTAATTATTACAACAAAACTTCTAATCTAATTAAAATGAATGCGAAGAGCAGATGGCCGCAGCCCCTGCCTCGAGATGCGTGAATGATGCATGCTTCGGTCCGTCTTGCCCAGAAAGTCCGCGCCATTCCACTACTGCCTCTGTTTTCACTATCCTGCTTCTCGGAAAATTGCCGAAGTCCCGGGGCAGGTCCCCTGAAGACTCTAGAATACCATCGGCTGAAGCAAACGTCCACCGGCTGTAGGATATGTCCATCGGCTGCTTGAAAAGTTATCGGCCATTCACTCTTTGCCGGTCAGCACTAAGTGTGGCCGGTCGGCACACTCTTCCTGCAGAAGACAGTTTTGACAGCAACAGAGGATTGGCAGTACATGGCATGGGATTTTGAGCAAGTCTGAGCTTGGTCACACCCCTAATCATATAATGGACTCAAGGGAGCATGCCCCTCAACCCTCGGGCCATCAATCGTGCATTTTGATGCATGATGGCCTAAGAGGCCAAGTTAGCAACTTGATGTAAATGCATGCAAATGAACAAATGAGTACCAAGACCCTATCATGTCAAAGTCAAGGGCCTCGGTGACCAAAGGTTGAGTTGTGTTTTGTCACTCGAAGTACAAACACCCCTCACCCCTCAAGTTTGGTTTGACACCCCAAACCAAACAATGTAATGCAAAGTATGCAACATGGCTCAAGTTATGCAACATCGGACTAAGATGCAAGGCATACCAAATGCAATGCAACCTAACATGACAAGTGTATGATGTTTAGACATGCAAGATGCAAATGTAATGCAAATATGGACAACCCAATCAATGGGACCATCATGTTACAACACTTAAAGAATCAATCAAGCAACAAACATGAGGCAAGCATGCAATGGTGGACTTAGACCACATGGGGCAGATCTCAATCCACCCCAAAATAGTGGCCAAAAGTGCCCAAAAATGGTGGACAAATGCTCAAGCTAACATGCAACCATAAGGGCCTAAGGCTAAGGCACAAAGTGAAGCATTCCACTACCTACTAACATGACCACTCATGGCATATATTAGGCAACCAAAAATAGATTTTCAGCATGCAAAATGACACCCAAACCCCCTCATGTGACAGCCCCAAAATGCCTTAAATACACAAGCATGCACAAGGCCTATTTCAAGGCACAAAAGAATAACCTTCCAAAGCATGAAAGAGGTCACATATGCAAACATTCAAACACGATTTATGGACTCAAATATAGTCTACAATCATGCCAAATCATGAGAAGGAGCTAAGTTAAGCATGCTAGTGATCCACACAACCAAGGCTTACAAGCCAAGAGGCAAAGTAACCATACCAAGCATGCCAAACATGGAAAAATCAGTGGCCAACAGAGCTAAAGGATGACAAATCATGACCAAAAGCTTCAATAAGCTAAGCTAAAACATAAGGATATGCAAGGCTAAACATATGGCACATTTCTAAGCAAGATGGAGGGTTACAAAGCAAGTATAAAAGGCATGCTAAGGGCCAACAAACCCATATTACACAGAGGTCAAACATGCTCCAAAACACCCAAAAAAACTCTGAAATGAAGCCAAGTGCAACTACTCATGCATGCTATCCTTTAGGCCAACAACAAAGGCAAGGAAGAGGCAAAGGGGAGAGGGGTGTCCCTCCCCCTATACAAGACTCTAAAGCACCTTCCTCACCACTGAAAACCCACTGATTTTCAGTGGTGAGAAGACCAAGACAACCAAGCAAACAAAGCCTAAAAAAAAAAGGCACCAAAAAGGCCAAAACAAGGCCTAAGAAGGTGAGTTTGCACTCAAACCACAAAGTGACCTTAATGAATGTTCTTAAGCATGAAAATGTAAGCCTTGTTTATGTTATACACAAAGCTTAAAACACAAAGCAAGATAGGTAGAAAGCTAGTGCAAGTTTGGGGAAACTAAAGCAAAGTGGTTACCCTTGAAGAACCGTTGAAGATCAGTCAATGCAGGCACCCTCTATTGGGCAAAATTAGTCCAAAACCTCACAAAACAACCCTCCAAGCCTCTCAATCTCGGAGCTAGGTGTAATAGTGTGTGTATTAGTGCAAAAGTGAGGTAAAAACACACTATTTAGGCCTAAAACACACACACAAGGATGAGAGAGAGGGAGATATAGACAGAGAGAGAGAGAGAGTATAACACAGATATATAGATATAGAAGCTCTGGTTTTTGCTCAAAAATGGCTAACCCTTGACGAAGGGAGGGGAGGGGTGCTTATATAGGCCAAGAAACTTAATGGCTAAGCAAAAGAGAAAGGTTCAAGGGGTGCCAAAAGGGTCTAGGGGAGTCAAGGCTTCTTAGTGAAGCTAAGACAGCTGGCCAAGCTTCTCCAAGAAGCTTTCGCCAAAGGGTCAACCTTCTAGAAGCTTGAAGGGTTCAAAGGTGCAAAGGGGTCACTCCTATGCACGGGGGAATGTGATGGTGCACTCCAGCTGGCACAGCTGGCATGCACCATACCTGAGGGTGCAAAGGGGGCAAACCGGCAAGCAAAACAGGTCATCGGCACAAAATAGTGCCGGTCGGCAAAATATAGTGCCGACCGGCAGTGAAACTTAGTAAAACACTACCGGTGGCACCAATGGACTGCCGGTGGCGGAATGGGGAGGCCGGTGGCAAGTGGGGATGGCCAAAACAAGCCATTCCCTGCTCTCAGGCACAAAACACACAAGTCCTTGGTGCAAAACCAAGCACAGTAAAAGCCGGTTGAGAGATCCTGAGGCACGACGCGCAGCCGGGACCTCCGGGAACTCAAAACAAACACAATCATGGATAATCACCGAGTGTTCAAGCGGTGACGTCCAAGTCTCGAGGACAGTCAAAAATGGGGTGTCTACAGCTGCCCCTCTTTGACAGAACTCGTAAGTCATAACAATGACGGGAGTGAATGTCAAAGCCCAGAGACGACCGATTTTTGACCAGGCCGAAGACTCAGACAAGCGTACAAGACAATTAAGATATGCGCCCGAAGGCAGGGGGGCAAATTGCAAGACAATGCATGAAGCCGAACATAACTTATGATCATGCAAAGAAAGCTGTAACGAAGCACACATGCAACAGTTTTAAGCTAGCACACACCAAGCTACACTATAATGCAGAAAGGGCGTAAGAGAATTATGGAATTCTCGATACATCTCACTCGGAGGATACGATACCTGTCCGGCTCGTCTGGTCGCGCCAGCTTCAAATGAACCGTATATACAATATCGTGCCCTGAAAAGAAAACAAACTTTAACAGATACAATACCGTTAGCAACATGCATGACAATGCAATTGAAAGCGCGCGACAGCGCAAGTCGAGTGGGATGCATAACAATGCTGTGAAAGTGCAGACACATATAAGTAAAGCATGCGGTCTACGCAAGCAATGTGTACAAAAAGGAACTTGAATACATGCAAGTAAAGCAGTACACGCATGCACGCAATGTGTATAAAAAGGAACTTCAACACATGCAAGTAAAGCAGTACACGCATGCATGCAATGTGTATAAAAAGGAACTTGAACACATGCAAGTAAAGCAGCACACGCATGCACGCAATGTGTATAAAAAAGGAACTTGAACACATGCAACTAAAGAAGTACACGCATGCACGCAATGTGTATAAAAAAGGAACTTGAACACATGCAAGTAAAGAACACATGCAAGTAAAGCAGTACATGCATGCACGCAATGTGTATATAAAAAGGAACTTGAACACATGCAAGTAAAGCAGTACACTCATGCACGCAATGTGTATAAAAAGGAACTTGAACACATGCAAGAAAAGCAGTACACGCATGCATGCAATGTGTATAAAAAGGAACTTGAACACATGCAAGTAAAGTAGTACACGCATGCACGCAATGTGTATAAAAAGGAACTTGAACACATGCAAGTAAAGCACTGCACGCATGCACGCAATGTGTATAAAAAAGGAACTTGAACACATGCAAGTAAAGCAGTACACGCATGCACGCAATGTGTATAGAAAGGAACTTGAACACATGCAAGTAAGCAGTACACGCATGCACGCAATGTGTATAAAACGGAACTTGAACACATGCAAGTAAAGCAATGCACCCATGCACGCAATGTGTATAAAAAGGAACTTGAACACATGCAAGTAAAGCAGTACACGCATGCACGCAATGTGTATAAAAAAGGAACTTGAACACATGCAAGTAAAGCAGTACACGCACGCACGCAATGAGTATAAAAAAGGAACTTGAACACATGCAAGTAGAGCAGTACACGCATGCACGCAATGTGTATAAAAAAGGAACTTGAACACATGCAAGTAAAGCAGCACACCCATGCACGCAATGTGTATAAAAAGGAACTTGAACACATGCAAGTAAAGCAGTACACGCATGCAGGCAATGTGTGTAGAAAAGGAACTTGAACACATGCACGTAAAGCAGTACACGCATGCATGCAATGTGCATAAAAAAGGAACTTGAACACATGCAAGTAAAGCAGTACACGCATGCAGGCAATGTGTATAAAAAGGAACTTGAACACATGCAAGTAAAGCAGTACATGCATGCACGCAATGCATATAAAAAAGGAACTTGAACACATGCAAGTAAAGCAGTACACGCATGCACGCAATGAGTATAAAAAAGGAACTTGAACACATGCAAGTAAAGCAGTACACGCATGCACGCAATGTGTATAAAGAAGGAAGTTGAACACATGCAAGTAAAGCAGTACACCCATGCACGCAATGTGTACAAAAAGGAAATTGAGCACATGCAAGTAAAGCAGTACACGCGTGCAGGCAATGTGTGTAGAAAAGGAACTTGAACACATGCAAGTAAAGCAGTACACGCATGCATGCAATGTGTATAAAAAAGGAACTTGAACACATGCAAGTAAAGCAGTACACGCATGCTCGCAATGTGTATAAAAAAGAACTTGAATACATGCAAGTAAAGCAGTACACGCATGCAGTAAAGCAGTACACGCATGCACGCAATGTGTATAAAAAGGAACTTGAACACATGCAAGTAAAGCAATGCCCGCATGCACGCAATGTGTATAAAAAGGAACTTGAACACATGCAAGTAAAGCAGTTCACACATGCACGCAATGTGTATAAAAAAGGAACTTGAACACATGCAAGTAACGCAGTACACGCATGCACGCAATGTGCATAAAAAAGGAAGTTGAACACATGCAAGTAAAGCAGTACACGCATGCACGCAATGCGTATAAAAAAGGAACTTGAACACATGCAAGTAAAGCAGTACACGCATGCACGCAATGAGTATAAAAAAGGAACTTGAACACATGCAAGTAAAGCAGTACACGCATGCACGCAATGTGTATAAAAAGGAACTTGAACACATGCAAGTAAAGCAGTACACGCATGCACGCAATGTGTATAAAATGGAACTTGAACACACGCCAGAAAAGCAGTACACGCATGCACGCAATGTGTATAAAAAGGAACTTGAACACATGCAAGTAAAGCAGTACACGCATGCACGCAATGTGTATAAAAAGGAACTTGAACACATGCAAGTAAAGCACTACACGCATGCACGCAATGTGTATAAAAAGGAACTTGAACGCGTGCAAGTAAAGCAGTACACGCATGCACGCAATGTGTATAGAAAGTAACTTGAACAGATGCAAGTAAGCAGTACACGCATGCACGCAAAGTGTATAAAAAGGAACTTGAACGCGTGCAAGTAAAGCCATACACGCATGCAGGCAATGTGTATAGAAAGGAACTTGAACACATGCAAGTAAGCAGTACACGCATGCACGCAATGTGTATAAAAAGGAACTTGAACACATGCAAGTAAAGCAATGCACCCATGCACGCAGTGTGTATAAAAAGGAACTTGAACACATGCAAGTAAAGCAGTACACGCATGCACGCAATGTGTATAAAAAAGGAACTTGAACACATGCAAGTAAAGCTGTACACGCATGCACGCAATGAGTATAAAAAAGGAACTTGAACACATGCAAGTAAAGCAGTACACGCATGCACGCAATGTGTATAGAAAAGGTACATGAACACAAATGCAAGTAAAGCAGTACACGCATGCACGCAATGTGTATAAAAAAGGAACTTGAACACATGCAAGTAAAGCAGTACACGCATGCACGCAATGTGTATAAAAAGGAAATTGAACACATGCAAGTAAAGCAGTACACGCATGCACGCAATGTGTATAAAAAAGGAACTTGAACACATGCAAGTAAAGCAGTACAGGCAAGCACGCAATGTGTATATAAAAAGGAACTTGAACACATGCAAGTAAAGCCGTTCACGCATGCACGCAATGTGTACAAAAAGTAACTTGAACACATGCAAGAAAAGCAGTACACGCATGCACGCAATGTGTATAAAAAGGAACTTGAACACATGCAAGTAAAGCAGTACACGCAATGTGTATAAAAAGGAACTTGAACACATGCAAGTAAAGCAATGCCCGCATGCACGCAATGTTTATAAAAAGGACCTTGAACACATTCAAGTAAAGCAGTACACGCATGCACGCAATGTGTATAGAAAGGAACTTGAATACATGCAAGTAAGCAGTACACGCATGCACGCAATGTGTATAGAAAGGAACTTGAATACATGCAAGTAAGCAGTACACGCATGCACGCAATGTGTATAAAAAGGAACTTGAACACATGCAAGTAAAGCACTGCACCCATGCACGCAATGTGTATAAAAAGGAACTTGAACACATGCAAGTAAAGCAGTACACGCATGCACGCAATGTGTATAAAAAAGGAACTTGAACACATGCAAGTAAAGCAGTACACGCATGCACACAATGAGTATAAAAAAGGAACTTGAACACGTGCAAGTAAAGCAGTACACGCATGCACGCAATGTGTATAAAAAAGGAAGTTGAACACATGCAAGTAAAGCAGTACACCCATGCACGCATTGTGTACAAAAAGGAACTTGAACAGCTGCAAGTAAAGTAGTACACGCGTGCAGGCAATGTGTGTAGAAAAGGAACTTGAATACATGCAAGTAAAGCAGTACACGCATGCACGCAATGTGTATAAAAAAGGAACTTGAACACATGCAAGTAAAGCAGTACACGCATGCACGCAATGTGTATAAAAAGGAACTTGAATACATGGAGGTAAAGCAGCACACGCATGCAGTAAAACAGTACACGCATGCACGCAATGTGTATAAAAAGGAACTTGAACACATGCAAGTAAAGCAATGCATGCATGCACGCAATGTGCATAAAAAGGAACTTGAACACATGCAAGTAAAGCAGTACACGCATGCACATAATGTGTATAAAAAAGGAACTTGAACACATGCAAGTAAAGCAGTACACGCATGCACGCAATGTGTATAAAAATGGAACTTGAACACATGCAAATAAAGCAGTACACGCATGCACGCAATGTGTATAAAAAGGAACTTGAACACATGCAAGTAAAGCAGTACATGCATGCACGCAATGTGTATAAAAAGGAATACAAAGTACTGCAACACAGTATCATTGAAATGATTTTTTTTTTAAATTCGCAAGATACATATAAAAGGATATAAGGAGGGACGTCGTTCGCACGCGTCAAGCACCACTCACGAAAGTCATGGCTTGAGGTCAACTCAAAGGTCCACTTACGTTCCAAAGGTGCACTTTTCTGTATTGTCTTGAATGATGGAGGTGTCAAACGGTACGATTAACCCGAAAAAGGGTGCGGAAGGCGCATTAACGACAAGGAAAGGTTGTTAGTATCCTCTCTGATACTTTGCTACCATGCTATTCTTCTGCTTTACTTTCCTTTTTACTAGTTTTTTAAGCACATTGCACTACCTCAGGCAAGTTTTATTTCTCAAAAGCGTGTGTTTTTGCAAAACATATAATGGAAATGAAACAGCCATTTTGTTTAAAAAGGTGTTACATTTGTATTCTCTATGCATCGCACCGCACGTCACCACATAACAATGTGAATGAAATTGAAACCGTATTTTGAAAACAAGGCATCGCATCGTAATAATCAGGTAGTGAACCAATTACAACTCGATAAGAAAAACAAAGACTCGACAAGCTGGCCAAGTGCGAGTACCACTCGATAAACAAATCAACGACTTAAAGAGAGCGAAATACAACTCGATAAGCAAAGGTATAACAACTCGATAAGCAAATACGCGCGACTCGGCAAGAATCGATCACCGGAGAGTGCTGGAAGTGGTGGAATTCCCCAACATTTAGCATAAACAACTCGGGGAACAAGGGAGGAAGACCGCCGGCCTAGCAGAAAGGCCATCGGCCGTGAGACATGGCCATCGGCCGGAAAATTGATTCACCGGCCAAAAGAGATGGCCGGTCGGCACTATTACTGGCCGGCCGGCTATTACTTGTCAGCACCAGCAGAATGCTGACATCTGTCCCTCACTCAACCTTATCTTCTACAAAAGGGGCTCAGCTTTGTGGTTTTCTTCATTTGAACATTGATTTGCCCCAAATGGAAGTGCTTCCTGTCCAAAATCTTACAACTTCGATTAACAACTTGGATGGCTCGGAAAAGTTGAATTTCCGGAGTTTTGGCATAAACGCACTATTCACTCTGGGTCGTACCCCGTTGCATTTTCCATTCCTCTATGTCGCGGCGAGGTTTTGGAATCTGGTGACACACGTTTTTAGCTTTGCTGGGCAAGAGATATGTCCTACCTTCGAAGATTTCCGAGCCTTAATGGAGTCCGAGTGCGACGAGGAGCTCCTGCCTCAGCTTAATTTTGGCCATGCCCAACCCTTAGGGTGAATGTGTGGACTCACACCGCGTGACGCTCGGTCTTTGATTTGTGACGGAATGCTGGATATTCCGAGCTTGATCCATCGTTTCTCTGATGCTGGCGATCGCAACGACCATCATTGGCAAGGCTTCCGGCGACACGCCCTCTATTTGTGCATGCTATCTCATTTTCTGTTTGCCTTAGGCTCCGGAGGATCTAGCGCCCGGTTAATCGAGGTTGCCCAACGCTTGAAGGAGGGCAGGAGCTATATTGCCATGACTCTGGCTGAGACGCTGATGGGCTTGGATGCTTTTTATCGCCGAGAGACGACTAGATTAGCAGGGAGTCCACTACTACTACAGGTAATGTTTCCCACCCAATCTTACAGATATGTTACTCACATCACTCGGCTCTCAAGCTCGGTTTTTCTCACAAAACCCTATTCTCACTTTTCTCTCATCGTACATCTCTCTATTCTTTAGTCTCTCATTTTTCATCCCTCCCCAGGTGTGGTTGATGGACAAACTGCAGCTTGTGGAGTCTTGTCCGGCATGTTCAGCTCGCGGGTACTTCTTCCGGCATCGTCTAGTTAATGCCCTTGATGAGGGATGGTGGTTCGCTTGGATGTGCAAGCTGTCTGCAGACCGCACTACTTGGCGATGCCCCTGGCTCAATCTACCGGCGATGGGCTATAGCAGGACTCGCCAGCCCGGAATTCAGCTGATCGGCTTGACTCACTGTGTGTTCTACTTCCCATTCCGATTCCGGCGTCAGTTTGGTCATGATCAGACCTGCCCGCCAGAGGGGATAGAGTATCCTGCTGCATTCCCAGCCCGAGGCGCTCAACCCGCTCGGCAGTCCGCCGCGTGGAGGACAAGAGAGCTCCTGGTCCCCGCTCCTACTTTCAATTGCACTTTGCCTGATGAGTGCATAGACTGGCTCAATGAAGAGGCACAGATTGGGCCCAGCTTGGCATCAGAGGCTTTGACCAGCTTTGGGAGGGGGTGCAGGAACACCTGACTTGACTATGCCCCGGATTTATTGCTTTATTAGTACTTTCAAGTTTTCTTCATGAATATAAAAAAACAACTTTATTTGTATGTGAGAGCAGGAGAACTCTATTTTGAAATCAATGAAATTGAAGGTTGTGGTACTGAAAATTTTCCGTTGTGGTCCAAAAATGGTCTTAGTTGTAAAAAGATTAATTTGAACAAAGTCAACTTTTATCAAAACTTTTCAAAACTATTTTTGATATGGATCAGAACTGGACACGCCTGAGATCTGTCACTGAGATGTACAATCCCAGATCCTTGCAACTGGCAAGTTGCCCCTAGTCTGAATGGCACTGCAACACTCCCTGGCAACGAAAAGTTGCCCCTAGTCCGAATAGCACTGCACCAGAGATCACGATGAATTTCTTGAATGCTGATAGACAAAGATGACCGAGATGATCAAATGGACAAAGTTGATCGGGGAAAATGTTTATGGCTGAACTTCGACATGAAGCTGCTTATGTATCCCAAAGATGGGAATCAAGCCTTACGTAGTTCAGGCTTGGGTTCACTCGAGTATTTTCACTCTCCTTTTGCGCTCTAACTTTTGCCAATACCGCCCTTTGCGGGTTTTCAACCTTGCGAGCTCGGTTTTTATATTTTCAATTTTTTTGTGCTCTAACTTTTGCCAAGGCCGCCCTTTCGGGTTTTCGGCCTAGCGAGCCTCTCAGGGGTAATATTTCTTCAACTTGTCCATATTGATCGGTTGGGAGAACTCTAGGCCATCTAGGTTCATCAGAACCACATCCCCACCCGACCAGATAGCTTTGATGATATAGGGACCAGTCCAATTGGGTCTGAACTTGCCCCTTGGGTCATGGATGGGAGCTCGGTTGTCCTTGAGAACCAAATCTCCTTCATTTAGATTCCTGGACTTAACTTTCTTGTTGAAAGCCCGGGCAATTCTGCGCTGATAACTTTGGACGTGGTACAGTGCTTTCAGTCTCCTTTCATCAAAGAGCATGAGTTCCTCAAACCTGCTCTACTGCCAATCTGCTTTAGCTATCTGACACTCAGCCAGCACTCGCAATGACGGGACCTCAATCTCGATAGGTAGGACGGCCTCCATCCCATAGACTAATGAATACGGAGTCGCTCTAGTTGAAGTTCTAATTGAAGTCCGGTAGCCCCATAGGGCAAACGGCAGCTTGTCTGGCCAGTCTCGGTAGGTTTCCACCATCTTCTGTAGTATGCGCTTGATATTCTTGTTGGCGGCCTCAACTGCTCCGTTGGTTTGTGGCCGATATGTGGATGACTTATGGAAAGCCACGTTGTACTTCTTCAACAAATCAATCACTTCTTTCTTGAAGTGGGAACCATTATCTGAAATTATCTCGTTTGGGACCCCGTAACGACAAATGATGTTGTTTCTGATAAACTTTGCAACATGTGAAGCCTTCAATACTGCGTAGGACTGGGCCTCAACCCACTTGGTGAAATAATCTATTGCAACCAAGATGAACTCATGCCCATTCGACCCCTTTGGAGTAACAGCCCCAATTACATCAATTCCCCATACTGAAAATGGCCACGGCAAAGTCATGTTGTACAGCTTCGACGGCGGGATATTCACGCGGTTTGCATGGATCTGACACTTGTGGCATCGCCGAACAAAACCAATACAATCCTCCTCCATGGTGGACCAGTAGTACCCCTGCCGGAGGATCTTCCGAGCCAACATTACCCCGTTCACATGTGCTCCGCATTCTTCTCCATGGATGGCCTCCATCAGGCGCTTCGATTCTTCAGTTCCTACGCACAACTTGTGCATCCCCAGATGGCCCCTCTTATACAGTTTACCCCCACAGATGATGAACTGAACAGCCATTCTTCTTATTGCCCTTTTATCCTTGGCATTTGCCCCTGGTGGATACGCTTCTTTCTCCAAGAAGTTCCAAATGTCATGGTACCATGGGTTTTCATCCAAAACCTCATCTATAGGGGCAATCAACTCATATGCTGGCACAAACTTCTGATCAATGATAACTGGACGCATCCGGACTCCTGACGGGATGTCTATCATGGAAGATAGAGTTGCTAGTGAATCAGCGAACCTGTTGTTCTCTCTTAGTAGATGAGTGAAAGTTAGCTTCTCAAACCGAGGAATTAACGAATCCAAGGTTTGGTGGTAAACTATCATCTTTTCTTCTTTGACTTTCCAGTCTCCTTTTGCTTGAGACACAACAAGGTTCGAGTCTCTGATGACGTCCAACCGTCTTGCCCCTAGTTCCAGGGCTGCCTCTCGGCCGGCAATGCATGCCTCATGCTCTGCTTCGTTGTTCGAGACCTTGAACCGGAGTTTGAATGCGAGCGGGATACGGGAATTATCAGGTGCTATCAGCAACACCCCTATCCCATACCCATATTGATTTGACGCTCCGTCAAAGTACATCGTCCAAAATTCGTCATCGATGTGCAAAATGGCCTCATCTGGGAATAGATACTCAACTGCTTCATCCCCTTCAACCGGGTGGTCGGCAAGGAACTCTGCTACCGCTGTCCCTTTTACTGACTTGCACGTTACATACTTTAGATCAAACTCGGAGAGCAACAGCAACCAACGAGCTAGCCTACCCATAAGTGCTGGTTTCTCGAAAAGATATTTGATGGGATCAAGTCGTGAAACCAACATTACAGAGTGAGCTAACAAGTAGTGCCGCAGCTTCCTGGTAGCCTATACCAAAGCTAAACAAGCCTTCTCCAATGGTGTGTAGCGAGTCTCATACTCTAGCATCTTCTTGCTTAGATAGTAGATGGCTCTCTCTACTTTGTCTTCTGATTCTTGCGCGAGCATACAGGCCATTGTAGTCTCAATCACTGAAAGATACAATATCAACGGTTTCCCTGATTCTGGCGGTGACAGTATGGGCGGGTTTTGTAAATATTCTTTGATCTGTTCGAACTCAGCTTGGCATCGGCCGTCCCATCGGAACTTCGTTCCTTTCTTCAAGAGACCAAAAAGTGGTTCACAAGTCAAGGTCAATTTTGAGATAAACCGTCTTATGAATTGCACCTTACCCAGAAAGCCTCGCACCTCCTTTTCAGTCCTTGGTGGTGGCATTTCTAAGATGGCCTTGATTTTGGAAGGGTCGACTTCGATGCCCCTTTGTGTAATCAGAAAGCCCAACATTTTTTCCACTGTAACACCAAATGTGCGCCGAGGATTCAACATGGCGAAATTCTCTGATCCTTTGGAAAAACTTTTGCAAGGCGGTGTAGTGCCCTCTCTTTCTTTGGACTTGACAATCATGTCGTTCACGTACACCTCAACCTCTTTGTGGATCATATCATGTAGTATTGTGGTTGCTGCCCGTTGATACGTAGCCCCGGCGTTCTTCAACGCAAATGGCATTACTCTGTAGCAGTAAGTCCCCCACGGAGTGGTGAAAGCAGTCTTCTCCCGGTCTTTGGGTGCCATCACTATCTGATTGTAGCCTGAAAAGCCGTCCATAAATGAAAGCAAAGCATGCCCTGCTGTGAAATCCACCAGATCATCGATGTGTGGTAGGGGAAAGACGTCCTTCGGACTGGCTCTGTTCAAATCCCTGAAGTCCACGCATACTCTGATCTTGCCATCTTTCTTTGGCACTGGAACAATGTTGGCCAACCAAGTCAGGTATTCGGATACCAGCAGGAAGCCTGCGTCTATTTGCTTGGTGACCTCTTCCTTAATCTTGATGGCGCAATCTGGGCGAATTCTCCTGAGTTTCTGTTTGATAGGTCGAGCCTCGGGGTCAAGAGGGATCCGATGCTGTACAATCTCAGGATCGATTCCAGGCATGTCTTCGTAGCACCACCCGAAAACATCTTTGAAATCCTTTAATAAAGCGACTAAGCGCTCGCGTTCCTCCGAAGACAACGTGGACCCGATCTGGACCAGCTGCGGGTCTTTCTCAGTACCAACATTCACAGTAGTGATTTCATCCATTAATGGTTTAACAAACCTCTCTTGCTCTTGATCAATTAATCGTTGCAAAACCAGAGGAATTTCTTCCTCGTCGTTTTCATCAAAATTTTAAAAGTCTTGATTTAAGCAATAAATCAAAGGCACAGAAAAGTACTCATAAACCACATTCACCTCATTCTCATTAGATGCTTCCAAACCGTCCGATTCCTCTGTTACAACAGACTCAAAAGAGAAACAAAAAGACGACTGACGGATCGTGGCATCCGGGTTATCACCCCGGGAATCTGGGACTAAGACTCGGTAGTGGAACTGATTACGACTCACAAGACTCGGTGGAATCGATTCGGCTCACTACTGACCAGTCTTGCTTGATAAAAATCCCTCTTCGTACTGCCAAATGAGAGAAGGTGCGATGGATGCATCCAAAATAGTTGATGGTAGGCCCGCAGCCGTTTCATTCCTGATCATGGATACCGAGGAGTTATCCCCCAAGCACAACTAGTTGATCGAAGGATCTGAAAGTCGACATGCCAATGCTACCCCCGTCTCAAGCTCTGTGTCCTCAGACTCCATTTCCTTGCTATGCTCAGTCTTAACTGATAGGTCTGCCTGCCCTTTGGTAGCATCATCCTCCTCAGATAACTGAAGATCAAAGAAGATCTCGAACCCCGGCACGCGCTTCCTCTCCGCGTTCAGCCACGGCTCCGGAAAACCACAGAATGGAAAATCCTTCCCCTCTCGAACGAAGCGTTTGTTCAGGGTACCGTGGATGGGCCGGTGCATCAACTCAAAAGGTTTCCCCATTCGCTTCGCTTTGGCTCTTCAAGCCATTTCCTTTCCCTTTCTTATCTAATCCTCCTTGGTGGGCAGGTAACCCAAACCAAAGGTATGGGGGTTGTGTGGCACTTCGGCCAATGCTGCGACACCTTTCCGGCTGCTCTTTCCTAATCCCATCCGGGGACGTGTTGGAGTTTGTTCATAAGGTATACCGCTTGAGCACTGGTATACAACCCCTCATTAGCTGCCATGATGCTTTGTACAACATGAGCCTCAGCCAGGGTAAATCCCGACATGAATTACATCCTCCATACCATGCTCAATTTCTAGAACAGGCGTAGATACCTCCGGTGGCGGATGGATTGATGAATTTCCGAAAATAATGGCTACTCCCTTCCCATGGGGGTATTTCACCATTTGATGCAAAGTGGATGATACCGCCTTCACCTGATGCAGCCATGGCCGCCCCAATAGCAAGTTGAAAGTTGCAGGCACCTCTAAGACATGGAAATCTATCTCCTGCTGTCCCGGCCCAACTTTAGTCTGAACTTTTATGGTTCCCATCACTTCTCTACTTGTGTTGTCATATGCCCGGATCACCTGGGCTGTTGGCACAAAATCCGCGATTTTTAAACCAATCGCATAGGCTGTCCTTGCTGGGCAGACGTTGATGGCGGACCCTGTATCAACAAGGACCACTGGTATCCATTTATTTCTGTACTCCACAGAGATGTAGAGTGGCTTGTTGTGATTTGTCCCCTCAGGCGGTAGCTCTTTGTCACAAAAGGTCAACATCGGGGAACCCCCTCCCGGAAAAACCAATCCGACTAGCTGCTCTGGCGTAGTCTCTATCGAAAGCTTAGCTTTGTCCATGGCCGAAAGGACAGCTTGTCTGTGCACTCGAGAAGCCATAAGCAGTCCCCAGATGGAGATGTCTGCTTGTATCTTTTTCAATTGTCTTAGAACGGCCTTATCTTCGAGTTGCTTTTCCTTCTGCTTCTCAGCCTCTCTATCCTTCCCAGAAGCCTCGGGTTGATCTAGGTGTGGGGGTTTGAAGTACCGCCCGCTCCGTGTCATATGGTCCATTTCTCCCAGGTACCAGGTGTTATCGGGTTGGTCGCTTCCCCAATCCTCATCTGTGTGGGCGAGACATAAGTCTTCGTCCTCCCACCACATCCCATCAGCAGCCGACAAACATCGGTCCGGCTCTGACATGACTATTCTTGTACTCGCAGTACCTTCCATCCTTATGCTCGCAGCATTTCCAGTTTCTGTGCACACAGCAGTTTCAGTCCTTACATGGGCCTTTACTTTCCTGACTCTCTCAGAATCTTCAAATCTTTCCTGTTCTGACCACATCAATCCCGTTGGCTGCTCGATGATCCCTGTAGTCAAGATGCTCCAATCCTGAGTGAAATTCTTTATACCGGCGCTCTCCGGCAATGTACTCCGTTCTTCAGCCTTTCTGGCTGTCACTGACATTCTTGCCCCTGCCGGGCCTTGTTCTAGCTGAAACCCTTCTACCACATTTGGTTGATCATCCAGCCATCCCGTAGCCTCTGCCGATTCCTCATAATTGAACCAGTTGACTTCTGAGTCTCCTAGGTCTTGGTCACTGTAAAATTGGAGCTCGGCAAGGCCTTCTTCCACAACCGTTAAATCATCTGTTCCCTGTCCCAAACTATTCTCTCGGATCACACACAGCTCTCCTTCTGTTAGTAGTTCCACATCTGGCCTATCCTGTCCTATCGACAAAATGTAGTCACCCGGACTATAAGCTTTCTCAGCACCACTCCCAGATTCCACAGACTCTGGCTGAACAAACCTTTTTTACTTTGGAATCTTCTCTCTTTTGTTCTCAATAGTCACCACCGCTGTTTCAGATTGGGTTGTGGGGATGTCCATCATGCACAAGTCGGTGTAATCAGGGAAGGACACCTCCGGCTTAGGTAGGTGGGAAGGAGTGATATAGACACTAGGATCGTATGGCACGACCCCAGTTTGAATGAAGTTGATTCTTTTGGGTGGTGGAGCTTGGTTATGTGTGGGGAGAGGGTTTGTTGTAACATTGGGTTTCTCGGGAGGCAAAATCACCCCGTTATCGATCAGATCTTGAATCTCGTGGCGTAATCGGAAGCACAGATCGGTGTCATGACCGTGCTGTTGGTGAAATGCACAATATTTGGCTGGGTTGTGGGTGTTGGGAAGATTTTCGGGTAAGGGTCGCGGCTCCAGGGGCTTCAGATGCCCTTTCTTGATTAAGACCCCCAGAGCTTTGGACAGGGGCATATATAGTGGTGCGAAGGCTCTTGAATTTTTGGGTGGGTATTTAGCTGTTGGCGGCTTGCTTTCGGACGAGTCGGAGAATGGCGCAGCTGCCATGGTTCTTGGTGGGGGGTTGGTGGTGACCATACTCACTTCGGAGGTCCTGGTAGTTGTAGATCCGCTTGGGCCTGTATTAGTGTTGCGGTTGAAAGTTCTGCGGGGTTGCTCCCGGTCGTTATCAATTAAGCCTTGTTTTAGTGCATCTTCAATCTGTACCCCCATTTCGTGCAGGTCCGAGAAGGTAGGAAAGGGGAGTACGATCATCTTTTGCATAAACTTCGGCTGAAGATTGCGCACAATCATCCGAATCTGGTCTTTGTCTATGGGTCTCAAGGTCATCATCGAAGCCTTAGCCCTTCATCTAGTCACAAATTCTGAGAAGCTTTCTTTAGATTCCTGCCTCGTTGTCTCGAGATCACGGGTCGTAATCTCGATTTACGTGTTGTATGAGTATTGCAAGATGAAGGCCTCAGCCATTTCGTTCCAGTTCCTCTTGACGTCATCTTCTAACTTGGCATACCATATGGCCGCCACACCCGACAGGGTCCGGCCAAATAGAGACAGCTTCTGCAGCCTGGTGAGGCCCATCGGCCTTAGGATATTTGAAAACAGTCTCAAGTGCACCATGGGGTCCCCAGACCCATCAAACCGATCAATGTGCGGCATTTTGAATCTGTCAGGCAGCGTCACAGCTGTGTCGGTGTATCCATCTTCGATGTCGGGGATGGTCTTGACTCCCTGAGATCTCTTGAACAGCTTTTCAAGCTTGCGCAATTTTAGTGCGGTGGGGTCAGTCTCGAACTCAAAGGGAGAGTCCGGTAGGTTGGTGGGTGTTTTTGACAACTGCGGTAGGATTGGGGGTAGGTTCGGGGCTGGAGGCGGTCCTGTGGGAATGTCTGTGTCATTCTGGACATTGGTTGCCTCTCTGGGGTTTGGAACTCCTAGCGGGGGAGGAACTTGCTGAGAAGCAGATGCTCCGTTTTGCTGCTGCAACCTCACGATTAACTCTGCTTGTTCATTCACAACCAGGGCCTGCTGTTTAACGAACTCTGCCTGTCGGACAGCATCCTGTTGCATCATTTTCATGCTCTCTTGGAGGTGGCACACCATCTCCTCTAAACTGGCCATACTATCCTGTTCTGGTTGAATTACTGGTATATGTTCCCTGTCTGTAGGAGAAGCAGAATCCTGATCCCTGCTGTACTCGGGTGGGGTAGATAAAGCCCTTTGAACTGACTGTTGAACTGCCTAACTGCCCTCCGTCTAGTAACCGGGGGTAGAGAGTGGTGCACTGGTTGTCCGTCTACCAGATCCTCAGATCGATGGAGTCGGCGACCTCTGATCCAGAGTGCTTGGGGAATATCTACCGGGTTAGAAGCAATGGTGCTCAACTACCTAGTAAAAAGATAAATAAAGCATATAAATAAAACAGACAATCGGACAGCGTAACGGCGTAAAATAAATAAACACACAACACACGGTCGGGTATTTAAAATATACGGCCAAAAGCTGGATACACTATTCCTCAAACACTGATCACTGATTCTGAATCGTTGCCCCTAAGTCTGAATCTGATACCCACAAATAACTGATTCCCGAAACACTGATGCTATTGCCCTTAGGCCTGATACTCAAACTTGTAAACTGATATGTACGTTCCCTGCAGAAATACACTCTAAAGCACATAGCAGATAAGAGAGAGCCAAAACACCCCTATGTTAAGGTAGGGTTTCCCTGTCCTATTTTGTCAGGAGCTAGGGTTTCGCTATGCACACAGCGGTTTCAAACAACCTATATCGGGTAAGCAACCTGTCCTAGTTTGGAATGGTCACTATGGATTCCGAATATGCACTAGGTCGAATGTTCAAAAGAGGGTGCCCCGGTAAAACCGAGGTTTGTGTTCCCATACTGTCAGAGCCCACAACCGGTCAGCCTTATGGTCATGCCTTGACAAGACAAGCCTCCGGCAAACCGTTCAAGAATGGCAGATGGCAAACACTGTGTTCCTAGCCGCACCAATGCACATGCAATGCAAAGAAACACATAAATGAAATCAAAACAGGATATCACGAGTTCGAGTCAAGCTCTCTAACTCCCCGGCAGAGTCGCCAGAAACTGTAGCACGCCCGCGAGGGACCCCGCGCTACAGTTCGGACTCTCCGTTTTGTTTGTTGCGGTTCATGATCTGAACCAAAGAGTCCAACTCTGGCAAATCATTTTGAGAAAACGATTTTTTTTTAAAGAAGTGCCAAACATGGATTGCTTTGCCAGATACAGAGTCGCCACCTAAATATTTTAAAATGGGGAAATTTAGGAAACCCTGACCCGGTGCCGAAGGCCACGTGTCCGTCATCACCAAAGTTGCCTCGGCTCAGGAACTTGGGTACGATTGGGGAAGGTCAGCTATGAGCACCCCCTCTCGCCCGGTCCGAAGACCGGCCTCTACTAACAATGATATCCATTTTTGAAAACGTTATGTGTTCTTATTCCGGTTATTTAGCCTAGAATTACTATGTTATGCGCACAACAAACAAGTATAGACTAGATTGCCTAATTTGGAAATAAGCATTGCATATCCGTCTGTTTTGAAAACGTTTCGAAATTTGCTACTCGCAAGTTGGCTAAAATACGGATTTCAATGAGTTGTTCCAACTCAAACAATCCAACCTTCACCCACAGGCATTCAGGCAATTTATAACACGTAAGCATCTAGTCACATGGTAAGTATGCTGTCATGTTAACATTCACACGCGTGCGGTATGCTAAAGCATAAAAGCATACCTAGTACTCCGTGCCAAAACAAGAAACTAGTTAGCAAACATGCGTGACCTAGTTCATGTTGAATGACTAATGCACTGCATACAGAATGCAATTCGGCACGCTCGGCTATCCTAAACAGGGCATGTGAAATGCGCGAGTAACACGTATTCAAGTTAGATTTGAAATGTTGTGCAGTTAGCATGATGTGCCGAGCACGGTGCATGCAATACTTATGAATGATGCACGCATGCATTGCATAAGGTATGCTAAAATTAAACGTGCCCTAATCTACCATCATAAGCAGGTAAATAAAAGGGAAGAAAGACGTGGGATTGGAAGACATACACACACCCACACACACTTATTACAAATACGCCCTCACTCGGAGGGACCAAAAGAATATACAGTCCGAATAATAAACAAATTAATTATTACAACAAAACTTCTAATCTAATTAAAATGAATGCGAAGAGAAGATGGCCGCAGCCCCTGCCTCGAGATGCGTGAATGATGCATGCTTCGGTCCGTCTTGCCCGGAAAGTTCGCGCCATGCCACTACTGCCTCTGTTTCACTATCCTGCTTCTCGAAAAATTGCCGAAGTCCCGAGGCAGGTCCCCTGAAGACTCTAGAATACCATCGGCTGAAGCAAACATCCACCGGCTGTAGGATATGTCCATCGGCTGCTTGAAAAGTTATCGGCCATTCACTCTTTGCCGGTCGGCACTAAGTGTTGCCGGTCGGCACACTCTTCCTGCAGAAGATAGTTCTGACAGCAACAGAGGACTGGCAGTACATGGCATAGGATTTTGAGCAAGTCTGAGCTTGGTCACACCCCCAATCATATAATGGACTCAAGGGAGCATGCCCCTCAACCCTCGGGCCATCAATCGTGCATTTTGATGCATGATGGCCTAAGAGGCCAAGTTAGCAACTTGATGTAAATGCATGCAAATGAACAAATGGGTACCAAGACCCTATCATGTCAAAGTCAAGGGCCTCGGTGACCAAAGGTTGAGATGTGTTTTGTCACTCGAAGTACAAACACCCCTCACCCCTCGAGTTTGGTTTGACACCCCAAACCAAACAATGTAATGCAAAGTATGCAACATGGCTCAAGTTATGCAACATTGGACTAAGATGCAAGGCATACCAAATGCAATGCAACCTAACATGACAAGTGTATGATGCTTAGACATGCAAGATGCAAATGTAATGCAAATATGGACAACCCAATCAATGGGACCATCATGTTACAACACTTAAAGAATCAATTAAGCAACAAACATGAGGCAAGCATGCAATGGTGGACTTAGACCATATGGGGCAGATCTCAATCCACCCCAAAACAGTGGCCAAAAGTGCCCAAAAATGGTGGACTTCCTCAAGCTAACATGCAACCATAAGGGCCTAAGGCTAAGGCACAAAGTGAAACATTCCACTACCTACTAACATGACCACTCATGGCATATATTAGGCAACCAAAAACAGATTTTCAGCATGCAAAATGACACCCAAACCCCCTCATGTGATAGCCCCAAAATGCCTTAAATACACAAGCATGCACAAGGCCTATTTCAAGGCACAAAAGAATAACCTTCCAAAGCATGAAAGAAGTCACATATGCAAACATTCAAACATGATTTATGGATTGAAATATAGTCTACAATGATGCCAAATCATGAGAAGGAGCTAAGTTAGGCATGCTAGTGATCCACACAACCAAGGCTTACAAGCCAAGAGGCAAAGTAACCATACCAAGCATGCCAAACATGGCAAAATCAGTGGTCAACAGACCTAAAGCATGACAAATCATGACCAAAAGCTTTAATAAGCTAAGCTAAAACATACGGATATGCAAGGCTAAACATATGGCACATTTCTAAGCAAGATGGAGGGTTACAAAGCAAGTATAAAAGGCATGCTAAGGGCAAACAAACCCACATTACACAGCAGTCAAACATGCTCCAAAACACCCAAAAAAACTCTGAAATGAAGCCAAGTGCAACTACTCATGCATGCTATCCTTTAGGCCAACAACAAAGGCAAGGAAGGGGCAAAGGGGAGAGGGGTGTCCCTCCCCTATACAAGACTCTAAAGCACCTTCCTCACCACTGAAAACCCACTGATTTTCAGTGGTGAGAAGACCAAGACAACCAAGCCCACAAAGCCTAAAAAAAAAAGGCACCAAAAAGGCCAAAACAAGGCCTAAGAAGGTGAGTTTGCACTCAAACCACAAAGTGACCTTAATGAATGTTCTTACGCATGAAAATGTAAGCCTTTTTTATGTTATACACAAAGCATAAAACACAAAGCGAGATAGGTAGAAAGCTAGTGCAAGTTTGGGGAAACTAAAGCAAAGTGCTTACCCTTGAAGAATCCTTGAAGAATAGTCAATGCAGCCACCCTCTATTGGTCAAAATCAGTCCAAAACCTCACAAAACAACCCTCCAAGCCTCTCAATCTCGGAGCTAGGTGTAATAGTGTGTGTATTAGTGCAAAAGTGAAGTAAAAACACACTATTTAGGCCTAAAACACACACACAAGGATGAGAGAGAGGGAGATATAGAGAGAGAGAGAGAGAGAGAGAGAGAGTATAACACAGATATATAGATATAGAAGCTCTGGTTTTTGCTCAAAAATGGCTAACCCTTGACAAAGGGAGGGGAGGGGTGCTTATATAGGCCAAGAAACTTAATGGCTAAGCAAAAGAGAAAGGTTCAAGGGGTGCCAAAAGGGTCTAGGGGAGTCAATGCTTCTTGGAGAAGCTAAGACAGCTGGCCAAGCTTCTCCAAGAAGTTTTGGCCAAAGGGTCAACCTTCTAGAAGCTTAGAGGGTTCAAAGGTGCAAAGGGGTCATTCCTATGCACGGGGGAATGTGATGGTGCACTCCAGCTGGCACAGCTGGCATGCACCATACCTGAGGGTGCAAAGGGGGCAAACCGGCCAGCAAAACAGGTCATCGGCACAAAATAGTACCGGTCGGAAAAATATAGTGCCGACCGGCAGTGAATCTTAGTAAAACACTGCCGGTGGCACCAATGGACTACCAGTGGTGGAATGGGGAGGCCGGTGGCAAGTGGGGATGGCCAAAAAAAGTCATTCCCTACTCTCAGGCACAAAACACACAAGTCCTTGGTGCAAAACCAAGCACAGTACAAGCCAGTTGAGAGATCCTGAGCCACGACGCGTAGCCGGGACCTCCGGGAACTCAAAACAAACACAATCATGGATAATCACCGAGTGTTCAAGCGGTGACGTCCAAGTCTCGAGGACGGTCAAAAATGGGGTGTCTACAACCCCTTATCATGTCTGAAACTCAAAGGAGTGTAGTGCTCGACTCTCGAGCCATCAATCACGCATTTCGATGCATGATAGCCAAAAAGGTCAAATTGCACAAATCAATATGGAATGAATGCACAAAATCACACAAATGCCTTGAACTCTATCATGTTGGATCAAGAGTGTCGGCGACCGAGAATTGAGGCACGTTTCATCACTTTAAGTATGAAATGTCCCTCGTTCATCGTCTTTGGTTTAACACCCCAAACCAAACACAATGCAATGCATGCAACATGGAGATGTTATGCAATGCAACATAAGCATGCCAAATGCAATGTAACAAGTATGCAAAATGCAATGAAACCTAATTATGCAAACATGCAATGTACCAAGCCTGCAAAATGCAATGCAACCTAAACAAGCATGCGACAACATGCAATCTAACAAGTATGAAACAATATGCAAGATGGATAAGAATGCAACAACATGCAAAGATGGACTTAAACCAAAATGGGCAAACCTCAGCCATGCCCAAATCAGTGGCCAAAATGATGAATTAATGGCATGAAATGCACATACAAACATTCATACACTTTGATTCACAAACAAGGTATGAAGACAACAACTCTCAAGCATGTGCAATGAATGAAGAGCATGGATGTGTGACCACACTAAAGGCCCTGAAATCATGCATGAAATGGTGCCAAACCACTCCAACAAGACAAGCATATCATACAAGAAATCTCAAAGCTTGAAACTAGCAAAGGGACTTAAACCATGGCCAAGCAAAGCAAGCCCCAAAGGGCCAAGGGCAACCAAATTGTCCCAAGGCAGGTCAATACAAGACCAAAAGCATGCTCGAACCTAGCCAATACAAGCTAGAAGAAAAGTTCAGAAAGCATGAGGAATGCAAGGCCACAAAGGGGTATTACACTACACCTATTACAACCAAACTTGGCATGACTTAACCACTAAAAATCAAAGTTATGGAATGTCAAAATAAGTCCAAAAACCCACTGAGATGGCATCCCAAAAGCTTAAGCAATAAGACATACACAATGACCCATTTTTAAGGCATAAAACACCAACTCTTCAAAGCTTTGAAAGGATGATAGAGGCAAGTGTATGACCATAAAACATGCACTGAAATATCATTTCAAATGATGCCAAATCATGATAATAGTCTAAGCAATGCATGCTAGTGGACTTCATACATAAAGCTAACAAGCTAGATTGAACCATGGCTATAGAAAACAATGCATGCATGATTAAAACAAGACAAATCAGAGCTTAAGCATGGTAAAACAAGGCTAAAAGCTTCTTGGAACTGAGCCAAGATATGCAAGAATGATGGTCCACACATAAGATGCATGTTATGCTAGCATGCAAGATTACTCTACAAGTATGTGAAGCATGCAAGATGCTATGAAACCAACTTAAAACAGAGTTGACACATGCTAAAATAACACCAAAAAGTTGCTGAAATGGAACCAAGACATGCTAAGCAAACATGCTACTTTGATAAGCCATTTATACTAGCATATGAGACACAAGGAGAGAGGGGTGTCCCTCTCCTATTCAAGACTCCAAAACCACCTTTCCACCACTAAAAATCCTTTGGATTTTAGTGGTCGAAAGGTCATGCAAAGACAACAACAAGAGACTAAGGGGGTGGCTCCAAAACAAGGCCAAACAAGGCATTCAAGGGAGTAGACCACCCCCGACACAAAAGTGACCTTAAACAAACATTACAAGCATGAAAAATCAGAAATTTTTGTAGTAGAAAGTTAAGCTTAAATCAGCATGCAAATAGGTTTAAAAGATTAAGCAAAAATGGGGATTAAAAGGTTAGTTCCTCACCCTTGAAGAACACCTTCAAGAACACAACTCCACCAGCTTTTATGAGCTTAAATCAACCCAAAAACACTAAAACCAACTCCTCAGTACCTCAGCAACAAAAGGATGGTGTTCTAGTAGGTGTTTGTGTGCAATAATATGAAGAAAATACACTTTATGGCACAAATACACACACAAATATAGAGACAGAGGGAGATATAAAGAGAGAGTGATATATGTTCTATATCAATAGATCTCAGAACCTCTGAGAAGGGAGGAGGAGCTCCCTTCTTATAGGAATCCAATTCCAAAGCTTCTTAGAGAAGCTAGAACAAGGTGCAAATATGGAGGAGCCAGTCTGTACTCACCAGCTGGCACAGCTGGCATCTGCAAAAACAAAGAAAAGGCCTCGGCTAGCAAATATGGCCGATCGACCAAAAAAAGTGCCGATCGGCCAACACTTGTGGCCGATGGCAAGAAAACAAGGCCGATGGCATAGGGCCTTAGCCGATACGATGTAGGGATGGCCAACAAGCCACCATCCACCCTTAGAAGCAAAAACCACAAGTCCGTCGTCCACAACTAGGCACAAAATAGTCAAGTTGAGACATCCTAAGGCAAGGCACGCGGTCGAGACCTTTGGGAACTCAAAACGAACACGAGCATGGACGATCATCAAGTGTTCAAATGATGACGCCCAAGTCTTGAGGACGGTAAAAAATAGGTGTCTACAGTTGCCTCTCTTTGACAGAACTCGAAAGTCACAAGATGACGGGAGTGAATGTCAAAGCCTAGAGACGACCTATTTTTGACAAGGCTGAAGACTTAGACAAGCATACAAGATAATAAATAGATGCACCCGCAGGCAGGGGCAAGACGCAAATGACATGCACAATGCCGAAAATAACTTATCATCATGCAAAGAGAGTTGTAATGAAGCATTCATGTAAAACAAATACAACTTTTTACGCAAGTGAATAAGAAACAACAATCCTACATATTCCGACAAAAAGGATGTAAGAAAATTATGCAATTCTCACTGCGTCTCATGCGGAGAAGACATACAATACCGTCTGGTCCATCTGGTCGCACCAGCTCCAAATGAACCGTACATACAATATTGTGCCTGCATAAGAAAGAAACTCAACAGGTACTATATCGTTAGAAACATGCACATCAATATGAATGAAAAGTGTGTGACAACGCAAGTGGAGGGGTGCATGACAATGCAACCTAAGTGTGCGCATAACAATGCAGGTGAAACGTGCATAACAATGCGAAAGGGTGCATGATGATGCAACCTAAGTGTAACGCATAGCAATGCGAAGGAAAGAGGTGTATAACAATGCAACTTAAGTGTGACGCATAACAATGCGGAGGGGTGCATCACAATGCAACCTAAGTATGGCGCATAACAATGCGGAGGGGTGCATGACAATGAAACCTAAGTGTGATGCATAAAAATGTGGAGGGGTGCATGACAATGCAACCTAAGTGTGACGCATAACAATGCGGAGGGGTGCATGACAATGCAACCTAAGTTTGACGCATAACAATGGCGAGGGGTGCATGACAATGCAACCTAAGTGTGATGCATAACAATGCAGAGGGGTGCATGACAATGCAACCTAAGCGTGACGCATAACAATGCGGAGGGAAAGAGGTGCATAACAATGCAACTGAAACAAGCATAACAATGCAAGCAAGGCATTCGCAACAACGCAAGCAATGTGTATCAATGCGAGGAAAAGCATAAACACATGTAAGTAAAGCATGCGCGACAGCGCAAACAATGTGTATAGCAAGAAAGGCATAAACACATGTAAGTAAAGCATGCGCGACAACGCAAGCAATGTGTAAAGCAAGGAAGGCATAAACACATGTAAGTAAAGTATAGACGTGCCCTGAGGGCCTCATTCTACAGTTCGGGCTCAAATGTCATGGTTTTTAATCTGATCTCACAATGTGCGATGTGAGATTGATAAATCACCAAAGAGTCCAAATCCGGAAAATTGTTTTGGAAAACTAATTTTTAAGAAAAAAGTGCCAAACATGGACTGCTTTGCCCGATACAGAGTCGCCACCTAAATGTTTTGTTTTGGAGAAATTTAGGAAAACCTGACTCGTGCCAAAGGACACGTGTCCGTCATCACCAAAGTTGCCTTGGCTCGGGAACTTGGGTACGAGAGGGGAAGGTCATGTAATGAGCACCCCCGCTCGCCTGATCAAAGATCGGCCTTTACTAACATGATATTTTGTTTTTGAAAACACATGTGTTCTTATTTCAGTGTATTAACCCATAATTGCTTTGTGATGCACACAACACGCAAGTATAGACTAGATCGCCTAAGTTGGAACAAAACATCTCATGTTTGTTTGAAAATGGTTTGAAGGTGCTACCCGCAGGTAGGCTAAGACGTGGATTTGCCACCCTCAGCTGGGCTTAGAAAACATGATTTTGCCACTCTCAAGTGGGCTTAAAACTCACATTTCAATGAATTGTTCCAATTCAAGCAATCCAATCTTCACCCACAGGCATTCAGACAGTTATATCACATAAGCAAATAGCCTCATGGCAAGCAAGCTATCATGGCAACACTCATACGCATGCAAGATGCTAAAGCATAACACTTACAGTGTACTCTGAGCCAAAGAAAGAAGCTAATTAGAAATCATGCATGAATCCTAACTATGCTGAAATGCCTAATGCAACACATGCAAGAATGCAACTAAGATAGGCTCGGCTATTCTAAAATGGCATATGAATGTGACATTTGATACATGTATTCAAGTAGGAATTGAAATACAATGTAGTTTGAATGATGCGCCGAGCTCGATGCATGCAAGACAGATGAATGGATGCAAGCATGCGAAGCATAAGGATGCCAATTAAAACATGGCCTAGAACTAACCATCAAAAGCAGGTAAGTAAAAGGGAGAAAGACGTGGGGTTGGAAGATTTTCACACACTCACGCACACTTATTACAAATGCGCCCTCTCGACAGAGGGTCCAAATGAATAATATAAGCCATCTAATTAACCAACTACCCTAGCTAATTAATTATTACAAAAACCTTAACTAATTAAACAAATTAATTAAGTTACAAAACACTGAGCATGAAATTAAAGAGGCTACCATAGCCCCGCCCTAGAATGATTGAATGATGCATGCTCGATCGCCTCGCTCAGAAACCCATTGCCATGCCATACGTTGCCTCTGTTTGCCCTGCTCTATATCTCTGAAGACTACACAAGTCTCTGTGATGCTCCAAAATAACTTCCTGTACACGGTGAGAGGCCATCGGCCAAGTGGTAAGGGCATCGGCCATGTGGAACCGGTCCTCGACCATGTGTGAAGCCATCGGCCAACAATGCATAGCCGGCCGGCACTGAAGATGGACGACCGACCATCTCTTTCTTCAGAATGCTGTTTTTGTTGCAACAGAGGACAAATAGAGCATGGCAATGCATTTTCAAGGCAATGTTCTCACCACCACTCTCCCTATCATGTTATGAACTCAAGGGAGTATGGTTCTCGACTCTCGGACCATCAATCACATATTTCGATGCATGATGGCCAAAGGAGCCGAATTGCATAATTCACTATGGAATGAATGCACAAAAACATGCAAATGCCTCACACTCTATCATGTTGGATCAAGAGTGTCGGTGACCGAGGATAGAGGCACGTTTCGTCACTTCGAGTACGAAACTTCCCTTGGTCCTCATGTTTGGTTTGACACCCCAAACCAAACACCATGCAATGCAAGTATGCCAAGTACAATGCAACAAGACTAACGGCATGCAAACAAACTCAATGCGATGTGAATATGGAAGTAAACATGCAAACAACCCAAGCATGCAACAAGTATGCGCTAATGTCATGCAATGCAACTAATATGCAATAGGCATGTGCCCTAAACATGCAAACATGTAATATCCTAAGCATGCACAATGCAATGCAATCTAAGCACGCAAACATACAATGCAATAAGCACGCAACAACATGAAAACCACATACCTAATGGACTTATACCGAAGATGGACAGACCTCAGCCACGCCCAAAATTAGTGGCCAAGACACCAAAGCTAAGGCACCAAAAGGGCAAAATACACATGCACACATATTGGTCCACAAGCTAGGCCACAATGCATAATCCTCAAACATGAGCAAGATGTGATAAATATGAGAATATGGCAATGCAATAAGCTCTGAAATCACATGAAGAATGATGCTAAATCAACTAAACAGTGCAAGCATAGCATGCTAATGGACTTAAAGCTCAAAGCTAGTCAAAGGATTCACACCATGGCCGTATCAACCAAGCCCCAAAGGGCCAAAGTGACCCAAAACAATCCCTAGGCAGACTAAAACAAGGCAAGAACATGCATGGAATGAGGCCAAAACATGCTAAAAAGTGAGTACCGTGCATGAGGTACACAAGGCCAATGAAGGGATGTTACACTACACGCATTACAACCCAACACGCCATGACTTAATCAGTGAAAAACAGAATTATATCATGTTAAAAGAAGCCCAAATACCCACTGAGATGGCATCCTAAAGGCCTAAGCATGGAAGTATGCACAATGACCAAATCATGAGGCATAAGACAATAACTCTTTAAAGCATTAAAGGAGTGATAAGTGCAAGTATTCAAGCATGAAACATGGACTGAAATATCATAACATGAGACGCCAAAATCGCTGAAATGGCGCAAGTAATGCATGCTAGTGACTTGGACTCTCAAAGCTAACAAGCTAAAATGCATGGTGGCTATACAAAGCATGGCACATATAGTTAAAACAACTCAAATCAGAGCTCTAGCATGCTATAATAAGGCTAAAAGTTTCATGGAGTTGGGCCAAAATCATGCTAAAATGATATGTTGCAACATGATGCATGTTAAGGCAAATAAGGGGATTACAAGACAAGTATATGGTGCATGCAAGAAGCCATTAAACCAACCTAGAACAGAGGTATATCATGACCAAATGACACCAAATACTTGCTGAAATGAAGCCAAAACATGCTACCATTATGAGCTAATAACACAAGCAAATGAGAGGCAAGGAGAGAGGGGTGTCCCTCTCCTATACAAGACTCCAAAACCACTTCTCCACCACTGAAAATCCTTTGGATTTCAGTGGTGAGAAGGTCAAAATAAGATGGTTCCAAAACTCACAAGGAAAGGTACAAAATGAGGCCAAACAAGGCCTAAGATGGGGTAGACAACCCCCAACCAAAAAAGGACCTTAATCAAACATCTTAAGCATGCAAAATCAGAACTTTTTTCAGTTTATAGCTATGCTTAAAACAATATGCAAATAGGTCTAAAGGCTTAAGCCAAAATGGGGAAACAAAAGGTAGTTTGCTCGCCCTTGAAGAACACCTTCAAGAACACAACTCCAGCAACTTCCTTGGATAAAAACCAGCCCAAGAACTCTGAAACCAACTTCCTAATGCCTCAGCAACCAAAGGATGGTGTTCTACTAGGCGCTATAGTGCAAAAGTATGAACAAAATACACTTTTAAGGCACAAATACACACACAAATATAGGGAGAGATATATAGAGAGAGGGGGATATATGAACTCTATATCTATTTTGCTGAACCCGTGGAAAGGGAGGGGAGGCTCCCCTCTTAGAGGAAATCAAATTCCAAGCTTCTTAGAGAAGCTAAGCTATGGTTCAAATCTCTCCACACACGTGAATGGAGAGAAGGGTCTGTGCTCACCAGCTGGCACAGCTGGCATGCACAATGCCTGAAAAAGGCAAAGAAAAGGCCTCGGCCAGAAAACATGGCCGATCGACAAAAATAAGTGCCGACCGACCAATATTTATGGCCAATGGCAAGGAAGCAAGGCTGATGGCATCATGCCATAGCCGATGGGGTGTGGGATGGCCAACAAGCCACCCTCTTCCCTCAGAAACAAAACCACAAGTTCTTGGTCCACAACCAAGCACAAAACAGTCGAGTTCAGAGATCCAAAGGCAAGGGGTGCAGTCGAGACCTTCGAGAACTCAAAATGAACATGAGCATGGATGATCATCGAATAAGTCTTAAGGACGGTCAAAAATGGGGTGTCTACATAAAACAAGTGCGAAAACTCAAGCAATGTGTAAAGCAAGGAAGGCATAAACACATGTAAGTAAAGCATGCGCGACAACGCAAGCAATGTGTAAAGCAAGAAATGCATAAACACATGTAAGTAAAGCATGCGCAACAACGCAAGCATTGTGTAAAGCAAGGAAGGCATAAACACATGTAAGTAAAGCATGAGCGACAACGCAAGCAATGTGTATAACAAGAAAGGCATAAACACATGTAAGTAAAGCATACGCGACAACACAAGCAATGTGTATAACAATGCAACAACAGAGAGAGGCATATATTCAATAGAAGTATGATAAAAGCATGTTATTCGCGATGTTGAGATGCAACTTCGAAGCAAGACGAAGCATGTTCACTGCAAGAGCGAAAAGACGTATAACAAGCGCACTTATTACAAATATGACAAAACATTGTAATGCAACATATTCAAAGCAATTTTCGAATCTCGCAATATACAAAAGGATACGAAAAAGGATACATCTTGTGCGTATCGAGTGCCGCACAAAGACACAGTTCGAGGTCAACACGAAGGCCAGTTAAGCTTAAAAAGTGTACTTTCTTGCACTTTCTTGAAAAATGAGAGTACCAATCAACAGAAATGACCCAAACAAGGCCATTGGAGGTGCATCGACCACAAGGAGAGGTCATCGGCCATCCATCGGCCATAAACAGAGATTATCAGCCAAATATTTAGCCGATCGGCTAACAATTTGGCCGATCCGCCAAAAATGGCAATTTCAGGGCAGTTTTGACATTTTGCCTTGGGTCTTTAAATATAGGGCCTCAAACCCTATTTCCTCACTTCACCTTGTTCGAAAATCATTGCTCTCTCTCTCTAGGTCATTTTCTGTCCTTAGATTCGAGCTTTTCCTTTGTTTTTGAGCCTCCCGCAACTTTCGATTCGCGAAAACCTCTTCCTTCTACACACTTTGAACCGAAAGAAACACATTTCCGGTGTCACATTCTCGATTTCCACTACTTGGGGTTTGTTTTCCTCGAGTTTACCTCGATCTTCGTGCCTTTTTCGGCACTCTGACCTTTTTTTT
Source organism: Camellia lanceoleosa (assembly GCA_025200525.1). Classification (NCBI taxonomy): domain Eukaryota; kingdom Viridiplantae; phylum Streptophyta; class Magnoliopsida; order Ericales; family Theaceae; genus Camellia; species Camellia lanceoleosa. The sequence goes on from CM045758.1 coordinate 12,896,155, forward strand.
CCATTTTTCGCCCCTCCGAGTAGACTTTTGGTTGACTTTTTGCATTTTTACCCATTTTCCACACGCTCGGCCATTTTTGCACTCTTCTTGAGATGGCAGACAACATTCCGCGGGGTGGACCTCCCCAAGAGATGGATACAGACGCTGTGGTCGAGCTCTTGCTACTGAGTGTTCGACCGTTCGACCCGATGACATACTGGCCGGCGATACACGTACTACTTTCTGATAGCATCCGTCAGTTTAGGAGCTACGCGCGAGGCGTGCCATTAGAGCTCCTGCTACGCGAGCCGGAGTCACACCTTTCTTTCGGCGCCGCTGAGGTACTCTCTTTCCCTCTTTCATTTTCTGCAATGTAGATCAGATATCTTGAATAACCAATTCTATTCTTTAACTGAATAACCCAGACACGCTGACACAGCACATGCTTAGTTCACCCAGAGCACAATCATACAGGATATCTATGCCGACTCGAACACATGCACACACACTACATTTTTATCAATTCTGAACGCATTCAAACACTGTATATCAAATACTGCTTTGCATTTGTTTGTCTTTTAACATAAGGAGATTCCCATGCCTTCCGGGGGTATGGGAATACCATCGCTCGTGGTTGGTACATGGAGTTGCCCGACGCGGTTCACCACATCATTGATCAGGCCAGCTTCGACATTTGCTGCATGGGACTCTCGCGCCTCACTACGAGCAGGCCTCTTCTGCGTGCTCTGGTGGAGAGGTGGTGGGACACCATCGATTCCTTCCACCTTTCCACTGCAGGGGAGATGACGATGACTCCCTTCGACTTCTCCATGCTTACCGGCATCGGAGTAGGAGGTGATCCAATTCCCTTCGACACCGACATGGGCGAGTGGGATGCTGCCCATATCTTCTTACTTGGCGATCGCCCACCTCTCTACCGGCCAGGGTTCGTGAGGAATTCCTGGTTCGAGGACCATTTCAGAGTGCAGATGCCGACGACCTGCGAGGAGATGAAGCAGTATACCCGAGGATTCATCATGTTTTCGCTTGGCACTACGCTCTTCGCCGACCGGACGAACATAGTTGCCCCATATCTGCTGAGTGCATTGGTGGATGTGACGCGGGTCTGCTGTTACGACTGGGGTGGCTCAGGCTTGGCCACACTCTACGGATACATGAGTTCTTCGTCCCGCCGTAGCGAACATCTGCTCGGAGGCTATTGGCGAGCCTAGGAGGTACATTTTCCCTTTCTATCTTTTTACTTTTGCTTTACAGTAGCTGTACACCACACACACTGCTTACACGTAATCTGCTTTACATTGGCTGTACACTGCACACACTGCATGATACACTTCACACACTGCACAATACTCTGCACACACTGCACAATACACTGCACAATACACTGCACACACTGCACACAATGCACGATACACTTCACACAATGCACAATACTCTGCACACACTGCATAATACACTGCACAAACTGCATAATACATTGCACATGACTCTGATTTCTCCTTTTTCTGTATATACTGCCTTGCTGATAAGCATACTCATTCTTACCATGTTATATTCTGCAGTTGTGGGTGTATGCCTACTTTCCTAGGTTTGCTCCAGAGCCAGAGGTGAAGATGCCCCTTGCTATCCCCTACTCTCATGTTTGCGGGAGTCTTTCCTGTTCTTCCGCAGATACATCGACACCATCACTGCAGCTGAGGTACGTCAAATATTATAGTTTATTTGAACTTCGCTTTGCATTGTATTTCCAATAGCAGATAACAAACTGTATATCCTATCATTTGCAGATCACCTGGCAACCCTGGGCCGCGTTGCCGGAGGCAGTGAGAAAGCAGTATGTGGGTGCTTGGGAGACTGCCCGGTTTAGGGTTGTACTGGAGGGTTCGGTCTGCCAGGCTTGGTACCTAGACGAGCGCTTCTTGTGGCAGACCCTCGGCTTACCGGAGCAGATAGTTCTGAGTCCACCTCCCACCCATATGAGGCATACGAAGAGGTACACCCAGGAGGAGATGACCGATTACACGGTTGGCTGGGACTCAGACCTCTTCAGAGATGAGGGCGATTACACTGTCTTCATCAAGACTTATCTGATGCGACCTCTGGCTAGTGCTCGGCGAACCGAGAGGAAGAGGCTTACTGTGCTAGTAGGAAGAGCAGGAGGGCCGAGGGCAACTCAGGCCTGCGACCGGAGTGGTTCTCGGAGGGGATATGGAGTTGGGTGGCTAAAGCTTCCCACCACCATGACATGCCGAGGATAGGGTGGGGAGACCTAGCAGATACCCATCGCTCCTCCTCCGGCTGATCATGAGCTCGTCGAAGTTCGCAGTTCGACCTCGGTACGTACTATACTTTGCATTCTTGTACAATCATTTCATTTGATATTCTGTAGAATACTAATGACTCTAACACTTTTGCAGGCTTCTATTGAGTACATTGGGCAGGCTTTGGAGCTGTCGGCCTCAGTGATGCGGATGCTACAGCAGAGCATAGACCTGCTCACCATCTATGGCATCCCGGTGAGTTCTTCCAACCTCAGTTTCAAAACCCTGCACATCTGTTCCATACTGATCTGATATATCACATTATCGATACTGTACTTGACACACAGCACTCACGGCACTGATACACTGTATTCACATAATGTTCACGGCATTCATACACTGTACTCATATACTACTAACAGCATTAATACACTGTACTTTGCATGGCATAACTGATGCGTTTGCCAATTGTTCTTTTCAGGCCCCATTCCAGATACCGGTCATAGGAGGTGCTCCAACAGGACCATCTGTACCTGCCCGAGGAGCAGGGAGAGCAGGGCGACGGATCTTAGTACGCCACCGCAGCAGAGCCGAGCGTACTCACTCAGGGAGCAGCTCACGAGCGCCTATTCCAGATGACGACGAGTCTGATGCAGAGACAGAGTTGTCTCGAGATGAGGCTGGGGATGGCTCAGATTCAAACTCTGACGGTGGAGATCCTGGACCTTCATCCAGGAAGAGGACCAAGACGGACTCCTGCACTTGAGGCTACCAACACCGATCCAGACATTTTGCTGCTTTTCTTTTTTCGTTTTTTTTTTTTTTTTGCTTTATTTTTCTTTTTGCTAGTAGTTTAAACACATTGTACTGCGTCAGGTAGATTTTATTTTCCTTCAAAACTATGTCTTAAAGAAAATATGATGGAATGAAACAGTTTTTTTTTTTTTTTTTTTGTTGAAAAAGTGTTACATTTGTACATTCTATGCATTGCATTACATAACAATGTAAATGAGATTGAACTTTGCTTTGAAAACTAAACACTCAAATCGCATTAATCAAGTAGTGAACCAACTGACAACAAAACAACTCGATAAGCAAAAGAAAGACTAAAAAACACAAAATACAACTCAATAAACAAAAGTGCAACAACTCGATAAACAAATTGAAGTAACAGAGGCACGACTTCGCAAAATCGTCACCAAAAGGCATTTGAAGTAGAACCAGTCACAAGTTCTCCACATATTCAACACATAGATAGCTCAGAGAACAAGAGGAGAGGCCATCGGCCAAGATGATAGGCCATCGGCCACAAGAAATGGCCATCGGCCATAATTACTAGCCGATCGACCAAAAATGGTAAGCACCTCCAGAATGCTAACACCTGTCTTCCACTCAATACCATATCTTCTACAAAAGCCCAGCTTTGTAGTTTTCTGCATTTTAGCTCAGTTGTTGTACCAAATGGAAGCATTTCTTGCCTAAAATCTCACAAATTGGATTGCCAACTTGGATGGCTCGGAAAAACTAAATTTTCGGGGCTTTGGTATAAATGTACTAACAATGCTGAGCCGCACCCCGTTGCGTTTTCCATTCCTCCATGCTGCGGCAAGGTTTTGGAATCCGGTGACACACGTCTTTAGCTTTGGCGGACAAGAGATGTGCCCTACCTTCGAAGACTTCCGAGCTTTGACGGAGTCCAAACGTGAGGAGGAGATTTTGCCACAATTCCGCTTTGGCCACATCCAAGCCTTATGACGGATGTGTGGGCTCACTATGCACGATGCTCGGTCTTTCATCCATGACGGGGAATTCGACATCCGCAGCTTGATTCATCGGTTTTCTAATGCCGGTGACCGTGGCGATCACCACTGGCAGGGTTTTTGGCGACATGCCCTTTGCTTGTGCATGTTATCTCATTTCTTGCTTTTCCCAGGCTCCGGAGGGCCTAGCGTCTGTTTGATTGAGGTTGCCCAAGGCTTAAGAGAGGGCAAGAGCTGCATTGCCATGACACTGGTTGAGACATTGATGGGCTTGGATGCTTTCCATCGCCGGGAGATGACTAGATTCGCGGGGAGTCCATGTAGGCACCCCATTTTTGACCGACCTTAAGACTTAGACGTCATCGATTGAGTGCTCGGTGATGGTGCTTGTTGTGCTTGTTTAGAGGTTTCAGAGTTTTGACTGAAAGGCTTGCCTCCGGGCCTCCGAACTCTTTGTGCGTTGGCTCGGTTTGTGGACCGAATCTTGTTTTCTCTTCTCGAAGGGAGGGAGAGGTCTCGTAGACCACTTTTTGTGGTCGTAGGCCACTTTTTCCATTTGGAGACTAGTTTCTAATTTTTGGAGCCTTTGGTCGCGCCCCTTATCTCGGGACCGCTTAATATTCTCCGTTTGGCGTGGTTTTTGAGCCACACCTTGTTGCCTCTGCCTAGAGAGACACTGTGATCCGGGAGACCACTTTTGTGATTGCATACCACTTTTGGTGCTCGTCAGCCAATTTTCGGGACTTTCGGTCGCGTGCTTTGCCTCCCGATCTCTCGTCTTGCATCCGCTTTGGTTTGTTTTTGGTACAAACCTTAGTTTCCTTGTTTGGAAGGTGGCACAAGGGTGGGAGACCAATATTTCTTCTGGCTGACCACTTCTTCCTTTGCCAGCCAGTTTTCTGGTTGGACAACTGGCTTTCTTGGTCTTTGGGGCATCTTTCTAGTCGGCCACCACTCCACTTGCTTGTTTTTGGTGCCTGGACTTCTCCCACCTGTGGCCAACCAATTTTTGTCCTTGGTGACCACTTAAAGTGGTTGGCCGACCACTTTAAGTAGCAGGCCGACCACTTCAAGTGGTCGGCTGCTTTTTGGCACCTTTTTGGAGATATTTTCATCCAGCTAGCTGGAGGACATTAGAGCCATCCTCCATACACGTGCATGGAGGGATTGGCTTGTTGCTTAGTTTCTCCTAGAAGCTTTACCTTTCCTCTTCTATAAGAGGAAGGCCCCTCCTACTTCCTCAAGGTTGAGAAAATCTGAGGGAAAAGGATAGATATAGTGTTGTATCTATATTGCCTTGTTTGCTTCATTCTTGTGCTCAAAAGTGTAGATTTGTCTTAGTTTTGTGCACAAACACACACTTAAACACCTTGCTTGGGTTGCTGAGGCTTCAAGAGGTTGTTTTTGGTGTTCTTGGACTGGTTTAAGCTCAAGAAGATTGCTGGAGTTGCAGTTGTAAAGAGGGTCTTCAAGTGTGAGCTTTTGACCTTCAAATTCCCCTTTCTTGCTTAAGCTTTTAACCTATCTTCCATGCTGTTTTAATCTTAACTTATATCTGATAAAAGTTCTGTTTTTGCATGCTTTTGATCTTTGTTTGAGGTCACATTGGTGTTTGGGATTGTTTACCCCCTCTTAGGCCTTGTTTGGCCTTGTTTTTAAGCCTTTTTTGTGAGCTTCGAGACCACCTTGTTTTGTCCCTCTCACCACTGAAATCTAGAGGGATTTTAGTGGTGGGGATGGTGCTTTAAGGTCCTAAGAAGGGGAGGGCCATCCCCTCTTCTTGCATCTTCAATATATACCTTCATATGCCTCATGTTTGAGCACCTTTGTTAAGTGTTTGTTGGCCATATCTTAGCTTGTATTTGTGGTTGTTTTGCTGAGGCATGCCACTATTTTGGCTTGGTTTTGTCACTCCTTCCATGCCTTATACACTTGTAGTGTAAATCACACACACTAGCTTTGTATGCTCCATGAAGTAGCATGTCATTCTAGCCTATGTTGTGTCCATTTCAGCATGTTCTTGGGCTTGTTTTACCATGTCATACCTTTGTTTAGGTTTTGTTTGGTTAGCCTTTGCATGCTCGATGCACTTGTAATGCATTTCCATGAAAAAGCCTAACATGTATCATGTTGTGACATGCCATTTTAGCATGCTTTTGGCCTAACTTCCTAAAGCTTTTGTCCATGCTTTAACTCTGATTTTGGTTGTCTTGGTCATCCATGACTTACTTTGCATAGCTTTGGTTCAATCTTGCTTGTAAGCTTTGTGTATTGAGTCCACTAGCATGCTCTACTTGGTATATTTCATTGATTTGGCATCATTCATAATGTGATTTCAGTTCATGTTTCATGTCCATGTAGTCACATTTATCACTCAATCAATGCGTTGGAGGGTTAGTCCTTTATCCCTTAACATGAGCCATTGTGTATGCATTCATGCCTTGGCTTGCAAGCCATCATTTCAGTTAGTTATTTGGGGTTATTTTGCCATGACATAACTTTGATTTCTATTGGTTGAGTCATCTCATGCTTGGTCCTAATAAGTGTAGTGTAATCCACCTTATTTTCCATGTATGCATCATGCCTCATGCCCCTCATGCTAGCATGTTTTGGCTCCCTTCCATGCATGTTTTAGTCTCATTTTAACATCTTATAGGACTGTTTTGGGTTGCCTTAGCCACATGCTTCATGTTTTGTATAGTTGTAGTGTTTATGCTCTTACTTGCCTCAAGCTTTGAGCACCATTGCATGCTCCATTTGTGTTGTGTACATGGTTTGGCATCACTTAACATCACATTTCAGAGCTCATAGCATGCTTATTTTCCCACTTCATTCATGCTTTGAATGTCTTTGAGTGTTAGGCATTGTTGCCTAGTTTATGCCTTAGCTCATATGTTTGTATTCCTAGGACTTTGAGCCATCATTTCAGCATGTTTTGGTCTTTGTTAAGACCTATTTCAACTCTGTCCATGCTTAGTTCATGCACTTGTGCCATGTATTGCATGCCTTCTATGCGTTGCTCTTTGCTAGCTTTTATGCCTTAGGACTCTTGCATGCTTTGCTTGTCTTGTTTGAATGATTTGGCATCATTTTCTTACTTCTTTTTAGTGCACATAGTGTTTCTACACTTATGCATTCATCACTCTTTGAGCACTCTTGAGAGTTGTGCTTTGGGCCTCTTGTATTGACCAATGCATTATGCATGCATGTTTTGTATTTTGTGCCTTCATTTCATCCCAATGGCCACTGATTTGGGCATGGCTGAGGCCTATCCATCTTGGTTTAAGTCCATTATTGCATTGTGTATGCCATGTTATAATGTGTTGTGCATGTTATGTTGCTGTTTGCATCGAGCATGTCGTGATCATATTGCATTGAGTATGCCATGATCATATTGCATTGTGTATGCCTTCTAGTTGCATATTTACATGTTTAAGTCGCATTGTGTATGCTATGCCATATTATGTGTTGCATTGTGTTTGGCATAGGTGCTAGTCCAAACACGGGAAACGAGGGACGTTTCATACTTCAAGTGATGAAACGTGCCTTGATTCCCGGTTGCCGACGCTTTTGATTAATCATGATAGAGTTTTAGGCTTTATGTGTTTACTTGTGCATTCATTTCCATATTGAATTGTGTAACTTCGCCTCTCGGCCATCATGCATTGAAATGCGCGATTGGTGGCCCAAGGGTCGAGAAACACACTCCTTTGAGTTCATCACATGATAGGGAGGGTGGTTGTGCACACATATGCTGCAAATACATTGCCATGCCTTTTCTTGCTCTCTTGCGAGAAAAAAGTAAAGTGCGGCAACAATAACGGCGGCTTGGCCAAATGTAATGTAGCCGACCACTTTTCTTGTTTTTGAACGACCAAAAGTGGTCAGCAGGTGTTTGGGGAGACCAAAAGTGGTCGGCCACCCTCCCACAGGATTCCCAGGGTGGAGTTTCATCTTTCTGGAACTTTGTGCAAGTTCCTGAGAGCAGATTGCAAACAGCGGCGAATCGCGGCATCGCATTGGATTTCCGAACGACGCAACCGAATGTGCATGCATCCTCCCTATTTCGAGGCTCCTGTTTTATTGCTTTCCTTAGTTGCCATGCTAAGATAGCTAGCTTATTGCTTTGGTTTGTACCTTAATAGTTAATGCGTTAGCTATTTTAATTCGTTCTGTAATAATTAGTGAACTAGGATTAGTTAATTGATTCGTTGTGTAATAATTAGTGTAATTAGCTTAGATTAGCTAGTTAGCTCTTTATTTGGTCCCTCCGTCGAGAGGGCATATTGTTGTAATAAGCTAACGTGCGTGTGTGTGATGCATGTCTTCCAACCTCAATTTCTTTCTCCCTTTTACTTAATCGCTTAAGATGGTTAGTTTTAGGGCATATTTCATTTAGCATTCCTTGTGTTTGCATGCGTGCATCCATTCATCTGTATTGCATGCACCGGGCTCGGCGCATCATTCTAACTGCATTGTATTTCAATTCCTATTTGAATACATGTATCAAGTTGCATTTTCACATGACATTCTAGAATAGCCGAGCCTATTTTTGTTGCATTTTTTGCATGTGTTGCATTAGTCATTTTAGCATGAACTAGGATCATACATGATTTGTAACTAGTTCCCTGTTTTGGCTCGGAGTACACTGTGAGTGTTTGCGCTTTAGCATACTGCATGTGTGTTAACGCTGCCATGAAAGTATGCTTACCATGAGGCTAATTGCTTATATGATCAACTGCATGAATTCCAGTGGGTGAAGGTTGGATTATTTGAGTCGGGACAATTCATTGAAATTCCTTATTTAGCCTACTTGCGAGTAGCAAACTTTAAACCATTTTTCCAAACAAACGGATATGCAATGCTTTGTTCCAAATTAGGTGATCTAGTCTATACTTGTTTGCTGCGCGCATCACATAGTAATTCTAGCTAATTAACTGGAATAAGAGCACATGTGTTTTCAAAAACAAAATATCATGTTTAGTAAAGGCCAATCTTTGATCGGGCGAGCGGGTGTGCTCATTAAATGACCTTTCCCAATCGTACCCAAGTTCCCTAGTCGAGGCAACTTTGATGATGAAGGACACATGGCCTTAGGCACAAGTCAGGGTTTCTTAAATTCCCCCCAAAATAAAATATTTAGGTGGCGACTCTGTATCTGGCAAAGCAGTCCATGTTTGGCACTTCTTTAAAAAAATTAGTTTTCCAAAACAATTTGCCGGATTTGGACTCTTTGGTGATTTATCAATCTCACATCGCACATTGTGAGATCAGATTATGAACCATGACATTTGAGTTCGAACTGTAGCATGAGGCCCAAGGGCGCGTCTACAGTCAACTACTACTGCAGGTAATGTTTCCCACCCCATCTCACATATATTTCTCACATCACTCGGTCCTTAGGCTCGGTTTTTCTCTCAAAACCCTTTCCTGACTTTTCTCTCCACGTACACCTCTCTATTATTTAATCTCTCATTTTTCATCCCTTCCCAGATATGGTTGACGGATAAATTGAAGATTGTGGACCCATGCCCGGCATATTCAGCTCGCAGCTATTTCTTCCGGCGACGCCTAGTCGATGTCCATGATGAGGGATGGTGGTGCGAATGGATGTGTAGTCTATTCGCTACCAGTATTGCTTAGCGCTGCCCTTGGCTCAATCTGTCGGCGATGAGTTACAGCATGTCTCGCCAGCCTGGGATTCAGTTAATCAGCCTGACACACTGTGTCTTTTACTTCCCATTCTGACTCTGGCGTCAATTCAGACATGATCAGACTTGTGCCCAAGGCACACAGCTAGCTCAGTATGCCACAACATGGAGGACGAGAGAGCTTTTGCTCCTCGTTCCCACTTTTAGTTGCACCTTGTCGGATGAGTGCATAGCTTGGCTCGATGAAGAGGCGCAGATTGGGCATACTTTGGCATCAAAGGCTTACATAAGCTCTGGGAAGGGACACAGGAACACCTGACTATGCCCCGAATTTATTACTTTATCAGTACTTTCAAGTTTTTCTTTATGAATGTAATAAAAAGAAACTTCAATTTATATTCAAAAGCAGGAGAACTCTGTACTGAAATCAATGTAATTGAAGATTGTGGGTACTGAATATTTTCCGTTTGGTCCAAAAATGGTCTAAGCTGTAAAAAGATTAATTTGAGCAAAATCAACTTTTATTAAAACTTTTCAAAACCATTTTCGATATGGATCAGAACTAAACACGCCTAAAATCTATCACTGAGATGTACAACTCGGATCCTCAGCAACTGGAAAGTTGCCCCTAGTCTGAATAGCATTGCACTGGAGATCACAACCGACCTCTTAGATGTAGAATAAACAAAGATGACCAACATGATTACATGGACAAAGTTGATCAGGAAAGTGTTTATGGCTGGACTTTAGAATGAAGTTGCCTACGTATCCCAAAGATGGGAATCAAGCCTTACGTAGTTTGGCCCAGTTTCACTCGTGTATTAACCCTCTCCTTTTGCACTCTAACTTTTGCCAAGGCTGCCCTTTCCGGGTTTTCAGCCTTGTGAGCTCAGTTTTTATTATTTCAAAATTTTCATGCTCTAACTTCTGCCTAGGTCGTCCTTTCGGGTTTTCGGCCTAGCGAGCCACTCAGGGATAGTATTTCTTTAACTTGTCCATGTTGATCGGCTGGGAGAACTCTAGGCCATCTAGGTCCATCAGAATGACAGCTCCACCAGACCAGATAGACTTGATGACGCAAGGACCAGTTCAATTGGGTTTGAACTGGCCCCTAGGGTCGTGCATGGGAGCTCGGTTGTCTTTGAGCACTAGATCGCCCTCTTTCAAATTCCTGGACTTAACCTTCTTGTTGAAAGCCCTGGCAATTCTTCATGGATAAACCTGAACACGGTACGGTGCTTTCAGCCTTCTTTTATCAAAGAGCATGAGTTCTTCGAACCTACTTTGCTGCCAATCTGCCTAAGCTATCTGACACTCAGCCAATACCCGTAATGATGGAACCTCAACTTCGATAGGTTGAACAGCCTCCATCACATAAACCAAAGAATAAGGAGTTGCTCCAGTAGAAGTTCGAATTGAAGTCCAGTTGCCCCACAGAGCAAACGACAGCTTATCTGGCTAGTCTTGGTAGGTTTCTACCATCTTCTGCAAAATGTGCTTGATGTTCTTGTTGGCGGCCTCAACTGCTCCGTTGGTCTGCGGCCGATATATGGATGACTTATGAAAAGCCACGTTGTACTTGTCCAACAAGTCAATCACTTCCTTCTTGAAGTGGGAGCCATTATCTGAAATAATCTCGTTCGGGACCCCGTAGCGACGATGATGTTGTTCCTGATGAACTTTGCAACATACGATGCCTTCAACACTTGCGTAAGATTGGGGCTTGTTGTTCCTGATGAACTTTGTTCAAATCCCTGAAATCCACACATACCCGAATTTTGTCATCCTTCTTCGATACTGGAACTATATTGGCCAGCCAAGTTGGGTACTTAGATACCAGCAGGAACCCTGCATTAATTTGCTTGGTGACCTCTTCATTGATCTTGAGAGCCCAGTCCGGGCGGATCCTTCTGAGTTTCTTCTTAACGGGTCGGGCCTCTGGGTCAAGAGGGATCCGGTGCTGTACAATCTCATGATCGATTCCAAGCATGTCTTCGTAGGACCACGCAAAAACATATTTGAAATCTTTTAATAAAGCGACTAAGCGCTTGCGCTCCTCCGAAGACAATCTAGACTCGATCTGGACCTGCCGCGGGTCCTTCTCAGTACCAACATTAACTGTGGTGATTTCATCAACCAAGGGTTTAACAAACCTCTCCTGCTCATGATCAATTAAACGTTGTACAACCGGAGGAATTTCTTCCTCGTCGTTTTCATCAAAATTTTGAAAGTCCTGATTAATACAATAAATCAAAGGCACATAAAAGTACTCAGAAGCCACAGCCATTCCATTCTCATTAATCACTTCCAAATCGCCCAATTCCTCTGTTACAACAGACTCAAAGGAAAAAGAAAAAGACGACCTACACAGGACTGTGGCATCCGGGTTGTCACCCCCAGGAATACCGGACTTAGACTCAGATGAGCTGGAACCTGAGCTCGATAAAAATCCCTCCTCGTATTGCCAGATGAGAGAGGGGTGCGATGGATGCATCCAGAACGTTTGAAGTTAGGCTCACAGCCGTTTCATTCCCGATCATGGACACCGAGAAGTTATCCCCCAAGCGGTCATGTATGATCGGAGGATCAGAAAGTAGACAAGCCAGTGCTACCCCCATTTCAATCTCTGTGCTCTCAGAATCCTCTTCTTTACACTGCTGAGTCTTAGCTGGTGGGTCTGTCTGCTCCTCGGCAACATCATCCCTGGATAACTGCAAGTCGAGGAAGATCTCAAATCTCGGCAAGCGCCTCTTCTCTGTGTTTAACCATGGCTCTAGGAAGCCGCAGAATGGAAAGTCCTCCCCCTCTCAAACAAAGCGTCCGTTCAGGGTGCCCTGGATAGGCTGATGCATCAACTCATAATGCTTCCCAGTCTGTTTGGCTCTGGGTCTCCCGGCCTTCTCTTTGCCTTTCCTCACCCAGTCCTCTTTGGTAGGCAGATAGCCTAAGCCAAAGGTATGCGGGTTGTACGACACTTCGGCCGATACTACAATGCCTTTCCAGCCACTTCTCTCTAATCCCATCCTAGGGATGTGCTGGAGCTTGTTCATGAGGTACACAGACTGCACGCTGACATACAACCCCTCATCAACAACCAAAATGTTCTGTATGACCCGCGGATCGACTAGGGTAAATCCTGACAGGAACACATCCTTCGTGCCATGCTCGATTTCCAAAACTGTTGTAGACACTTCTGGCGGCAGATGGATTGACGAATTCCCAAAAACAATAGCCACCCCTCTCCCGTAGGGGTACTTTAACATCTGGTGCAGGGTGGAAGAGACTGCCTTCACCTGGTGCAGCCACGGCCACCTAAGGAGTAGATTGAAGGCTGCGGGAATGTCCAAGACATGAAAATCAACATCGTGTTGTCCTGGACCAACCTTAGTCCGAATTTGCATAGTCCCCATCACTTCTCTACTTGTATTGTCGTAGGCCCTTATCACCTGGGCAGTTGGCACAAAACCCGCGGGCTTTAACCCGATTGCATATGTCGTCCTCGACGGGCACACGTTAATGGCGGATCCCGTGTCGACAAGAACCACCGGTATCCATTTGTCTCTACACACAACAGAGATATAGAGTCGTTTGTTATGATTTGCGCCCTCAGGCAGCAATTCCTTGTCAGAAAAGGTCAACGTCAGGGAAGCTCCTCTCGGAAAGACCAACCCTACCAGCTGTTCGGGCATGGTGTCTATTGATAGTTTGGCCTGTCCATTGCAGAAAGGACATCTTGTCTATGAACTCTTAAGGCCATAAGCAGTCCCCAGATGGAGATGTTTGCTTGTATCTTCTTAAGCTGTTTCAGTACAGGCTCCTCCTCGAGCGCTTTTTCTTTCTGCTTGTCTGCCTCTTTGTCCTTTCTGGACGCCTCTGGTTGATCTGAGTGCGGGGGCTTGAAATACCACCCGCTCCTAGTCATGTGGTCAACCTCCTCCACGTACCAGGTATCATCCGGTTGGCTCCTCCCCCAATCTTTGTCCGTGTGGGCAAGACATAGGTCGTCATCTTCTCACCACATTCCGTCGGTCATCGACAAGCGCCTATCCGTTCTCACATAACCATTCTTGTGCCCACAAGACCTTCAGCCTCGTGCTCACAAGATGCTCGCTTCTTGTGCACACAAAGACGCTCGTCTCGCAGGGGCTTTGGCCTTTCTAGCCCTCTCCATATCTTCGATCTTTTCTTGCTCGAACTGCTTTAGTGCAGCCTGCTGCTCAGTATTTTCTGTACTCCAAATGCTCTAATCCCAAGCAAAATTCTTAACACCGGTGCTTTCCGGCGCTCTCTGGCGATTTTTCCTGATTCTCGGCCATTCCGGCCACTGATGATGCTCTGGTTCCTGATTCCCCCTGTTCTGGCTAAAGTCCTTCAACAACATTTGGTTGGTCGTCAAGCCACCCTGTAGCCTCTACTCACCCATCCAAGTCAAACCAGTTAACAGTCATGCCACCTGAGTCCTGCTCTCTGAAGAACTGCAAATCTGCTATGCCCTCTTCTAGCTCTATTAGGTCATCAATCCCATGATTAGGTCCACCCCCCTATACCACACAGATCTTTACCTCCATTGGCAATTCCACATTCGACCTAGCCTGGCCTGCTAATGTAATATAACCGCTCGTGTTGTACATAAAACTCGTAGACCTCTCAGGCTCTGTCCGATCATTCCCCTCTGCCACCAAAGTTGCCCCAATTCTATCTTCGATAGTCACCACCATCGGTTCAGGTTGGGTTTGGCAGATGTCAAACATGCACAAGTCAGAGCTGTCAGGAATGAACACCTCCGGCTTGGATAGGTGGGAAGGGGTGATGTATATGCTAGGGTCGTATGACACAACCCCAGTTTGGATCAGATTGATACGTTTGGGGGGTGGAGCTTGGTTGTGTGGTGGAAGAGGGTTGGTTGTGACATTTGGTTTTTCTGGAGGTATGATCACCCTATTGTCAATAAGATCCTGAATCTCATGACGTAATCTATAGCACTGGTTGGTGCCGTGACCATGCTGTTGGTGAAAGGTGCAGTATTTAGCTGGGTTATGGGAAGCGGGAAGTTTTTCTGGTAATGGCGCCAGCTCCAGGGGCTTCAAATGCCCTTTCTTGATTAAAACCCCTAGAGCTTGGGACAGGGGCATATATAGTGGAGTAAAGGTTCTTTGGCCTCGGGGTGGATATTTGGCTATTTGTGAGTTACTTCCAGACACACCGGTGAATGGTGTAGCTGTAACGGTTCTTAAAATGGTGGTGATGACCATGCTCACGTCTGAAGTTCTGGCAGCTGTAGCACTACTTGTGCTTGCATTCGTACTGCGGGAAAATGTCCTCCTCGGCTGCTCTCTGTCATGGTCAATCAGACCCTGTTTCATGGCGTCCTCGATCTGCACCCCAATCTCATGTAGATCCGCAAAGGTAGGGAGGGGTAGGACGATCATCTTTTGCATGAGTTTGGGTTGAAGGTTACGCACAACCATCCGTATTTGGTCCTCATCGACCGGCCTAATGGTCATCATTGAGGCTTTAGCCCTCCAGTGGGCCACAAAATCGGAGAAGCTCTCCTTCGGCTCCTGTCTAGTTGTCTCGAGATCACGAGTTGTGATCTCGATCTGTGTATTGTAGGAGTATTGAGCTACAAAGGCCTCAGCCATCTCCTCATAGCTCCTCTTAACAGAATCCTCCAACTTTGCATACCAAACAGCCGCTACATCCGACAGGGTCCGGCCAAACAGGGAAAGCTTCTCCAATCTGGAGAGGCCATCAGCCTTAAGATATCTGAAAACAGCCGTAGGTGCACCATTTGATCTCCAAACCCATCGAAATGATCTATGTGCGGCATTTTCAACCGGTCTAGCAAAGTCACGGGCAAGTCGGTGTATCCATCTTCTATGTTTGGAATGGAACTGACCCCCTAGACCCGTTTGAACAACTTCTCAAGCTTACTCATCTTCAGAGCGGTTGGGTCCATTTCAGACATAAAAGGTGCATCCGTTGAGAAGGCCAGTGACTTTGAAATCTGTGGCAAAACTGGTGGCAGAACTGGCCCCATTGGGATGTCCGTATCTCCCTGGACATTCGCAGTCTCCCCGAGCATTGGAACTCTAGGTGGGGGAGGAGGTGGGTGCGAAGCAGATGCTCCAGCTTACTGTTGTAGCCTGGCAATCAACATTGCCTGTTGGGCCACTACTTTTGCTTGTCGGCAAAGAACTTCTACAGGCGGCAAGATCTCTTGCATGACCGTGATAGTCTCTTGAAGTTGATGCACCATCTCTTCCATACCTGCCATACTGTGCTGGTCTAACTGAACAATCGGTATATCTGCTTCTGTGGTAGACTCGGAAATCTCAACCTGACTACTCAAGGACCACTGATCTGGCAATCGCTGTACCGATACATTGTGCCTTACTGATCTCCGTCTGGCAACCAGGGGTAAAAAATGGAACACTGGTTGTCTGTCTATCAGATCCTCGGATTGATGAAGTTTGTGACCTCTGGTCCAGAGTGCTTTGGGAATATCTGTTTGGTCGAAAGCAATTGTGCTAAACTACCTAGCAAAAAGATAAATAAAGCATAATAAGGAAACAAACAACTAGAAAAATGGACAGCAAAACAGCTTAAATGAAGACACCGCATAGTTGGCAAACACAAGCTGAAAGAACTGTTCTCAACCACTGATCACTGTTCCCAAATCACTGCCCCAAATCTGAATCTGATACCCGCAGGTAAAATTGATTCCCCAAATACTAATATCGATGCTCAGAGTTCGATACCTGCATTTGCAAACCGATACATGCATTCTCAGAGAGACACACTCTAAAAGCACATAACAAGCAAGTGAGAGCCAAAACACCCCTATGGAGGGGTAGGGTTTCCCTATCCTAGTTTCGTCAAGAACTAGGGTTTCACTACGCACACAGCGGTTTCAAACAACCTACAATCGGGTAAGCAACCTGTCTTAGTTTGGAATAGTCACTATGGATTCCGATATGCACTAAGGTGAATGGTCAAAAAAGGGTGCCCTGGTAAAAACCGGGGTTTGTGTTCCCATGGCAAGAGTTCGTAGCCGTCAAATTTTATGGAACGCATTCCCAAGCAAACCGTTCAGGAATAGCAGATGGCAAACACGGTGTCCTAGGTGCACCAATGCAAATGGAATGCAAAGAGACACATAAGTGTAATCGAAACAAGATATCATGAGTTCGAGTCAAGTTCTCTAAATCCCTAGCAGAGTCACCAGAAACTGTAGATGCGCTCGAACGTCCCGAGCTCCGCGCTGTAAATGGCGTGAAATTGGTTTTGTTCATTGGCCTACTACTACAGTTCGGAGTCAATGTCATGGTTCTGAATCTAATCTCGCAAAGTACAATGCAAGACCGATAAATCACCCAAGAGTTCAAATCCGACAAATCATTTTGGAAAACTGATTTTTATAAAAAAGTGCCAAACATGGACTGCTTTTCCAGATATAGAGTCACCACCTAAATATTTTATTTTGGGAAATTTAGGAAACCCTGACTCGTGCCTAGGGTCACATGTTCGTTATCACCAAAGTTGCCTCGGCTCAGGAACTTGGGTACGAGAGGGGAAGGTCAGGCAATGAGCACCCCCGCTCGCCCCATCAAAGGATCCGCCTCTACTAATCATGATATGTTGTTTTTGAAAACACATGTGTCCTTATTCCGGTTATTAACCTAGAATTTACTATGTGATACGCACAACATGCAAGTATAGACTAGATCACCTAAATTGGAACAAAACGTCTCATGTTTGTTTGTTTGAAAATTGGTTTGAAGGTGCTACTCGCAAGTAGGCTAAGACGTGGATTTTGCCACCCTCAAGTGGGCTTAGAAAACAACATGATTTGCCACTTCAAGTGGGCTTAAAACTCACATTTCGATGAATTGTTCCAATTGAAATAATCCAACCTTCACCCGCAGGCATTCAGATAGTTATATCGCATAAGCAAATAGTCTCATGGCAAGCATGCTATCATGGCAGTCACTCACACACATGCAAGGATGCTAAGGCATAAACACTCACTGAGTACTCCGAGCCAAAACAGAAGCTAGTTAGTAATCATGCATGATCCTAGCTATATTGCTAGTTAGTAATCATGCATGATCCTAGCTATATTAAGAATGCCTAATGCAACACATGCAAAAATGCAACTAAGATAGGCTTGGCTATTCTAAGATGGCGTGTGAAATGCAACAATTGATACACGTATTCAAATAGGAATTGAAATACAATGAAATTAGTATGATGTGTCGAGCCTGGTGCATGCAAGACTAATGAATGGATGCAAACATGCGACCATAAGGGTGCTAATTGAAACATGCCCTAAAACTAACCATCGAAAGCTGGTAAATAAAAGGGAGAAAGAAATGGGGGTTAGAAGACATGCATCACACACACGCACACTTATTACAACAGTTGGCCCTCTCGACGGAGGGTCCAAATAAATAATACAAACCAATTAATTAACTAACTAACATGCTAATTAATTATTACACAACCAAAACTAATTAAGCAAATTAATTAAGTTACAAATCCAACTAAATAAGAAAAGAAGGAGGCTGAATTAAGCTACCACAACTCTGCCTCGAGATGATAAATGATGCATGCTCGGTCGGCTTTTCTCGGAAATCTGTTGCCATGCCTCATGTTGCCTCTGTTTGCACTGTTTTTCACCTCTGAAAACTGTGAAAATCTTCGTGATGCTTCTGAACCACCTCATGGGCATCTTGAGAGGCCATCGGCCAAATGGTATGGCCATCGGCCAAAGGATAAGGGTCATCGACCACTTATAAGGATATCAGCCAAACACTGTTAGCCGATCGGCCATCTCTTCCTGCAGACTGCTCCTTTTGCTGCAGCATAATACAAACAAGGGTATGGCAATACATTTGCAAGAAAATGTTGTGCAACTACACCCCATATCATGTTTGAAACTCAAAGGAGTGTAGTGTTCGACTCTCGAGCCATCAATCACGCATTTCGATGCATGATGGCCAAAGAGGTCGAATTGCACAAATCAATGTGGAATGAATGCAGAAAATCACACAAATGCCTTTAACTCTATCATGTTGGATCAAGAGTGTCGGCGACCGAGAATTGAGGCACGTTTCATCACTTCAAGTATGAAACGTCCCTCGTATTTGGTTTAACACCCCAAACCAAACAGAATGCAATGCATGCAACATGGAGATGTTATGCAATGCAACATAAGCACGCCAAATGCAATATAACAAGTATGCAAAATGCAATGAAACCTAATTATGCAAACATGCAATGTACCAAGCATGCAAAATGCAATGCAACCTAAACAAGCATGCGACAACATACAATCTAACAAGTATGCAACAATATGCAAGATGGATAAGCATGCAACAACATGCAAAGATGGACTTAAACCGAAATGGGCAGACTTCAGCCATGCCCAAATTAGTGGCCAAAATGATGAATTAATGGCATGAAATGCACATACAAACATGCATACACTTTGAGTCACAAACAAGGTATGAAGACAACAACTCTTAAGCATGAGCAATGAATGAAGAGTATGGATGTGTGACAACACTAAAGGCCCTGAAATCATGCATGGAATGGTGCCAAACCACTCCAACATGACAAGCATATCATACAAGAAAGCTCAAAGCTTGAAACTAGCAAAGGGACTTAAACCATGGCCAAGCAAAGCAAGCCCCAAAGGGCCAAGGCAACCAAAACAGTCCTAAGGTAGGTCAATACAAGACCAAAAGCATGCTCGAACCTAGCCAATACAAGCTAGAAGAAAAGTCCAAAAAGCATAAGGCATGCAAGGCTACAAAGGAGTATTACACTACACTTATTACAACCAAACAAGGCATGACTTAACCAATAAAAATCAGAGTTATAGCATGTCAAAAAAAGCCCAAAAACCCACTGAGATGGCATCTCAAAAGCTTAAGCAATAAGACATACACAATGACCCATTTTTAAGTCATAAAACACCAACTCTTCAAAGCTTTGAAAGGATGACAAAGGCAAGTGTATGACCATAAAACATACACTGAAATATCATTTCAAATGATGCCGAATCATGAGAATAGTCTAAGCAATGCATGCTAGTGGACTTCATACATAAAGCTAACAAGCTAGATTGAACCATAGCTATACAAAACAATG
This sequence comes from Camellia lanceoleosa, assembly GCA_025200525.1. Classification (NCBI taxonomy): domain Eukaryota; kingdom Viridiplantae; phylum Streptophyta; class Magnoliopsida; order Ericales; family Theaceae; genus Camellia; species Camellia lanceoleosa. Next base: position 12,915,985 of record CM045758.1, read on the forward strand.
CATGCATGGTCAAAACAAGACAAATCAGAGCTTAAGCATGGTAAATCAAGGCTAAAAGCTTCTTGGAATTGAGCCAAAATATGCAAGAATGATGGTGCACACATAAGATGCATGTTATGCTAGCATGCAAGATTACTCTACAAGTATGTGAAGCATGCATGATGCTATCAAACCAACTTAAAACAGAGTTCAAGCATGTTAAAATAACACCAAAAAGTTGCTGAAATGGAACCAAAACATGCTAAGCAAACATGCTACTTTGATGAGCCATTTATACTATGAGACATAAGGAGAAAGGGGTATCCCTCTCCTATTCAAGACTCCAAAACCACCTTTCCACCACTGAAAATCTTTTGGATTTCAGTGGTAGAAAGGTCGTGCAAAGACAACAACAAGAGCCTAAAGGGCTGGCTCCAAAACAAGGCCAAACAAGGCATTCAAGGGGGAAGACCACCCCCAACACAAAAGTGACCTTAAACAAACATTACAAGCATTAAATATCAAAACTTTTTGTAGTAGAAAGTTAAGCTTAAATCAACATGCAAATAGGTCTAAAAGCTTAAGCAAAAATGGGGATTAAAAGGTTAGTTCCTCACCCTTGAAGAACACCTTCAAGAACACAACTCCACCAGCTTTTATGTTCTTAAATCAACCCAAAAACACAAAAACCAACTCCTCAGTACCTCAACAACAAAATGATGGTGTTCTAGTAGGTGTTTGTGTGCAATAATATGAAGAAAATACACTTTAAGGCACAAATACACACAAATATAGACACAGAGGGAGATATAGAGAGAGAGTGATATATGTTCTATATCAACAGATCTCAGAACCTCTAAGAAGGGAGGAGGAGCTCCCTTCTTATAGGAATCCAATTCCAAAGCTTCTTGCAGAAGTTAGAACAAGGTGCAAATCCCTCCATACACGTGTATGAAGGAGCCAGTCTGTGCCCACTAGCTGGCATAGTTGGCATGCACAATACCTGCAAAAACAAAGAAAAGGCCTCTGCCAGCAAATATGGCCGATCGACCAAAACAAGTGCCGATTGGCCAACACTTATGGCCGATGGCAAGAGAACAAGGCCGATGGCATAGGACCTTAGCCGATGGGATGTAAGAATGGCCAACAAGCCACCCTCTACCCTTAGAAGCAAAAATCACAAGTCCTTGGTGCACAACCAAGCACAAAATAGTCAAGTTGAGAGATCCTAAGGCAAGGCGCACGGCCGAGACCTTTGGGAACTCAAAACGAACACGAGCATGGACGATCATCGAGTGTCCAAACGATGACATCCAAGTCTTGTGGACGGTCAAAAATGGGGTGTCAACAGGCACCCATGTATAATTTTGGGACTGTCGCCCATAACACTCCGGCCAACTTAATTATAATGGAATCCATCTCCTTTCCCCTTCCAAACAATCACACATACATATGCAATGTATTTAATCACAAACTCAAACAATGGAGTACATCCTCTTTCCACTTCCAAATAACCATACATATACAATGTACATAAATACAGTCGTATTCATTGACAAGCACAAGTGATTAGTTTCAATTTACCTAATTCACATGCAATTTCTACAACAATCATAACTATCATCCACTGATAGCCTAATACAGTTATTTATAAACTAATATCAAACCTCATAACAAAAAGTTTGTTCGAAACTATCAAAGAATGGAATAACACATAACCATTCCCACCATTCATATCAATACATTTTCAATTTCACATTTTTAATGTGAATTTCCATTATTTATACAAAATAATAATTTTATTCAATTAGGCCAAATTCCCCATTTTCCCCCAAATATTAGCCAAGTGCCAAAATCATCAAATCATACACAATACAACATCATTTTCAAACCCCTCAAGCATTCATTTCGTCTTCACCCAAAAACCCCTCTTTCCATTTTATGCCCAAATCCTAGGTTCGCCTTAACACCCCCAAATCGCATCATTGTTACATAAGATACAAATAACTTAGATAAATATCATATGGAAGTGTAGAAAAGATCCCTATCTCAAGCTTAGATGAGAGAGAAGAGAGAAAAGCTCAAAAGTCGACGGTGATGAAACAACGATTTGTCTCGATCAAAAAGTAGCCCTTGACAAGCTCTACACTTAATCTCAAAGGAGCAAGGTGAAAAGATCACTCTACGTGAGTAGATCTAGAGATTTAAGTGAAAAAGTTTGTGTTTTAAAGAGAGAGAAGAGAACTCACGTTTTGAAAGGAAAATGAGATGAAAAATAATGAGAACAAGTGGTTTGGGCCTATTTACAGTAGCAGCAAATAGCCCTAAGGTCAAATAAAATAATAGGCCGAAAAATCCCCAAAGGTAGGGCCCATACAAACCCCAAATATCTAGAAAAAAAACACGTAGGGGTTGACCCTTTGGGCAGGGGGGTCGACCCTTTAGGTAGAAAAGATAATCTGACAACGAATAAGAGGGTCGGCCCTTAGACAGGAGGGGGTCGACCCTAATTTCCAACAACTGACACAGATTCTGCAATATAAGAGGATCGACCTTTCCCAGACTGGTGTCGACTCTATATTCCAGCAACACTTCTAGAAACTTCACCAACAGGTAAGGGTCGACCCTTAGGAAGGCTGGTGTCAACCCTAGAATAGAATTTCTAAGTCTCCAAGGAACTTTTGACAAGAACAAGTGCGAACAACCAAACCCAACAAGTTTAAATCGGATTATACTCCTCCAAAACCAACATACAACAACACCAAAGATTTCCAAAATAAAAATAAAGGATTCTAATACACTTTCCCAAAAGCTTCGAAGGATACAGGTGCTACAAAAACTCATTACAAATCCAATTGCAACTCTTTTGATGGCTATCCAAATATTTTACAATATTATTTTATTATTTTGTGAGTTGTAGAGAACTTTTTTTTTTGGAGAGGAAAAAAAAAAAGAAAATTAAAAGCAATTTCCCCATTTGTCACTTGTCCTTACTCTAGTTGAATGATCATGATCTAGTCCATAATTGACTGTTAAGTAATTTCCCCTATTATTTAATGATGTTGACCTCAATGCCAAGCAAAACCATATTTTTAGGAGAAATTAGTGCAACAAAAAATTTATAATTTATTCTACACTCTCTTTGCACATGTAATCCTCTATACAGATAAGCTGACACAATTAAGTAGTATATTACCTTTAAATTTTAATTTTTATTAAAAAGTTACAATATTACTCATAAATATATTTATTAATTTTCACCAAATCTCTGAGCAACCCGAAGCATTTAGATTTTTATTAGAATGTTACAAGATTACTCATGAATATACCTATTAATTTCCACCAAATCTCTATGGAACCCAAAGCATCTTTATAGTTTGATTTGATTAATAGATATCATTTGGGAATTTTCTTGGCCAAAGAGGTCTAAGATATTAGAATTTACAATTCGTTCACATTGCATTTGTATTTTCTATTCGTATTGAACATTTAGAATTGTTTATATTAATTTATTAAGATAATTAAGTATATTAAATCCCACAACAAAACCGTTTGGTCAGTTATTGTATATATTCATTAAAAATTAATTATATTTTAAAAGATTTACTCTTGGAAAAAGTTTAATAATAAATATAAAATGACTCATTTAACATTTCGAAATAAGTTAACATGAATAAAGAAGCACAAAAAAATTACACGTCACCAAACTTCATGTGTCTTGTTCAATTTGTATTTGTATGCATGATTCATATTTTAGTATTATTTTTTTATTAATTATTTAAAATTAAATATTTAAAATAATTTATATTAAATTATGAAGATAATTAAGTGTATTAAAGATCTTAAAACTAAGCAGTTGGGTCATTTTATATTCATTAAAACCACTTATATAAGACGATTTGCTAGGGGGAGAAATTAATAATTAATATAAAATGACTAATTTATTTTTAGAGATAAACTTAACTGAACAAAATTGTTGAAAAGTCTAATCTAAGAAGGGTATATAGTATTAGGTCCAGTGGATATTTTTTTTTAGTGAAAGATCCACTATTTGTAAAATAATTTGGTGAAAAGTCTTTTTTGTTATTTTAGAGGATATTTTATTTTCAATTTTACCTATCTATCTGTTGAATTTTTTTGACTATCTATTCAAATATTGTTTTATGTGTTTAATTTTTTGACTATTTGTTTAGTTTTTTTCCTAAACTCTATCGGTTGCAATTCTATCTCTTCATTTTTTTTTTATAAATTTTTTTATATCTATTGCAATACAAGCCAAACCACATCTTATAGGTTGAAATATAGAGCCAAACCAACATCTATCTGTTACAATAGCAAGCCAAACCAAACCTTATCTATACAAAAAAAAAAAAAAAAAATCTACATGTTCAACTCTCTCTCTCCCTCTCTCCTCCAACACAAGAACAAAACAAAAAAAATTAATATGTTCGCAAATATCTGTTTCATCATAACCATCAACAACAATAGATAGAAAAAACAAATAAAAATCTAAAAATATAGAGTTTCATCACCACTGCCACAGATCTGTAGAAAATGTTGTTGTATAAATTGTGTGATAACATAAATCAAATAGATTCATAATGGCAATTGAAATTTGAAAACAAGCAAACCATGCTGAAAATTATAATACATAATAAAACAAACTAGTAAGCAAATCGAAGCCTGCAGTAGACAGTGTCCTTAAAATAGATTTGCTACCCCACCGGTTGGGTGCTGGAGGTCATTCAACGTTTGTCTCCTAGGATATGACAATTGGACCAGCTACGCAATGTACCGACTAAGTAGCTTCGACAAACAAAATTTTGCAACACCCTCTCACAAGAAGAATATAATATAAAACTAGAGGAAAACATTTGACAGGAAGAGCAAATTTTCTAGGTAGAAAACTGAAAGAGAAGTGTCTCCTTTTATACACATGGAGAGAGAAAGAGAGAGAGAGGAAGAGGCTCCCCTGCAACAAATACATGAATCAATTTTGTATTAATCTGCAAAACTGATGGATTAAATCCATCATGAATAGAGGAGTTACCAGCTCTATTATACATCTAGGTTTTGTGTATATATTCCTGCAATCCACACATCTGACTTGGCCCAAAAAGATTAAGATAGGTAGGCCAAGCCCAACCCTCACACTCAATCCATTCTAGCAAGCCCAAGTACAAGTCCCAAGGTCCAAGATCCAAGATCCATGATCCATGACCAACGGATCACGTATCATGAACCCAACCCAGCCCGGCTCGGTCCGGGTAGGCGGGCAACGTGTGGAAATTTTTGCATAACCAACTTGGACCATAGTCTTGGCCCAAGTCCATCCTTGAAGCATCCATAACTCCCTTCCTTCGAAAAATTTGGATACCCTAAAGGGCTCACACCCTAAGGCAAAAAATGGGATTTAAATACACATTAATGCTTTGATCTACAATCAGTGTGGGATACAAAGTTTTACACCTTTCCCAACACCCCTTTCGTGAGGCCAACCTAATGAGTCAATTTCTCATTCAAACATTAATGATTTTTGGTCATTCTTTTGTGGTGTAAAGATCTCACTACAAAGAATCTAAGCCCATTTTACTCCACCTCAATTTAGGATTGACACCCACTTTAATATTGCGTTAAAGCCACAAAAAAAAAAAAAAAAAAACATTATTTTTTCCAGTAATCCCCCATATAAATAAAAATTGACCAAATAACAACAAACGTACAACGCATGACAACAAAGACTCGGAGAGAGTGCAATGGAATAACCCTGGCATAAAAAAGGGTAGCTTTTGGCTTTGAACCCCTCCTAGTGAAGCCTATCGAATTTACTGGCTGCCCAGTGAACACGAAGTCTTTAACTGTTCTGCCGTTTATGTAAACCAAGACAACAGACCTCACACAGGAATTACTCCAATCATCGTTCTGTTCTCACTAGTGTGTCTGATTTGGCCCTAGAACACTAACCTGGTTCAGTCAGTGGTTTAAAGAATTAGGCCCCTGTTAATTCTTATAGAAGCGACCCCGCTTTATACTCATATAGGTGACTCTACTTGAGTATCCTGCTATACACTGCACACCAACTTAACACGTTAGAGTCATTGAAAGCTTAACTTAACCTTTACACTTACAAGTATCACTAATAAAAGGAATGGCTAGAGGTTTAACCTCCTCAGCGACATACCACTGTTACATGCAATTAGTATTTCCCATTGAACCTAGATCTTGGGATCTCTAGTCAACTAGGTTGGGTTTCCATTTCGGTAACACCTTACACTAAAGGCCTTAACCCCATTCCTTCTGACGACTTCTCTATTAACACTCAATTTAACCCTTTGGTTAGCAAATCCGCAACATTGTTCTTAGACTTTACATAGTCTAAAGTGACAACTCCATTCAAGAGTAGTTGTCATATGGAATTATATCTACCGCGAATATGTCTAGACTTTCCATTAAACATATTACATTGTACCCGTCCAATAGCCAATTGGCTGTCACAATGAATACAGATAGCTGGCACATGTTTCGACCAACATGGAATATCCTCAACAAACTGGCAAAGCCATTCATCTTTTTCAGTTACTTTATCCGAAGCAATAAACTCAGATTTCATCGTTGATCTCGATAAAAACGTTTGCTTGGAAGATTTCCAAGACACAGCTGCCCCTCCAAGGGCAAACACATAACCACTAGTGGGTTTGTAGTCTTTTATATCAGATATCCAATTAGCGTCACTATACCCTTCTAGTACCGCTGGGTATCTGGTATAATGCAACCCATAACCCCGGGTGTAGCGTAGATAACCTAACACCCGCATAATGCCTCTTCAATGAGTGGCATTCGGATTACTCGTGTATCTACTCATCCTACTAACAGAGTAGACTATATCCGACCATGTACAACTCATCAGATACATCAAACTTCCAATGACTTAAGAATATTCTAGCTGAGAAACACTCTTACCATTATTCTTGGTCAAATGTAGACTCACGTCTATCGGTGTCATAGACACACTTGTCACAACTTCATGGAAAGTTTTGAGGTTCTCCCTCTAACATATAAGTCAAGAAGTCTGGACCAAAGGGCTCTGTAGTCCTTGCCCTCATACTCCTTCTTGGCTCATCTACATCCTTAGCTTGATCATCAAGGTGATCATCTAAGTGATCATATGTTTAATCAGCTATGTGATCATTGTCACCTTCAACCACTTTCACAGAACTTAGAACCCCTTCTTGGCGATGAAAAGGAAATACATTTTCAAAGAAAGATGCATTTCTCGATTCCATGATCGTATTCTTGTGTATATCTAGAATAACAAACCATACACAAGAAATTCATATGCACTGCTATTATGTGCATAGCCAATGAATATACAGTCCACTGATTTCGATCCTATCTGACCGTGCTTAGGTGTAGGAACCGTTGCTTTTGCAAGACACCCCCATATTCATAGGTATTTATATGAAGGCCTGTGGCCTTTCCGTAATTCATATGGAGTCTTGTCTACATTCTTTCGAGGTGTTCTATTAAGAATGTAATTTGTGGAGAGAATTGTTTTCCCCCATAAGTTCTGTGGCAACCCAGAACTAATCAACATTAGATTCATCATTTCCTTTAACGTCCTATTTTTCCGCTGAGCAACACCATTTGACTGAGAGGAATAAGGACCTGTGGTTTGGTGAATAATCCCAAATTGAGCACAAAGCTGAGCAAACGGGGATTCATACTCACCACCACAATCACTTCTTAAAGCCTTAACTTTTTGGCTTAATTGATTCTCAACTTCATTCTTGAAAAGAATAAATTTATCAATTACCTCATCTTTGCTTTTAAGCAAATACATATAATAGTATTTAGTGCAATCATCAACAAAAGTGATGAAGTACTTGTTGCCACCACAAGATTGTACGACTTTCAAGTCACACACATCACTATGCACTAAATCCAAAGGTTGAGTACTTCTTTCAATAGAATGAAACAAAGTCCTTGTCAATTTTGCTTCTACACAAGTTTCGCACTTGTGATTTGGATTAATCTTGAAAGATGGTATATGATCTAATTTGATTAATCTACGCAAAGAGTAAAACTTTACATGACCCAATCACCAGGCCATAAATTAGGAGACTCAACTATATAAGCAGAAGAAGCTTTCTCATTAATTTTCAGGACAAGAGTCATTACATTGAGCTTATACATACCACCCGACATATACCCTTTCCCCACGTAAACCCCGCTCTTGGTCAACACGACCTTATCAGCCTCAAATACCATGTGGAAGCCATGCTTACTCAAGAGTGACCCTGAGACAAGGTTCTTATGAATGTCTGGTACAAATAGGACATTGTTCAGATTAAGCTCTTTTCCTGAAGTCATCTTCAAGACCACCTTGCCCTTTCCCTCAACAGTTGAGGTGGCAGAATTCCCCATGAAAAACTTCTCACCTTTTGAAATCGGTTCAAAAGTTATGAACATCTTCTTCTCAGCATAGATGTAGCGAGTGGCCTTAGTGTCCACCCACCATTCCTTCGGGTTTGGCCCCACCATGTTCACTTTTGAAAAGACAGATACCAGATGCAAGTCGTCTACATCTTGTGAGAGATCCTCTATCTCAGCCATGTGAGCCCGACTTTTGTTCTGTAGAGGATACTTCTTGTAGGGCTTCTTCTTCTTGTGGCAGTGAACCGCTCGATGCCCATTGCTTCCACAATTGAAGCACTTCCCATTAAACTTATAAGTAGGTTCCTGGGGCTTGTAGATTGGCCTCTTGGAGACACCACTTCGTGCCCCCAACTTTAAGCTTTTGCCTGTCGGTGGTTTTCTCCTCACCCTCGAGGACTGGCCATGCTCAGCCACATTTTCTTTCACAGTGGAGGTACTCATTCCTTTCTTTCTGTTGTCTTCCTCAATACGAAGCCTGACAATAAGCTCTTTGACTGTCATCTCCTTTAGCTTGTGCTTCAACTAGTTCTTGAAGTCTTTCTAGCCGTTAGGTTGCTTCTCAATCATTGCAGCTACCTAGAATGATTAACTCAGGAACATTGCCTCTACATGAATCTTGTACAGAATTACTTATAACTCTTGGACTTGAGAGATGATGGTTTTTGAGTCCACCATCTTGAAGTCTAGAAACTGACCAATGGAAAATTTCTTTGCCCCCACATCTTCAGTCTTGTACTTCTTGTCCAACGCATCCCATAACTCCTTTGTCGACTTCTTGGCATAAAATACATTGAATAGTGAATCTGTCAAGCCATTCAGAACATAGTTCCGGCAAAGGAAGTCTCTGACTACTTCCAAGCATCTAGAGCCATGAGATTCTATTTGTCTTGCTCAATTTCTTCCATGGCAGGTGGATCTTCACTCAAAAACCTCGCAGGGCTTAGAGTAGTCAGGTAGAATAGCATTTTCTGCTGCCACCTCTTGAAGTTCACAAACTTTTGCGGGCGCTGTAGACGTGCCCGAACATCCCAAGCTCCGCACGCGAAACGGCGCGAAAATCTGTTTTGTTCATTTGGGCTTACTACAGTTCAGACTCAAATGTCACGGTTCTAAATCTAATCTCGCAAAGTGCAATGCAAGACCGATAAATCACCAAAGAGTCCAGATCCAGCAAATCGTTTTGGAAAACTGATTTTTATAAAGAAGTGCCAAACATGGACTGCTTTGCCAGATACAAAGTCGCCACCTAAATGTTTTATTTTGGGAAATTTAGGAAACCCTGACTCATGCCTAAGGCCACATGTCCGTCATCACCAAAGTTGCCTCGGCTCGGGAACTTGAGTACGAGAGGGGAAGGTCATGCAATGAGCACCCCCGCTCGCCCGATCAAAGGATCGGCCTTTACTAACATGATATCTTGTTTTTGAAAACACATGCGTTCTTATTCCGGTTATTAGCCTAGAATTACTATGTGATTCGCACAACACACAAGTATAGATTAGATCTCCTAAGTTGGAACAAAACATCTCATGGTTTGAAAATGGTTTGAAGATGCTACTCGCAAGTAGGCTAAGACGTGGATTTGCCACCCTCAGGTGCGCTTAGAAAACATTATTTTGCCACTCTCAAGCGGGCTTAAAACTCACATTTCGATGAATTGTTCCAATTAAAGTAATCCAACCTTCACCCACAGGCATTCAGGTAGTTACATCAAATAAGCAAATAGCCTCATGGCAAGCATGCTGTCATGGCAACACTCACACTCATGCAACGAGCCAAAACAGAAACTAGTTAGTAATCAATGCATGATCCTAGTTCATGTTAAGATGGCTAATGCAACAGATGCAAAATGCAACTAGAAATAGGCTTGGCTATTCTAAGATGGCATATGAAATGCAACTCGATAACATGTATTCAAATTAGTATTGAAATACGATGCAGTTTGTATGATGCGCCGAGCCCGGTGCATGCAAGACAGATAAATGAATGCTAACATGCGAGCATAAGGATGCTAATTGAAATATGCCCTAAAACTAACCATCAAAAGCAGGTAAGTAAAAGGAAGAAAGACATGGGGTTGGAAGACATTCACACACTCACGCACACTTATTACAAAATTCGCCCTTTCGACGGAGGGTCCGAATAAATAATACAAGCTGACTAATTAACTAACTAACAAGCTAATTAATTATTACACAACTCTTAACTAAATAAGCGAATTAATTAAGTTACAGAATGGACTAAGTATGAAACTAAAGAGGCTGCCACAGCTCTGCCTCAGAATGATTGAATGATGCATGCTAGATCGCCTCGCTCGGAAACCCGTTGCCATGCCTCATGTTGCCTCTGTTTGCACTGCTTTGCACCTCTGAACACTGTTCCAACTCTCTGTAATGCCTCTTAAACACCTCATGGACATGCTGAGAGGCCATCGGCCAAAATATGAGACCATCGGCCAAGGGAAAAGAGTCATCGACCATTTGTGGGTCCATTAGCAAAAACTTGTTAGCCGATCGGCACTGAAGATAGCCGATCGGCCATTTCTTCCTACAGACTGCTCCCTTTGCTGCAGCAGAGGACAAACAAGGGCATGGCAATACATTTGCAAGAAAATGTTGTGCCACTACAGCCCTTATCATGTTTAAGACTCAAAGGAGTATAGCGCTCGATCCTCAGGCCATCAATCACGCATTCCAATGCATGATGGCCAAAGGAGTCAAGTGTGCAAATTAATATAGAATAAATGCACAAAAACATATGAATGCTTCACACTCTATCATGTTGGATCAAGAGTGTCGGCGATCGTGAATTGAGGTATGTTTCATCACTTCGAGTACGAAATGTCCCTCGCTCCTCGTGTTTGGCTTGACACCCCAAACCAAACACAATGCAATGCATGTATGCCGAATACAATGTAACATGAAAATGCAATGTTATGCAACCTAAGCATGCCAAATGCAATAGGACTCAAACATGCACACAAGGCTAAGGTAACAGCCAAATGCAATGCGACCTAAATAAGCATGTGACAAAATGCAAACTAGCAAGCATGCAAAATGTAACCTACACATACAAACATGCATGACGTGCAAAGATGGATAAGTATGCAACATTGAACAACGTGGTAAGTGGACTTAAACTAAAGATGGACAGACCTCAGCCATGCCCAAAATCAGTGGCCATAACCAAAATCAAGGCACCAAAAGGGGCAAAACACACATGCACACATATTGGTCCATAAACTATGCAACAATGCACAATCCTCAAGCATGAGTAAGAAGTAACAAACATGATAATGACGCAATGAGGTAAGCTCTGAAATCATACAAGGAGTGGTGTCAAACCACTCAAACAAGTCAAGCATAACATGCTAATAAACTCAAAGCTCAAAGCTAGCTAAGGGACTTGCACCATGGCCACAAGAATCGAGCCGCAAAGGGCCAAGGACAAACATAACAGTCCTAGATCATGCCAAAAGGAGCCTAAAACATACAAGGGCCAAAGCTAAAACATGCCAACATGAAAGGCTTAAGGCATGATGCAAATAAGGCCAACAAAGGGGTGTTACCCTACACCTATTACAACAAAGCATGGCATGAGTTAACCAACGAAAAACAGAGTTATGGCATGTCAAAATAAGCCCAAAAACCCGCTGAGATGGCATCCCAAAGACCTAAGCATAGAGGCACACACAACGATCCAATCTTAAGGCATAAAACAACAACTCTTCAAAGCATTGAAAGAGTGACAAATGCAAGTGCATGGCTACAGTACATGGACTGAAATCACATATGAAAGGATGCCAAATCATGAAAGTGGTATAAGCAATGCATGCTAATAACTTAGATACCCAAAGCTAACAAGCCAAGTTCAACCGTAGTTATACAAAACAGTGCATGCATGATCAAAACAACACCAAATAGAGCTCTAGCCTGGTAAAACAAGACTAAAAGCTTCTTTGGGTCGAGCCAAAATCATGCTAAAAACATAGCTTAAAGCACAAAGCATGTTAACGCAACAGAGAGGATTACACTACAAGCATATGGTGCACGCAAAAGACCATTAAACCAACTTGAAACAGAGTTGAGGCATGCTAAAATAACACCAAATACTTGTTGAAATGGAGCTAAAAAAGGCAAGCAAACATGATACCAATATGAGCCATTTATGCTAACAAATGAGAGACAAGGAGAGCGGGGTGTCCCTCTCCTATTCAAGACTCCAAAACCACTTCTCCACCACTGAAAATCGTCTGGATTTCAGTGGTGAGAAGGTCAAAATAAGAGGGTTCCAAAACTCAAGAAAAAAGGCACAAAATAAGGCCAAACAAGGCCTAAGAGGGGGTAGACAACCCCCAACCAAAAAGTGACCTTAAGGAATCATCTCAAGCACACAAAATCAGAACTTTTTGCAATTTAGAGTCAAGCTTAAAACAATATGCAAGTAAGTCTAAAAGCTTAAGCCAAAATAGGGTATCTAAAGGTTAGTTGCTCACCCTTGTAGAACCTCTTCAAGAACAAAGCTCCAGCAACTTCCTCTGACTAAAACCAGCTCAAGAACTTTGAAATCAACCTCAATGGACCTCAGCTCCAAGAGGATGGTGTTCTAGTGTGTGTTTGTGTACAATAGTAAGGCAAAACAACACTTTTGAGCACAAAACAAGGTCAAACAAAGGAATATTGATATAAAAGTATATCTATCCCTCAAGACTCCATATTTCTGAACCTCTAAAAAGGGAGGAGGGGCTCCCTTCTTATAGAATTCAATTCCAAAGCTTCTTGGAGAAGCTAAGCCAAGGGGCAAATCCCTCCATACACGTGTATGAATGGGGTGAATTGTGCATGCCAGCTGCGACAGTTGGCATAAAATATCTGCAAAAAACAGATGAACAGGGTTCGGCCAGAGTTGGCCGATGGCAAGAAAACCAGGCTGATGGCATCATGCCTTAGCCGATGGGTTGAGGGGATGGCCAACAAGCCACTTTCTTCTCTCAGAAGTAAAACCACAAGTCCTTGGTCCACAACCAAGTACAAAACAGTCAAGTTGAGAGATCCTAAGGCAGGGCGCGCAGCCGAGACCTTCAGGAACTCAAAATGAACACGAGCATGGATGATCATCGAGTGTTCAAATGATGACGTCCAAGTATTGAAGACGATAAAAAATGGGGTGTCTACAAGCACTTGTGATGGTTGAACGAGCCTCCCGGAATAGCAGGAGAAACAACAAGGTTGACCACAAAGGTCATAGCAACTGGGTTGACCATAGAGGTAACAGCAGTAAAGGTTGGCAAGCCAGTTGCCTCGGGGTTCAAATCCCCACCAACATTAGCAGTAGCAGTAGTATCGGTGACAGTTGCCATTTCGAAAAAAATACAACAGAATATCACTTTTTGTGTTTCCAAAAATTAAACTTAACACTAGAAAATGTCACAGTTGGAAATTTAATTCAAAACTAATCTCACCACTTAACTTAGAATCGAACATGGTCAAGAATGTTCTCAAGAAGACTGGAGGGGTCACATTGGTCCCACTTAAAACCCAATTAACCTTTTTACAAAACTTTCAAGAGCATGTTGACTCCTAGTCCATGGAAATAATTTTCAGAATTCAGTTTTCCAAGCGATGAACTAGGTTAAAACAAACCAGTTTCAAACTTACAAGCAATTAAAATAAAATTGCTAACAAATACAAGCAATGTAAAAAATTGCTACAACAATGATAAGCAAGTAAAATGCTTCTCAAATGCTGAGCAAACAACCTTTCTTAAAAAATTGGCAAGTAACCACTACTAAATCTCTTATATAATTACTATTCTAATCAACTTGTACACAACAACCAATTACATGTGCTACTAAAAATTACAACACTGTAGACACCCCATTTTTGACCGTCCTCAAGACTTGGACGTCACCATTGGAACACTTGGTGATTACCCTTGCTTATGTTCGTTAGGAGTTCCCGGAGGCCTCGGCTACGCGCCTTACCTCAGGATCTCCGAACTCGACCGTTTTGTGTCTGGTTTTGCACCAAACACTTGTGTTTTGCCTTGGAGGGGCAGGGAATGCCTTGTGAGGCATCCCCACACATCACCGGCCGTGGCTAAAGGCCCCCGGTCGGATTTTGTGGCCATCGGCAATGTATATTGCCGGTCGGCACTATTTGTTGCTGGCCGGCCATCAATTTTGTCAAAATGACTTTTTTTGATAGCCGATTACTGTTCAGCTGCTTTTGAAGATATTTTATTACAGCTGTCTTGCATTGGCTTCCCCTCCATACACGTGTATGGAGGGATGCCCCTCTTGTTTGCTTACTTGCTAAGCATTACAAGATTGCCTCCTCTATAAGAGGAGGCCTTCTCTCCCTTGTTCTAGGGTTAGACAAGTTGGAGAGGAGAGGGAAAGAGCTCTGGTTTTAGGGTTTAGCTTAGTATATCTATCCTATATCTATACCATCCCCTCTTTGTAGTCTTGTGTGTGTTTTAGTCCATACTATTGCACACAAGCACCTAGTGTTTCACCTTCCCTTGGCTACTGAGGTTCTAAGGTCTTATTCTTGCTATTCTTGGCTGGATTGGAGCTCAAGGAGGCCACAAAACCACCATTTGTGAAGAGGTCTACAAGGGTAACCACTTTACTCCCTTTTTACCCCTTTCTTGTACCTTATTTTTGCCTATCTTAGAACTATTTTTGTGCTTAGTGTTTAATACAAAAAAGTTCTGTTTTTAAGCCCTCTTGATTGTTTGTTAAGAGTGTTTGGTGGTTTGGAAGAGTTTGACCCCTCTTAGGCCTTGTAGGGCCTTTGTTTTGTGCTATTTTGTTCAGCTCCGGGATTTTGGTGTTTGGGTCTGTTCACCACTGAAATCTTAAGGGATTTCAGTGGGGAAGATGATGCCTTGATGTCCCAAGAGGGAGAGGGCCACCCCCTCTCCTTGTTGTCCTTGAAAAGGGCACTTTTTGGCCTCTTGAGGAAGCCTTGTGTGGGATTGTTTATTAGCCATGCCTTGACTACATTTTATGTTTATATTGCCCTAATATAACATTGTCACATGTTGGTTTTGGTACACCTTGCATGCCTTGCATACCTACCATGTAATGCATTGTTGTTGCCTTAACATGCCTTAGGTTGTTAGCCCTTGTTTGAACATGTTTCAGGCTTAGCCTCATGAAGGTTTTGTGTTTGTTTTGCCATGTTTGAGGTTTGTCCTTGACTGTTTTAGCCGACCAAGACTTGCATTGCATGGCTCTTTTACATTTTGGCTTGTTAGCCTTAAGTTTTGGACCATTGTTGCATGTTTCGCTTACCTTATTGCTTGGTTTGGCACCATGTTTTATATGATTTCAGAGCTTTATAATGCATGCTAGTTGTCCATACTTAGCTTCTTTTAAGTGTGCTTGAAGGTTGCTTGTTTATGCTTAAGTATTGTGTCTTAACATGTGCATGTGTGTATATGTGTTTGGCCCTCATGTTTAGCATTTTGGCCACTGTTTTAGGCTTGTTTGAGGCTGCCTAATCTAGTTTAAGTCCATTCCTCCATGTGTTGTAGCATGCTTACTTTGTATGTTGTCACATACTTGGTCCCATTTGCATGATGTTGCATGCTATGCATTGTTCTCAACATGTTGCTCTTTGCATGCTTGATATGTTTGCATGCTTGTCCCATGCCTTGCATGATTGTTTGTCTTGGTTGCATGCCTAACATACAATGTTTACTTGCATTGCCATGTTGCATACCTAGCTTCACATGCTTAGGATTGCCTTGCATGAGCATGCACGCTTAGCGTCTTGAAGTGAGTGTGATAGAAGTCAAGTCCCCTTTATTGGGTCATTTGCATTGCATTTCATTTGAAATTAAAGTTGCATAAATTGGTTCTTTGGGCCATCATGCGTGGAAATGCGTGATTGGTGGTCCGAGAACCAAGGATCATGCCCCTTTGAGCCACAAACATGAAAAGGGACTTGTTTGATGCATACATGGCTTGAATTGCATTGCCATGCAAGATTCAGGCCTCTGCTGCTGTGAGTTGCAGGCTTTGCAGGAACTTATTGCCGACCGGCAGTATTTAGTGCCGACCGGCAGTCAATCGATGGCCGGTGGATCTATTTTGTGCCGGTGACCACATGCTACTGCCGGTAGAAGTCCTGCTCAGCCGGTGGTGTCCCCCAGTGTCCAGGGGAGCAGTTATGAGACTTTGGCAGTCTTCAGAGGAGCAGAGCAGGGAAAACAGAGGCAGTCTATGCATGGCAGTGCATTTCCGAGCGGAATTCGAGTGCGCATGCATTGAACCCTCGCCCCGAGGCGGTTTACTGTCTATCTTAGCTTAGTTAATTTGTCAATTAATTAGGCAATTTGTAATATTTAAATAGCTTGTGTAGTTAATTAATCTGTAATATTTATTTGGTCCCTCCGAGCGAGGGCGAACTTGTAATAAGTGTGGGTGTGTGGGTATGTATGTCTTCCAACCCCCATTTCTTTCTACCCCTTTTATTTACCTGCTTATGATGGTAGATTAGGGCACATTTAATTTTAGCATACCTTATGCTATGCATGCGTGCATCCATGTATTTGTCCAAACATGCACCGGGCTCGGTACATCATGCTAACTGCATTGTATTCTAATTCCAACTTGAATACGTGCATCGAATGAATGCATTTCACATGCAACTTTTAGGATAGCCGAGCCTGCCTAATTGCATTCTATATGCAGTGCATTAGTCATTTAACATGAGCTAAGTCATGCATGTTTGCTAACTAGTTTACTGTTTTGGCACGGAGTACAATGTAAGTGTTTTCATGCTTTAGCATCTCGCATGAGTGTGAATGTTAACATGACAGTATGCTTGCCATGCGGCTAAATGCTTATGTGATATAAACCGATTGAATGCCTGTGGGTGGAGGTTGGATTGTCTGAGTTGGAATGACTCATTGAAATCCGTATTTTAGCCTACTTGCGAGTAGCAAAAGCCAACATGTTTTTCAAGACAAACGGATATGCAATGTTTATTTTCAAATTAGGCGATCTAGTCTATACTTGTTTGCTGTGCGCATAACATAGTAATTCTAGGCTAATAACCGGAATAAGAACACATAACGTTTTCAAAAATGGATATCATGGTTAGTAGAGGCCGATCTTCGGACCGGGCGAGAGGGGGTGCTCATAGCTGACCTTCCCCAATCGTACCCAAGTTCCCGAGCCGAGGCAACTTTAGTGATGACGGACACGTGGCCTTTGGTACCGAGTCAGGGTTTCCTAAATTCCTCCATTTTAAAAAAATATTTAGGTGGCGACTCTGTATCTGGCAAAGTAGTCCATGTTTGGCACTTCTTTCAAAATCTGTTTTTCTCAAAACAATTTGCCAGAGTCGGACTCTTTGGTTCAGACTAAGAACCGCGACAAACAAAAAAGGGGAGTCCGAACTGTAGAGTGAGGCCCATGGGCTCGTCTACAAATACATAATAAAATAAACTAGCAAATGAAAGCAAATCGAAGCTTGCACTAGACAATGTCCTTAAAAACAGATTCGCCACCTCATTGATTAGGTGCTGGAGGTTGTTCGACGTCTGTCTTCCAAGATACGACGGTTGGACTAACTACGCAATGCACTGACTGAGTAGTGCATCTTACTTTCCGTGCTCCTTTCGGATACGATAGCCCAACAATTCAAACTCCTTTCGAAATAGATAAACACAAATGAGTGCAAATCTTTTGGAACATCAATTTTCAATCAAAAATGTCCAAAATGGACAACTTCGCCAGATTTTAGAGTCACCAACTAAATATTTTTGGGAAATTTAGTAAACCCGTGACTCGTGCCAAAGGCCACTTATCCGTCATCACCAAGGTGTCTCAGCTAAGGAACTTAGGTATGAGAGGAGAAGGTCATGAATTGAGCACCCCACTCACTCAATCAAAGATTGGCCTCTACTAATCATGATGTGATTTTTGTTTATATTATATGCACTTGTTCTGATTATTAGGCTATTCTTACTATGTGATGAACACAAGTATAGACTATTTTGCTAAATTTGGAACGCTTTGATTTCATGTTTGTTTGAAAAGTGTTTTGAATATGCGCTACTTTAAAAAGTGATCTCATTTGTACATTAATTAAATCATCCCAATTTAAGTAATTAGCCTTCATCCACATGCATTCAAGCATGTATATCACTTAAGCACTTAGCCTCATGAAAAATATGCTTGATATGGCAACAATCACACACATGCAATATGCTAAAGCAATGAATGTTCACCTAGTACTCAACCGAGGCAAGCCAAAAGAAATAAAATAGTTAGTTAAATGCATGCTCTAATATGCAAGATGACTAATGCAACACATACAAAAAATGAAACTAATAGGTTCGGTTGTCTAATATGTCATGTGAATCACTTTGATAGCATGCGATGGCGCACGTATTCAAGGAAGTAATAAATGACAATGCTATTAGAATGATGAACCGAACCTTATGCGTGGAAGACAAATGGATGCAAGTCATGGAAAATGCTAATTAAAACCTGTTGCTCTATGTTATCCATCATAAGCGAGTAAATAAAAGGGAAAAAGAAATAGGGGTTGGAAGACATACACAAATTATTTCAATTTATCCTCATGCAAGAGGGTCCAAATAGCTAATTACCAAATTTAACTAACTATTACATTATCAAGGAAATAAATTAACTACACTAGCTAATTATTACAAATTGAATATTCTAATTAATTAATTAATTACAACACAAATTTAATTAACTAAGTTATTAACTATTACAAGCTCAAAAGAATTAACTAATTAATTAATTAACTAGGTAATTAACTGAGAGTTATGTAAACTAATTAAATTCAAGCTGGGGTTAAGGAACCACACGTGCCAATGAGAACATCCTCCCGGAAACGCTTTTGTTTTGCTACCAGAACTTTCTGTCTGCAGTCAGAAAATACTTATGTTTTTGCCTCAGCTTCTGCTCTATTCTGCCATGAAAATGGCACTGCTAATCTAAAATCAGGTGGCTGCCTGACCAAGAAAAGTGGTTGGCCATACAATAAGGTGGCCGCCCGGACACTATTTTTAGGTTGTCCCTTACTACAATAGAAAAGAAATAGAGCACAAACAGAGTATTTTCAGGGTATGTTTGTCCACCCTGCCTTTCCTTGTCAGAAACTAATCAAAGGAGGATTAGGCTTAATTTGTAAACCATCAATCGATGTAAACTCATTGCGTGATAATCTATGAATCAAGGGACAAAATCTCAATAAATGATAATAAAAAACCCACAAAACCTCCTCCCTACCATGGAATTGATCAAAGGAAGTGGTAGACCTTGAATCGTGAACCATTATCATCACTAAAGAGTATGAAACGATTCAAGACTCAACAGGTTCAACTAACGTTCGATTGAACCCAAACTTGATTTTATTATCTTGTACTATTTTAGTCCAATTTTATTGCCTCTTTTACTTACCTTTCCATTCATTAGTCATTTGAGTCCAAGAATGAGAATTAAGTCTACTAAATGGAGAGAAGTGTCAAACAAGAAGTTGTTTTGGGCATGAGAGATATGTCATGCCTTGGTAATGAACCTTCGAAGAGATTAAACCATTAAGCATGGAAGGGTCACTTTCTCAAGCTTAAACAACACTCATTTGAAACAACTCTCAAACAAATAAAAAGTCAAGGAGGGAGAGTGCAAAGGTGATTATGCAAGTGTGAACATAGGTATGAAAAGCACAAAATAAATGCTATCAACTCAAATAAGTTGGCGTCTAAGGCCTAAACCACCAAACCTATGAGGACCACTACACTACAAGCATACTATACAAAACATAAATGTAATGAACAACCTAAAACAGTCCTAAAATAGCTAAAAAAAAGTCCTGAAATTCTCATGGAAAAGCTTGAAAAAGTTAGCTACAATAATAAGGAAATGAAGCTAGTAAACAAGCATAAGGAGGGGTGACTAACGCCTCCATTTTTCAGACCTCAAAAAAACATTTTAAGCCTCTGAAAAACTATAAAAATAAGTAGGAAAAAGTTGAAAAGTGGATGGAAAACACAAGGTCAAAAGCTTGGAAAATAAGGTTCAAAGAACGGCGGGTTACCCCTCTATCTTTGATAGCTTTAAACCACAATTTTCAACCCATAAAAATGGTGGAAAAATAGTCCAAAAATAGTAGGAAAAGATAGGAAAGAAGTAGTGTAAAAGTGCTAGGAGTTATACCTCTTGAAGAGGATAACACTTTGATTCACAAACCTACAATTTCTCACCCTCACGTGTTGAAATTCAAGCCCAAGAACCTCTACAAGGAGCCCTAAAAATTTGGTTTAGGGAGTATAGATAGAGTGTATACAGGTTGCAAGATAGAGAGAAAGAAATATTTTTAAGAATTTGCACCTCACAATTTTTCTACCCTAATTTCAAGAGAGGTGGTCAAGTATTTATAGAAAAACATGTTACTATCTTAGAAATATCTGTATAGAGACAGCTGGTGCAATGCATGCACCTGTGGGAATAGCTGGCACAATGGGCAAAGAAAATATCTATTCTCTTTGGAACAAGCTGGCCTACATTAGGGACGGCCGACCACTCATTTCTAGCCAACCAGCCATTAGGTGGCCTACAGGCTTCTGAGTGGTCAGGCTTGGAAAAACTCTGTTTCTATCCAAAAATGGTACAAGGTTTTTAGGCTTCTAAGACTCAAAATTGAGGCTTCCTACTAAAGAAATCGAGCGTTTGCATAGCATATAAATTCATTATTAGGTGATCAATCGAAGGCGCCCAAGTCTTAAGGGCGGTAAAAAATAGGGTGTCTACATTTGCCCCTCTTTGATAAAGCTCGAATTCGTGAAATGACGTAAGTGAAAGTCAAAGCCCAGAGACGACCCATTTTGATAAGTCCGTAAGACTTGGCCAAACAATCAAGACATAAAAGTAAATTGGCTGAACTCGAAAGTTGCTTGCGTATCCCTTTGTAAGGAATCAAACCATCATAGTTCATGCAAATGATACACAATGTAACGAAATAATCAAACAACAAGCAGTGCAAAACACAAGAATACCATAAAGGAATGAAGATGCAAATCAAACTACATTTAACACAAAAAAGGTGCTGAAACCCTTAAACCACAATTCTTGGTGGAATAGGCGTGTACACATGCAAAGCTATGCTTTAACGCGAAAAAGGTATAAGTAATTTAGGTGATACGATATAAGCGAGGAATGATCTGGTGGGAAAAGAGAATGCCGAATATAACAAGACAAAGTACAATGCAATGGATACAATAGATGCAGTGAATAAGGGGCGCAAGCTGAACCACATCTTACCTAGAAAAGGTGTGACACAAAACAAACCACGTCTAACACAGAAAAGGTGTCGGAACCCTTAGACCATAATTCTTGGTGGAATAGGCGTGTACACGTGCATAACTATGTTTTAACGCTGGAAAGATATGATCACATGCCAAACTAAGCTTAACATGGAAAGGATATAGACAATAAAATGGTATGATGTAATGAATAACGCAGTAGATGCATGCGCTAGATGTTATGTACGTAGATAATAGATACGATGTAGTAGCTAGAAAATGGTGCCTTAGAAAGCACCTTACAGGGGTAATTGGTGATGACTCAGCTTATGTTGCTGGGGATTTTCCTCTTCTTCTTGGTGTGCTTCCAAACCATAGGTACTACTTTTCTCCCTAGTTATATTTGCAACTTTCCCTATTCTCCAACAGAGTGACAGACAAGGTTAGTTCAGTGTACAAAATTGAGGCACATACAAGCTACCTCAACCTATGGGGCTGCCATACAGATTTCAAGCCGACGATACACCCCTGGGTATTTAAACCAGACTTTAGTCACAGAAATTCCAAACCTTTGCGTTCTAGGCCTCAGCCATTCAAACTCTAGTTTCCACCATCTCAGTTGATCTCCTAGGAACTCACTTCAAACACAGTTAGGTGGCTATACCAGACCGCCTGAAGTTGTTTAGGCATGACAAACACCAAAGGAATTGCACCTTTATAGGGTTTAAGGTCTCCTAGACCTCGTGAGTGCCCAAGACAGTGCGATACGAGGTGAGGTGCACAAAATAGTGTGATGCAAGGTGCACAAAACAGTGCGTTACAAGGTGAATGCACGAAACAGTGTGATGCAAGGTGCACAAAACAGTGAGATACAAGGTGAATGCCCAAAATAGTGCGATGCAATGTGCACAAAACAATGTGATATAAGGTGAATGCACAAAACAGTGCAATGCAAGGTGCCCAAAATAGTGTGATACAAGGTGAATGTAAAAAACAGTGCGATGCAAGGAGCACAAAACAGTGTGATACAAGGTGAATGCACAAAACAGTGCAATGCAAGGAGCACAAAACAATGCGATACAAGGTGAAAGATGTGTGGTATGTAGAGGGAAATGAGTAGTACATAGAGTAGTGCATCGTGTACCTTATGAAATGAGTGTAGGGCAACTTGCCACAACTTATTGAAATGTAATTGAAAAATATTGCGAAAGGTAACTCAACGAAACTATGTTTAAGTATAGAACAAAGTCAAGAGCAAGAGCAACCAATCATGCAGTTCAAATCAATCAGGGTGTACGAGCATGCATGCATAATCCAAAGCACATGTATTGATTAGAGGGAAGATGGCAATCCCAAGAAAATTTTGAAATGGTCAGAGATAACTTTTGCGAAAGCTGAATCATATCAGAATCATTATGGGGGTAAACTATCCTAATTCAGGGGAAAGTGCACGACAAATGGCTCGAGTGAATTGAGGAAAGGTTGGGTTCATGCCCCTCGTTCAATTGATGACCCAATCTAATGTACTAAAAATTACCCCAAGTGTTCACTGGCTACCGGTTGGGTTCATGTCCCTTGTTTAATGGATGGCCCAGTCAAATGCATGGAAAAATGCCCCTAGTGTCTAGCCACTAGCCACTTTTTTCATATTATGCAAGCACATGTGATGGGGATCATCAGATCTTGGAACAGTTGCCAATCAATCAGACTCATGCTTCTCTTCTTTCCTGACATGTTGAGAACTTACTCCACTCCCCTCCAAAGCAGTGATGAATCCCTCATATACACTTTGCAATGATCATGAATGCAATGCCCCTTATATGTGCACTCTCAGTGTGTTTATGAATTCCATACGTGGACTTGTTTTAGAGTTCGGAGCGAACATTCGTGTATAGAATTGTGACCATGTCACTTTGTTGAACTTGAGTGACAGACATGCTATGGTAACTCGATGAAGAGTGCAAAGTGAGACAAACATCAGACATGACACAACAAAGCTCACAACTTACCCGAAAGCAGAAAAAGTCTCAAGGTGACTAATCATTTATAGTGCCCCTAGTATTGCTTATACTCCCTTTACAACTCAATTTCACAAAACTTGAGTTTCGATTCCCTTTTTTGCTCAAGATAGAGATTCTGCTGATAAGTTCAAGTATTGAAAATTTCCCCACTTGTTGATTAAAGTTAGTTTTTCCTTACCCAATGCAATTATGTGTAGTAGTCGGTGTAGCTCATGGATTGATGCGAAGTTGACAACGTGAATTGGGCAAGGTGATTAGGTTAAGATGGATAAGATGGATATGGCTGAGACTGAACTTCAGGATGAAGTTGCCTACGTATCCCAAGGATGGGAATCAGGTCAACATAGTTCATGGCTGAGGCTCACTCAAGTATTATCCCGACCCAAACCCGCCCCTATAGATTTAGTGTCGTAACCGGCCAGTAATCCTTGGATTACCAAAGGCCTCTAAACAAAATAACATATAATTAGGGGCTACGGAAGCAAATATATAAAATATACGTCTTCTATTGAGCTGTGCTGACATACATGTGATAAAAATTTAAAACTTTTATATATACATGTCAAACTTTCTCACGTCATGCATCACCATACCGATAAAACAGAGAGTATCATAAGGGACTAGGCCAATGTATAGATAGACAAAAACAAAACAAAAAAAATCCTTCACGTGATCCACAAAACTTGACTTTGGCAAAACAAGAACCTCCTCCGGAGGCATTGTGGTTGGTTAACAAAAAGAGACTTCCAGACATTCGTCATTGAGTCTAGTCACACGCCTAATCACCTACATACATATGTAAATAATAGAGTGAGCGGGAGCCCAATCAATAATAACAGAATGAAGGGTTAAATGAGTGATGTCCCATAACGAATTTAGAAAACAGAAATAGATTCATATTCATATTCTTGAAATAGATTCATCCACTTGTTCATATCATATACAAAAATCAGAATTCATGCTTGATCATACGTGGTACATCCAATAGCGCTAACAGATCAAATACAGAGCATTAAGGGTCATACTTGTCAGTTCCATAAAGGAACCTCCGGTACCGGGAACATATAACATACTTTAACCACGGTATAATTATCCTTGGGCTAGGGCCTTGTGCTAAGAATGCCATGAATACATTTTCAATACATGGACAATCATTCATTGATTTGCAAAATAGCATTTCAGGAAAAAGATCCTATCATTTCAGTCAGAAAATACTTATAATCAAAAAAGCTTTATAGAGTTATTACTCACAGTTGGCTCCAAAAGCAGATAGATAGAACAGAGTGATCAAATAATGTACGGCGCGTGACCTACACAGCACAACATAACGTATAGACATAATGAAACACACTTCAGGTAGTACTTCACTTATTTCGTCTTGTTCTTAGTGTGTTTCTACGTCTTATCCTCATTATGATGTCTTAACCATCGCCTAGGAATGCCTAGCATGCAACGAGGATGCTAAAATTCACTTGAAAACAATTAGTCAAATTTGTTAAAAATAGGGTCCTTGCTCGAGCTCTGCTTCTTTCGCTCCAGCGAAGGTTAGAGAATGTGAACGGTCACTCGAGCGGAACTTCCTTCGCTCAAGCGGTCTATAAATTCTGCAAAAGTACTGGTTGTGTGAATTCTTCGCTCGACGGTTTCTTGACGGTCGCTCAAGCGTGAGACTAAGGTCCTCGCTCTAGCGCAACTTTGGTCACTTGAACGGTCTGCAAAACATGTAAACTTCTGGAAGCATGCAATTTATGCTAGAGCCAACTTTTGGTCGCTTGAGCGGAGGTGCAAAACACAGAGTGGTCGCTCGAGCGCAGGATCTGTCGCTCAAGCGGTGGAGCAGAATTATGAGATTTCCAAATTTGCTCCCAAGCTCGAAACTTCAATTCAAAGCTGCAAAACAAGTTATTTTGGGCCAAAAACTTAAGGAAACTTGTATAAACTTGTCAAACTTCATGAATTCAAAATCATTCCGCAAAATCAAGGCCCAAAAGCATGCCAATTATTCAAAACCAAATTTTAAACTTTGTATATAACACATGCATGCATTGTTTTGAGTTTAACTCTCCAAATTATGAACAAATGATATGTTATATACAAAGTCATGTTGAATTCTCAGTATTTAACAAATATAACTCCGTGCATGTGATGTTTAAGATGGAATTCAAACTCAATTGTCATGAAATGTACATGCAATGCATGGATCAAGCTCAAATTCCTTAATCTAAGCTCAATTCTCAAGTTTAAGCACTAAAACCTCTTAAATTCAACCACTCATGTTTTGAATACAAAGTTTAAGAGCATGATTCTTACCTAGAGTTCTCAATTCTTTAGAATTCTAGCAAATTCTTGCTCAATTCCACCAAGCCTCTTCCAAGCTTAACAACCCTCATTTTCTTTTTCTTGAATTTTCTCTCTCTCTCTCTCTGTCTCTGTCTCTCTCTCTCTCTCTCACGTTTTGTTGTCTCAAGGAATGAAGAATGGAATGTGTGTAAACTGTAGTCTAGAGTGCACTTGAGCCTTATATATGCCTACTCAGATTGACTTAATTAATTATTGATTAACTTTAACTTAGTGCTAGTTAATTTATTCTAATTATCTGGTTCCGAGTCGAATTTTGATTAAACCTATCATAAAATTCAAAAAATTCCAAATAGCACATATACCAAGTCAATTTCATGATAAGATGTCGATAAGGCCTTCAATTCGCAAAACAAAATAGAAATTCAAACAGATATTTCTACGATAGATAAATAGAAACACAATAATGCAACACATGTGCAATTAATCCAGAATTTCTTCTTATTTACTTATTAGCATCCTTAATTATGGTTTAACAGTTAATCATGGGTCGGGGTTGTAACAGTCTTCCCCCCTTAATAGAGTTTGGTCCTCCAAACTCAAATTACCTTCATTTTGGAAGAACATTGGGTCTAATGGAAAGAAATCAGAATATCTCCTCATCATATCTTTTTCTATTTCCCATGTTGCATATGTCCCTCCGTAGTTTTGCTATTCCACTTTCACTAAGGGAATTTCTTTATTCCTCAATCTTTTGATTCAGCAATTCACAATTTGAATTGGCCTTTCCTCCTGCATAAAATCATCTTTCAAAAGCGCATGAGTTGGCTGAATCACATGGAGTGGATCTCATAAATAATCCCAAAGCATTGAAACATGAAAAACATTGTGCATATTTTCTATCACTGGCGGTAAGGCTACTTAGTATGTTACTGAGTTGATTTTCTCTAAAACTTCTGGGTTACCGACCACTTTTTCAAGGTAGGCAGTGCCCTTTTTCTAGCGGAGTAGAGCAGAAGTTGAGGTGAAAAACAGTGCATTTTTCCAACTGTGACTGTGCAACAGAGGCATTCTGGTAGCAAAATGGAGAGCATTATCGGGTGGAAATCGGCATCCATGCATGAGCCTTCCATCGATCCTCAGGATCCACGAAATGATGTTGTAATAATATTAGTGTTATTCTTGAAGTAGCGAGTTTGTAACTAATTAGTTAGAATAGCTAGTTAGTTTTGTGTGTATTTAATTAATTAGCTAAAGTAATTAGTTAATTAAATTTTGTTGTTGTAATAATTAGTTAAGTAGCTTAGCTAATTTATTCATTTTGGTTTGTAATAGTTAGTTAATTAGGTAATCAATTATCTAGGTTATTCATTAGGACCCTCTTGTATGAGGGCCAAACCTGTAATAATGTGTATGTCTTCTCACCCCACATTTTTCTCCTTTTTATTTATCTGCTTATGATGGGTAGTTTGGAACATCATGTTTCTTTTAGCATACCCCATGTTTGCATCCACTCGTCTTGCATGAATCGAGGCTCGGTTCATCATTCTAACAATGCATTGTCGTTTACATACTTCATTGAAAAGGTGTTAAACCGCATGCTATCAAATTGATTCATATGTCATAATTAATAGCCGAGCCGATTATTTGCATCATTGCATGTGTTACAGTAGTCATGTTGCATTAGTTAGGAGCATGCGTGTTTTTTAACTCTTTTGTTTCTTTTGGCTCACCTCGGAGTACTAGGGGAGCATTTTTGTGCTTTAGCATATTGCATGAGTGTGATTGTTGCCATGTTTACCATGCTTGCCATGAGTCTAATTACTTAAATGCTATACCTGCTTGAATGCCGATGGATGAAGGCTAATTGCCTGAATTGGAATACTTTGAGTAATGTTCATATGCGATCAGTTTTTCAAGTGGTATATATTCAAACAATTTTCAAAACAAACATGAAATCAAAATGTTCCAATTTTGGCAAAAGAGTCTATACTTGTGTGCAACACATAGTAATAAATAGCCTAATAACCAGAACAAGAGTATATAATGTAAATAAGATTCACATCATGATTAGTAGAGGCCGATCTTTGATCGAGTGAGTGGGGTGCTCAATTCATGACCTTTCCCTCTCATATTTAAGTTCCCGAGCCGGGGACAATCTTGGTCATAACAGACATGTGGCCTTTGGCACGAGTCACGGGTTTCCTAAATTTCACAAAATATTTAGGTAGCGACTCTGTATCTGGCAAACCAGTCCATTTTTGGCATTTTGATTCAAAATCAATTTTTCAAAAGATTTGCCAAATTTAGACTATCTGGTGTTTATCTATTTCACATTGCACTTGTGAGATCAGATTCAGAACTGTGAGTCCGAACTGTAAGGATAACCGTATTCAAAAGAAGCATGAAAAGTCAAGCTACACCTTGGTTTTGAGTTAATCTCATCAACATTTTTCTTCAAAAATTCATCTTTAAGTTGTTTCTCTCTAATTTCTTCAATGATTGCAGGTTGAGTGGAAATGGCAGCTAGAATCCCGCCCTGTTCATGCAACAAAATTTCGATTTCATTTCTTTCTAAGTCACATAACAGTTCTTTCTGACACGTGAGCAAACATGACAAACTACCAATGAATTTCCGGCTCAAAGGATCTGCAACTGTATTTGCCTTTCTTGGGTGATACAGAATTTGTAAGTCAAAGTTGTTTATCAATTCCAGCCATCTTCTCTTTCTCATGTTCAATTGTTTTTGGGTAAAGAAATATTTCAAACTTTTATGATCTGTATATACTTCAGAAGTCACTCCATACAGATAATTGCGTCAAATTTTCAATGCAAAAACCATGGCTACCAATTCAAGGACATGAATTGGGTAATTTTTTTTCATGTGGTCGGAGTTGCCAAGAAGCATACGCAATAACCTTACCTTTCTGCATTAACACACACCCCAAGCCTTTGTATGAAGCATCACTATAAATCTGAAACTCATTGGTTCCATTAGGCAATGTCAGGATAGATGCAGTTACCAATCTAGTCTTCAATTCCTGGAAGACTGATTCCCACTGATCACACCCAATCAAACGGCACATTTTTCTGTGTTAACTGAGTGAGTGGCAAAACAAGTTTGGAAAAATCTTTCACAAATCTGCCATAATAGCCTGCAAGCCCAAGGAAAACTTTGAACTTTGAATACATTGGTTGGTTTAGGCCAGTCCACAATAGCTTCAATTTTTTACGGGTCAACAGAGATACCATCCTTGTTGATTACATGCCCCAGAAATGCTACACTATCAAGCCATAATTCACATTTGGGCAATTTTGCATACAATTTCTTTTCTCTCAGGATTTGTAAAGCAATTCTCAGATGACTTTCATGTTCTTGCCTGCTTTTAGAGTAAGTCAAGATATCATCAATAAGCACAACTATAAAATCATCTATAAATTGTTTGAACACCCTATTCATTAAATCCATGAATGTTGCAGGTGCATTAGTTACCCCAAATGGCATTACCAAAAATTCATAGTGTCCATATCTAGTCCGGAAAGCGATTTTCTCAATGTCTTCTGCCTTAAGTTTCAACTGATGATAACCCGATCTAAGGTTAATGTTAGAAAACACTCAGGCTCCCTAAAGTTGGTCAAATAAATCATTTAACCGGGGCAATGGATATTTATTCTTCACAGTCACTTTATTCAATTCCTGGTAGGTAATACATAACCTCAAAGATCTATCTTTCTTCTTAACAAACAAAACCAGAGCATTCCAAGGTGAAGTGCTTGGGCAGATAAACTTCTTGTCTTGCAATTCTTGGAGTTGGACTTTCAATTCTTTCAATTCTAGGGTTGACATTCTGTAAGGGGTCGTAGAAATAGGTTGTATTCCAAGTACTACATCAATAGTAAACTCAATTTCTCTATCAGCTAACTCCCCAGGTAGGTCATTAGGAAATACATTAGGAAACTCACAAACCACAGGAATAGTTTGAACGCTAGCTTTATTTGATTATACAGTCAATATGCAACACAAGTAGCCCGGACAACCTTTTCCCAACAACTTCCTAGTTTTCATAAATGAGATCAAATACGGCGGAGGAACTACTCCATCCCCAGTAAAGACAAATTTTGGCACATCGGGTGGTCGAAACACAAAAGATTACTCACACAATCAATGGTGGCATAATATTTAATCAACCAATTCATACCCAGAATACAATCAAAATGAGTAATATCCAGTGGTAACAAATCAGCATATAATAACATATCTTTAATCATGATGTCAGGATACACATAAGCACATAACATAGAGCCCCCATATAGTGTAGATACTGATAGCAAATAATTTAAAGGTCTAAGGGTCTAGTTAATTTCTGAGAAAAGGCATGCAATACAAAGGAATGCATGGAACTAGAATCTATCCACACGTAGGCATTCTGGGCATAGATAGAAATCATACTTGACACCACCAACTCAGTGTTCTGTACATCGCCAGGCACTAGTGCAAACACTCGACCTTGCCTCAAGGGTTTTGTCCCAATATTGGTTCTCACATTTGTTCTTGGTGTAGCATTGTCGAATCTCATTGGACAGTCTCTAATCATGTGGCTGATCTTGCCACACCGAAAACATGCACCAGATGCACGGTAACACGTGCCCTTATGCTTCCTTCCACATTCTAAACAAACTGACATAGACCCACTACTTTGCCTTGAATTGCTTGAAGATCCAGTATTTTTTTTGTTTTCTTTGTAAAGAATGCGCAGCCCTTCCGAAAGTTGGATCCAAATCTTTTACCTCTCCATTTAGTTGTTGTTGGGGCCTTACTTTGTTTCATCGATGCTAAGGTAGCTTCTACTATCAATGCCCTGCCTAATACTTCCACATAAGTAGGCAACTTCAACATGCCAACTCAGTCAAACACTTCCAACATCAAACACCCTTTAAACTTCCATGCCTTTTTGTAATCGGTGTCCACCATGTGTGGAGCAAACCGGGCAAATTCCATGCCTTGCTTCAGTTCTTGACATCCAAATACTTATCTGTCTCGAAAACACTGAGGGAAATATTTGTCGTAGAAGATTTCCTTGAATTGCACCCATGTCATGTTCCCAGCATCGTTTCGGACTAGCAACCACCACCTTCGAGCTTCATCTTTGAAAGTATAGATGGCCAAATGCACCTTTTGAGTCTCAGAGCAAGGAAATACTTCATATAGTTTCTCCATTTCAACCAATCATGTTTCTGCCTTTAGTGGTTCAATACCACCAAAGAAAGTTTGTGGTTTCATCTTTATAAACTATTGAGTTGGGTTTATAATGTCGTTGTTATCCAGTTCAACTTGGATCGGAGGAGGCAGATGAGGCAACAGTTGTTGTCTTTGCTGCTGTGTCAGTGCTTCAGTTAGGGCTACGAGCATTTCTTCCATTTGGCTCATGCGAGCCTCTGAGGATTTTATTGTATCATCACTTCTTGTATTTTCCATATGCTATAAGTAAACAGAGCACTTATAAACAAAGACATAATTTTGTTCACAATGTTCAAGTCCAATTCAATTCGTTTCATGTGGGTTCACATATATTCACATCATTTCATGTTAGCTCGAGTATATTCAAACAGTTCACACACTCACACATGCAAATGGAATGCCCCTATTCTTACTAGGACATCCTATAGCTCATATGGACTCGTGTGTGCAGTATAACTCGTGCTTTGATACCACTCTGTCATGACCCAAACCCACCCCTATAGATTTAGTGTCGTAACTGGCCAGTAATCCTTGGATTACCAAAGGCCTCTGAACAGAATAACATATAATTAGGGGCTGTGGAAGAAAATATATAAAATATACGTAGTGCATTGAGCTGTGCTAACATACATGGGATGGAAATTTAAAACTTTTATATATACATGTCAAACTTTCTCACGTCATGCATCACTGTACAAAAAAAAAAAAAAAAAAAAAAAAAAAAAAAAAAAAAAACAGATAGTATCGTAAGGGACTAGCCCACGGTACGGATAGACAAAAGAAAAACAAAAACATTCTTCACGTTATCTATAAAACTTGACTTTGGCAAAATGGGAACCTCTTTAGGAAGCACTATGGTTGGCTGACAAAAACAGATTTATAGACATTCGTCATTGAGTCTGGTCACACGCTTGATCACCTACATACATACGTAAATAATAGAGTGAGCGGGAGCCCAATGAATAATAATAAAGTAAAGGGTAAAATAAATGATGTCCCACAACGAATTAACAAAATATAAACATATTCATATTCATATTCTTGAAATAGATTCATGCTCTTGTTCATATCGTATACAGAAATCAAAATTCATGCTTGATCATACGTGGTACATCCAGTAGCACTAACAGATCAAATATAGAGCATTAAGGGTCATACTTGTCAGTTCCATAAAGGAACCTCCGGTACCGGGAACTTATAACGTACTTGAAGCACGGTATTATTACCCTTGGGAAAGGGCCTTGAGACCACGGTATTATTACCCCTGGGCTAGGGTCTTGTGCTCATAACCACGGTATTATTATCCCCAGGCCAAAGTCTTGCGCTAAGGATGCCACAAATACATTTTCAATACATGGACAATCATTCATTGATTCGCAAAATAGCACTTCAAGAAACAGATCATATAATTTTAGTCAAAAAATACTTAAAATCAACATAGCTTTACAGAGTTATTACTCACAGTTGGATCCAAAAGCAGATAGACAGAACAGACAGATCAAAATAGCATATGGCGAGTGACTTGCAAAACACAACATAATAGATACACATAATGAAACACACGTTTGGGTAGTACTTCACTCATTTTGTTTCGTTCTTAGTGTATTTCTACGTCTTACCCTCATTATGATGTCTTAAACCATGGCCTAGGAATGCCTAGGATGCAATAAGGATGCTAAAATGCACTTCAAAACATGTAGCCAAATTTGCTGAAAATAGGGTTCTCGCGCGAGCGTAGCTTTCTTCGCTCGAGCGGAGGTTAAAAGATGTGAGTGGTCACTTGAGCCCAACTTCCTTCACTCGAGCGGTCTGTAAACTCTACAAAAGTACTGGTTGTGTGAATTCTCCGCTCGACGATCGCTCGAGCATGAGACTAAGGTTTTCGCTTAGTGCAACTCTTGTTACTCGAGCGGTCTACAAAACATGTAAACTTCTGGGATCATTCAATTTACACTCGAGCCAACTTTTGGTCGCTCGAGCGTAGGATATGTCACTCAAATGGAGGAGCAGAATTCTGAGATTTCCATATTTGCTTCCAAGCTCAAAACTCCAATTCAAAGCTGCAAAACAAGTTCTTTTGGGCCAAAAACTTGAGAAAACTTGTCAAACTTCATGAATTCAAAATCATTCCGCAAAATCAAGGCCCAAAAGCATGCTAATTATTCAAAACCAAATTTTAAACTCCGCATATAACACATGCATGCATTGTTTTGAGTTTAACTCTCCAAATTATGAACAAATGAGATGTTATATACAGAATCATAATGAATTCTCAGTATTTAACAAATATAACTCTATGCATGTGAGGTTTAAGATGAAATTCAAACTCAATTGTCATGAAATGTACATGCAATGCATGGATCATGCTCAAATTCCTTAATCCAAGCTCAGTTCTCAAGTTTAAACACTTAAACCTCTTAAATTGAACCACCCATGTTTTGAATACAAAGTTTAAGAGCATGATTCTTACCTAGATTTCTCAATTCTTTAGAATTCTAGCAAATTCTTGCTCAATTCCACCAAGTCTCTTCCAAGCTTAACAACCCTCCTTTTCTTTTTCTTGAATTCTCTCTCTCTCTCTCTCTCTCTCTCTCTCTCTCTCTCTCACGTTTTGTTGTCTCAAGAAATTAAGAATGGAATGTGTGTAAAGTGTAGTCTAGAGTGCACTTGAGCCTTATATAGGCTTACTCAAATTGACTT
This sequence comes from Camellia lanceoleosa, assembly GCA_025200525.1. Lineage (NCBI taxonomy): Eukaryota > Viridiplantae > Streptophyta > Magnoliopsida > Ericales > Theaceae > Camellia > Camellia lanceoleosa. Next base: position 12,949,951 of record CM045758.1, read on the forward strand.
AATTAATTCTTGATTCGCTCTAGCTTAGTGCTAATTAATTTATTATAATTATTTGGTACCGAGTCAAATTTCAATTAAAGGCACGATAAAATTTGAAAAATTCCAAATAGCACATATACCAAGTCAATTTCATGATCAGATGCTGATAAGGCCTTTAATTCTCAAAACAAAACAGAAATTCAAACAGATATTCCTACGATAGATAGATAGAAACATAATAATGCAACACATATAAAATTAATCCAGAATTTCTTCTTAATTACTTATTAGCATCCTTAATCATGGTTTAACGGTTAATCACGGGTCGGAGTTGTTACAGGTATTGACACTCTCCTTTTGCACTCTAACTTTTGCCAAAGTTGCCCCTTCGGGGTTTTTAACCTTGCGACCTATATTGTTTGATTTTTCATTTTTGATGCTCTATCTTTTACCTAAGTCGCCCTTTCGGGTTTTCGGCCTAACGAGCCTATCAAGGATAGCATTACAACATTTGCAGTGAATTTGATCAATAGTCATCCTTTTCCTAATACTGGAACTGGCTTCACTTTCATTTGAGCTTGGTTCTCCATTCTCTTATGCATGTCCTCTTCCTTTCTTTTGCTTTATTTTCAAAGTTGGTTCTTCTTGCAATGTGGTACCTCTTCACATTGGCTTCCCCAATTTCAGACAAAAGTTCCCTTTCTCACAGTTGATTGGATTTCATTTCAATGGATACCCCTAGCACGATGGTTAACTCTTTTTTATTTTTTCTCTTTTCTTTCTTTTCCTTTTTCTTTTCTTTTTTTTTTTTTTTTTTTTTACCATTCCTTTCTTTTTTCTTTTCTTTTCTTTTTGGTTTCTTTCATCCATTTCTTTTTGAAATAATGAAAACACCAGGGGGAGAAATTCTATGATTATGAGGTTTGAAAGCCGTCATGTGCTTGCCAAAATGATCGCCAAGGTGAAGGGAATCCCCAGGACAATGCAGAATATCATGCACAATTCTAAACCTATCTCCGCAAGTTTGCAAAAGAAATAGTTTAAAATTTGGAAATCATGAAGGACTTTGTGTCGATAATTCAGAATCCACTCAAACCATTTAGGGGATCCTTCTCAACACTTGCACTTATTAATGGAATCTGATTCAAAAAACATTTTTGAAGTTTACCCATTTTCAAAAGGGCACGACGAACTACTATAGGCACAATAAAATGATCAGAAATTTGACTCCCATTTCTTTATTATTAAAACAACAAAATGAAGACCCGAGGGTACAGGAAAGCGACTCAAAGGAAGAGACTCAACTGACGCAACAACACAAGAAAAGACAACAAAATCAAAACTCATAACTCAACTATTTACAAGAAAATAACTCAAAACAAAATCAGTGCCCTTAAGACAAAAGGGGTTTCCACTCTCCAAGTCCATCTGCACAATTCAAAAAAACTTCAAGTACCCCATGTGAGGGTCCAGACCTACTTTCAATTCAGCAATACGAACATCCACACCCAATAGGATTGATTCCAGACTTTCCAACTAAGTCCCACAGATTGAGGCTCATAATTACCTCGGTTGTTCCCATATATCTCGTTGACCATGCTGGCTGGAGTCAAGGTTGGTTATTGGCAATCCATGGATGAGATTTATGTTATGGGTTGGCAATCTATTGCAGTCAAGAAGAGATTTATTGACAACTTTGGGATTTTCAGGTGACGTGATGACTTTTTGGTCAATTAGGTCTTGAATTTCATGGTGAAGGCGAAAGCAACGATTAGTATGGTGACCGTACTACTGATAAAATGTGTAATATTGGGTAGGGTCATGTCTAGGTAGGAGAGGGTTAGGGTGAGGTCGAGCATTGAGTAGTTTGAGATACCCTTTCTCCATCAGTTCCTTCAAGGTGAGGGTTGGGCTCATATGGAGATGGATGAAGGTTCGGTTTTGAGAGCATAGAGCACTAGTTTTTGAAGTATTGGCAAATGGGTTGGCGGGTGTTGGTTGGGTATTCATGGGCTTGGAACTGGAATCAGAATGGGTGTTTCTGGTAAAGCATCCATTTTCATTGTTTGTCCCTTGATTCAAAATGCTCCCAACCTGAGCGATAAAAGTGTCATCCACAGTCTTCACAACAATTGCGAGAACTTGCTGCTTGTTGAACCCTTTGTCCTTCAAAGTCTCAATAACCCACTGAAGCTGTGCATATGGGTCAATACGTGCCCCGGCCTAGTTCTTTCCACTTGCTTCTGCTTGGCCAAGGGATTGGATGGCTATATCAAAGTGAGGCCTATTTGTTGTTGATCTATCATCACCTAAACTTGAGATAGCTTTGGGTTGGCCCTTTTCGACTGTAGCTCATCCCAAGATTGGGAAGCTTTTTGATGGGAACAAAACCCCTAATGTTAAATCTGCCATCATTCCTTGAAGGTCTTCAATCATTCCCAATATCTCAGCAGTAGTGGGTTCGGCCATTTGGCGCCCTTGGTGCATCCAAACCGGATTAGATGTATCCATCATGCACAAATCAATATTTTCAAAAATGAATACCTTTGGCCTAGGCAAATGGGATAAGGTTAAGGTGAGGAGGCGGTACTTGGTTATGGATGGGAAGTGGGTTGGTGGTAACAATAGGTTCTTGAGGTGGAGCTATCGGCTGGTTGTCGATGAGATTTTGAACCTCATGACGAAGGCGGCAGCAACAAGCAGTGCCATGACCGCACTGCTAATGGTACGTACAGTATTTGGTAGGGTTATGTCTAGTAGGGAGTCGGTCAAGAAGAGGTAGGAGATAAAAGGGTTTGAGATACCCTCTTTCCATCAGGACTTTTAGTGCGCTAGTTAGGCTCATATGGAAGGAGTAAAAGTTCTGCCTTGAGCTCGGGTTGGGCTGGCTATTTGTGGGCTAGTATTGGCTCATAGGTCAGCAGTTTTGGGCTTGGTGGCAACTGTATTGATTTCAGTGGGTTGAGGAATAGTGCCATTGCTAGCATTGGTAATCCTGGATGACACCCTCCTTGTTGGTTTGCTTGTTCTAGGAATAATCCCTTTGTTAAATGCACTCTCAATCTAAACCCCTAATTCATGCAAAAAATTTTAAAGTGAACAGTGGACTGACTATTGACTTTTGTAACATATCAGGCTCAAGGTTCTACATCACTATCCGCACTTGGTCCCTCTCAGAAGGTTGATCTGTCATTTGTGATGCCTTTGCTCTCTAACTTGCAACAAATTCCACAAAAGGTTCTTCAGGATCCTAATGGGTTGTTTCAAGCTCTTAGGTGGTCATTTCAATTTGGGTATTATAAGAATACTGATTGTTAAACACCTCAGCCAACTCTTCCCAGTTCTGCTTCACTTTATCCTCGAACTTGGCGTACCAAGTGTTTGCTATACCTGACAGGGTTCTTCCATACAGAAAGAGTTTCTGAGGCTTAGTTAGACCCATCGATTTCAGGACGTCTAAGAAAAGCCGGATATGTACCATAGGATCTGCAGACCCGTCGAAACGGTCAATGTGTGACATTTTGAATCTGTCTGGGAGCCGTACAACAGCCTCAGTGTACCCATCCTCAATGTCGGGAATGGAGTTAAGTCCCTGTGCCATTTTGAATTACTTCTCAAGGTTAGCAATTTTTAACAAGGACGGGTTGAGCTCATTAATATCAGGGGAAAAGGCCCCTCATTAGACTGCACCAAGGGTCTGAAAATTTGAGCTTGAGCCAACCCTTCTCAAGGATTTGGACCTTGCAAATCTTTAGCTAGTGGAGGTGGGTCAAAGTTCAACTGGGGGCCTGGGACTGGATGTGTGGTAGATACCCCAGATGGGTGTTATATTCCAGTAATGGTCTCATCTTGCGTGGCAATTCCGTGGTTTGGGGCCGTTATCATGGCCACAACTTCTTCTGGACTCTACGTCATCATAGGTTTGCTGAGTTGGATGGATGTAACCTAAGAGCTAACTAACAAGGATTTTGACCCAATTATACTTGATGTATCTGAATTGGATTAGTCTAGACGGGTTTTGACTGGATTGGGCTTTTTAACATGGGTCTTTTGGCATTCGATGGATCTTTTCTGAGCTGGCCATTGGAAATCAGACGGACTGGACCTTTGTTGAGTGGGTTTTTTTAGGGATTGGATGGACTATGATGGGTTAAGGCGGGTAGTTCTCATTCTCTGGCTTAGACAAACCTGGCATTTAAAAACAAATGCCTCATTAGATCAAGATACCGGGTATGTCAGTCAAAGCAAAGCAAGATACAATTTTTGGCCCTGGTTCAAGCGCTGGTATTATTCTACCATATCAAACACAAACACCTGGACTTCAACCCAAATTCTGATTCTGATATGACCTCAAGTTTGAAAGGAATCACTTTAATATTAAAACTCTCCAAGGATTGCATCACACATTTCCAAAATTTCACATTTTGCACAAAAGTATTCAAAACACCCCTATAAGAGGTTAGGGTTCCCCTGTCTTAGTTTTGGAGTGATCTACATCTTTATTATTCAAATAGACGGTATCACAACAACCTAAAAAAAATGAGAGCATCCTGTCCTAGTTTTGAATGATTGCTAAAGCTCACTGCATGCACCAGGCCGATTGGTCCAAAAGGGTACCGTAGACACCCCTTTTTTTACGGCCCTTATGACTTAGATGTCCTCGCATACACACCCGATGATGAGTCTATTTGCTTGCCAAGTGCTCGAAGTCCTCAGCAGAATGTCACAACTTTGAACCTTTCAAACCCTACACCTTTTTTGTCTCATTTTGGGACCATGCCTTGGTCTTTTCAGCTTACAACCTCTGGTGGCTTGCTGGCCATCCCTAGAGGCCACCGACCATCATTTTTGGGCTGTCAGACACTGATGTGGTTTGCCGACTAGCCACCACTGATGGCCGGTCAGCCACCAGTGTGTGTTGTAGATATTTTATGCTAAATTTGTGCTAGGCTTGCCTGAATGCATGCATCTTCACCCACGTGTAGGGCTGGATGTTTTTGAGGGAATTGCTTGGTTCTCTATATATAGAAGACCTCTCATATTGTTTTGAAGGTTAGAAAATTTTGAACTCAAATATTTTTCTCTCTCTCAATAATTCTCTCTCTCTCTCTCTCTCTAGCAAATCTCTACACTTTAGCCTCCAGTTTCTTAACCTTTGCCTACATTCCCTTAACCAAATCTTCTCATCTTTGAGTTAAGGTGTTCTTGAGCTTGGTTTGAGCTCTAGAGGGTGTTGTTTGCTTGTGTTGTTGCTTGGAATTGCTTCTTCTCTTCAAGAGGTATAAGGCTTTGCCTCTTTGCTTGCTTTCTCTACTATTATTTCTACTATTTTCCCACTATTTTTGGACTGTTAAAACTTTGTGTTTTTTGGGCTGAAGCTTGAGTTTCAGGCCATTAAGGGTTGATGGGTTGATAGCCTTTCTTTATACCTTGTTTTGGAGGCCTTTTCCCTTGTGTTTCCCACCCTTTTACTATCTTTTTCCATGCTTTTAAACACTGATTTTCACAGCTTTTTTAATGGCCAAAATCATATTTTGAAGTCCAAATTTGGAGGGGTTAGCCTTCCCTTCTGTGTCTTGTTTACTAGACTAGTTTATGCTATTTGTTAGCTTAATTTTCTGGCCTTTTGTAGCTTAATTCCAACATGTTTTAATCGCTGATTTGGACTATTTTAGCTCTGTTTTGGGTTGGTTAAGTCCTTTGAGTCTTGTTTTGCATGCTTCTAGTGTAAGTGTCCTCACAAGCTTGGTGTTTTAGGCCTTTAGACACCACTTGTTTGACTTGATTGCATTATTTTAGTGTTTTTCTCACTTAATTCCAGCAAGCATAATTTCTGCAACCTCTCTCATTTCTTCACTCTTTGTTTACTTTGAGGGTTGTTTCAACCTTGGGATTGTTTAAGCTTGAGATTGAGGTCCATGCTTAATGGTTTAATCCTCTTTTGGGGGTTCATTATCAACGGCATGAGACCTCTCTTGCCTTAAACTACCCCTTGTTTGGCACTTCCTTCCCTTTTAGAGGACACAACTCACCAATAGAATTAGTTGGTTAAAGAATGGTTGGTAAGTTAAAATGAGTAACTAAAAGTTGAAACTAAAATTGTGCAAAGGTAAGAATTTGACTGTGCCTTGGTGTGTTCAATCGGACGTTAATTGAACACATGGAACATGGACCATTTCATACTTGCTAGGGATGAAATGATCCAAGTCTCCAAGGTCAACCACTTCCCTTGGTCTTTCATGAAAGAGAGGAGGTTTGTGTTTTTTTTCATACACTTATTGAACTTGCATTCTTGGGTTCACAAGACATCATGCAATGAAATTGCTTGAATTGGTGATTTGTGGCTTAGGTTCACCACTCCTTGGATTTGTTCATGAAAATGAGGGGTGAGTTATGCAAACAATCCTTGAAAATACCCTGTATATGCTTTGTTTGTTCTCCTCTGTTGCAGCAAGATGAACCTAGGCATCAATAGGCGGCAGGCCACTTTCTATGGCCGGCAGGTGGCCAGCAGACCACCTCCATGGCTGGCTGGTGGCCAACAACCTTCATCTTTGGTCAACTGGCCACTGATGCAAATTTTAGCAAAGTGTTGGTAAGATGGAGCAAAGTTGTTCTGGAAATGTTCAACTGTGCAAATAGAGGGATTCAGGAGCAAAACGGTGGTCTTTTCGGGTGGAATCCGAGCATGCGGATGAACATCTTTCATTTCCCAAGGCGAAGTAGTTAATTGCTTAGTTTAATTATTAATTGCACTTGTGTTGTCATTATTTAATTAGTTAGCTAACTAGATTTTTTTTTTTTTTTTTTGGGTATTACCTAACTAGTTAGTTAATTCAATTGTTGTAATAATTAGTTAAGTGGTTTAGCTAGTTATTCATTTTGTTCTATAATAGTTAGTTAATTAGCTTTAGCTTAATTAGTTGCTAGTTAGCTTAGTTTATTCATTCGAACTCTCCTTCATGAGAGCGCATTGTAATAATGTGTATGTCTTCCAACCCCACGTCTTTCTCCTTTTTATTTATTTGCTTTTGATGGTTAGATTAGGGGAATCATGTTTTGTTTAGCATATTGCATGTTTTCATCCATTCATTTGTCTTACATGCACCGAGGCTCGGTTCATCACTCTAATTGCATTGTCATTTATTACCTTGCTGAATATGTGTTTAAATGCATGCTATGAAATTGTTGCAAATAACATGTTAAGTAGCTGAGCCTATTTTAGTTGCATTATTGCATGTGTTGCATTAGCTATCTTGCATAGTTAGAAATCATGCCTATTCTTCTAACTCTTTTGTTTTAGCATACTTGCATAAGTGTGAGTATTTATCCTTTGCTTGCCATGACTAAGTGCTTACTTGTTAAACTGTTTGAGTGCCTGTTGATGAAGGCTTGTTGCTTGATTTGGAAATGATTCAATGAATGTACGCTTAAGCCACTTTGTCAAGTGGCAAATTCACAAACTTTAAGCACACTTTGTTAAGTGGCAAAATCAAACTATTTTTGAAAAAAACAAACATGAAAATGAATTATTCTAATTCGGGCAAACTAGTCTATACCTTGTGTGTGCGCATCACATAATAATGCTAGCCAAATAAACCGGAACAAGAACATATAATGTACATAAAAATCATATCATGATTAGTAGAGACCAACTTTAATCGGGCGAGCGGGGGTGCTCAAAAGTATTCATAACCTTCCCCTCTCGTACCTAAGTTTTCGAACCGAGACAATCTTGGTGATGACGGACACGTGGCCTTTGGCACGAGTCATGAGTTTCCTAAATTTCCCTAAAATAAAATGTTTAGGTGGCGACTCTGTATCTGACAAAGTAGTCCATTTTTGGCATTTTTTATTCAAAATCGATTTTCCAAAACATTTTCCGAATTTGGACTCTTTGGTGTTCATCAATTTCACATTGCACTTGTGAGATTAGATTTAGAACTGCGGGAGTCTGAACTGTAGGGCTCCTTTCAAACTTTTGAAAGGTGGCACGAAAAAGCTAAGCTACAGGTACCTTAGCAAGATTACCTAATATACCTCTAACATCGAGAAGTGAGAGGATTAGGCAATACAATGATAATCCAAATCCAAGGGTTATGTTTCCAACATGGCAAAGCCCATGACTGACCAGCCTTTTGGGAAGCTTTTTAGGCAAGTCGTCCATGAATAGTAGATGGAAAACACAATGATTTAAGAGCACCAATGCCAGTGCAATGCAAAGAACATATATATGTGTAAATAAAATTTCACATCTTGAAGTTCAAGTCAAGTTCCCTAAATCTCCAACAAAGTCGCTAGAAACTGAAGCTTGCTTTTCATGCTCCTTTCAAATATGATAAGCTTATAATTCGAACTCTTGTGATTCTGAATCTAATTTCACAAGTGTAATGTGAAATATATAAACACAAATAAGTCTAAATCTGAAAAATCTTTTGAAAAATCGATTTTCAATAAAAAAAATGTCAAAAATTGACCGCTTTGCTAGATTTCAGAGTCGCCACCTAAATATTTTTGAGAAATTTAGTAAACCCGTGACTCGTGCCAAAGGCCACTTATCCGTTATCATCAAAGTGTCTCGGCTCGAGAACTTAAGTATGAAAGGGGAAGGTCATGAATTGAGCAAGCACCCAACTCACCCGATCAAAGATCGGCCTCTACCAATCATGATGTGATTCTTGTTGACATTATATGCTCTTGTTCTGATTATTAGGCTATTCTTACTATGTGATGCACACAAGTATAGACTATTTCGCAAAATTTGGAACGCTTTGATTTCATGTTTGTTTGAAAGTGTTTTGCATATGCGCTACTTGAAAAAGTGATCTCATATGTACATTAATCAAATCATCCCAATTTAAGCAATTAGCTTTCATCCAAAGACATTCAAATAGGCATATCACTTAAACACTTAGCCTTATGGAAAATATGCTTGATATGGCAACAATCACACACATGTAATATGCTAAAGCAATGAAAACTCACCTAATACTCCACCAGGGCAAGCCAAAAGAAATAAAATAATTAGTTAAACACATGCTGTAATATGCAAGATGACTAATGCAACACATACAAAAAATGAAACTAATACGTTCGGCTATCTAATATGTCATGTGAATCACTTTGACAGCATGCAGAGGCGTACGTATTCAAGGAAGTAATAAATGACAATGCTGATAGAATGATGAACCGAACCTTATACGTGCAAGACAAATGGATGCAAGTCATGAAAAATGCTAATTAAAACATGTTGCTCCATGCTATCCATCATAAGCGAATAAATAAAAGGGAAACAGAAAGGGGGATTGGAAGACATATACAAATTATTATAATTTTCCCTCATCCAATAGGCTCTGAATAAATGCCCTAGCTAATTACCAAATTTAACTAACTATTACATTATCAAGGAAATAAATTAACTACACTAGCTAATTATTACAAATTGAATAATCTAATTAATTATTTACAACATGAATTTAATTAACTAAGTTATTAATTATTACAAGCTCAAAAGAATTAACTAATTAATTAACTAAGTAATTAACTGAGACTTATGCAAACTAATTAAATTTGAGCGGGGTTTAAGGAACCGCACGTGACAATGAGAACATCCTCCCGGAAACGCATCAGTTTTGCTACTAGAACTATTCTATCCTTAGTCAAAAAATAATTCTATTTTTACCTCAGTTTCTGCTCTGTTCTGCCATGAAAATGGCACTGCTGATCTAAAATCATGTGCCCTCCCGGCCAAGTAAAGTGGTCGGCCGTACAGCAAGGTGGCCGCCCGGCCACTATTTTTGGGTTCTCCTCTGCTACAACAGAAAAGAAACAGAGCACAAATAGAGTATTTTCAGGGATGTTTGTCCACCCTACATCTCCTTATCATAAACTAATCAAAGGAGGAGTAGGCTTAATTTGCAAACCATCAATCGACGTAAACTCATTGCATGATGATCTATGAATCAGGGGACAAAATCTCAATAAATGATAATTAAAGACCCATAAAACCTCCTCCCTATCATGTAATTGATCAAGGGAAGTTGTAGACCTTGAATCTCGAACCATTATCATCACTAAAGAGTATGAAACAGTTTAAGACTCAATGGGTTCAACTGACGTTCGATTGAACCCAAACTTGATTTTATTATCTTGTACCATTTTAGTCCAATTTTATTGCCTCTTTTACTTACCTTTCCATTCATTAGTCATTTGAGTCCAAGAATGAGAATTAAGTACACTAAATGGATAGAAGTGTCAAAAAAGAAGTTGTTTTGGGCATGAGAGAGATGTCATGTCTTGGTAATGAACCTCCGAAGAGATTAAACCATTAAGCATGGAAGGGTCTCTTTCTCAAGCTTGAACAACACTCATTTGAAACAAATCTTAAACAAATAAAAAGTCAAGGAGGGAGAGTGCAGAGGTGATTATGCAAGTGTGAACATAGGTATGAAAAGCACAAAATAAATGCTATCAACTCAAATAAGTTGGTTTCTATGGCCTAAACCACCAAACCTACGAGGACCACTACACTACAAGCATACTATACACAGCATAAACGAAATGAACAACCTAAAACAGTCTAAAAATAGTTAAAAATAGTGCTGAAATTCTCATGGAAAAGCTTGAAAAAAGTTACCTACAATAATAAGGAAATGAAGCTAGTAAACAAGCATAAGGAGGGGTGGCTAACCCCTCCATTTTTGGGACCTCAAAACAACATTTTAAGCCGCTGAAAAACTCTAAAAATAAGTAGGAAAATGTTGAAAAATGGATGGGAAACACAAGGGAGAAAGCTTGGAAAGTATGGTTCAAAGAATGGTGGGTTACCCCTCTCCCTTTGATAGCTTTAAGCCACGAGTTTCATCCTATAAAAATGGTGGAAAAACAGCCCAAAAATAGTATAAAAAAAAATACATAGGCAAGAAGTAGTGTCATGACTCAACCCCGCCCCTATGGATTAGAGTCATAACTGGCCAGTAATTATGAGATTACCAATGGCCTCAGACAGAAATCAAATCATATTTAGTAATAGGGGCCCAAATTGCGGAAGTAAAATTTTCAAAGATTGTCCAATGAGCTGTGCATACATGGCTTCACCAAAAACTTTCTCATATATGTAATAACTCACATTATACAACCATCCATATTATGCATCACATTAGTCCAGTATCATTCAAAAGCCAGTGTCAACAAAAACCAAGGTCATACATAGATTTTGTCATATGTGACCACAAAAGAACAAAAGGAAGAGCAAATCAAACGGAAGGCCTCTTGCGTGAGGTGACCTTGGTGGATCTCTCAAAACTCAATTTCTCATTGCTCATTGGGGCTGAGGCTGGACATCCCGCTACTTACCTACATACATATAAATAAGGAGTGAGCTAACACCCAATGAATAATACCAAGATAAAGGAGTTCGTGAATGAGATTCAATTAATCATAAGTGATAAACTAAACTCATTGATCACTATCAATGCAAAATGACCTTAGGTCCAACATAACATATATCATATTCATATACGAAATGACCTCAAGTCTAACTCGTATTTGCAAACAAACTTTGGTCCATTATATGCAAAACGACATCGAGTCGAGCTCATAGGCAAAACGACCTTGGGTCTAACCAGTCCCTATTCACATTTGTGCGCAGTCATGATTTATGATCATATTCTCATTCACCTTCGCATTCAGAATGACCTTAGGTCTAATGATTTCCTTATTTACATTTGTGTGCACTCATGATCCATGATCATGTTCTCATTCACCTTTGCATTCAGAATGACCTTAGATCCAATCATTTCCTCATTCGGAACGGCCATTGGCCCGTTCAATAGTTATACAAAATGGCCTTAGGCCCATTTTATATCCTCTTCAAGTGAATCAAACGGCCTTGGGCCCGTGTAATAATCGTATATCCATTACTTCATATATTTCATTACAAATCAAGCGGATGGAATACCCATTCACAATATCAAATCAGAAGTTTAGAAGCTTACCACACAAGTAACATTTAGAAAATAAGATATACACAAATTAGCTTTACTAAGATATTACTGATAGTGTTTTGGTGCTTGATTCATCCTTGCACTTGACCCTACATAATTCATAAGACATTAGGTCATAATAAAATTCAATTCGTTCTTTAGTTTGCTTAATGTTCTTAGGCCTCTTTCGTGTCCTTTAATCCATTTAGGATGCTTAATGTGTGCCTAAGAATACTAAAAAATGAAAGAGAACGAAATTCAAAACATTAAACAATTTTTCAAAAGTTCCTAAAATAGGGCACTCCGCTCGAGCGCAGCTTTGGTCGCTCGAGCAGTCTGTAAAACTTCTGGTTGCATGAATTTTGAGCTCGAGTGAAGATTCTGTCGCTTGAGCAATGAGCCATGTAAAATAGGGTTTGCTCGAGCGTGAGGTTTGTCGTTTGAGCTATTGTGCAAATCTCTGCAAAACTTCTGGGAGCTTGATTTATACGCTCGAGCGACACTTTCCTCACTCGAGCGGACATGTCGAATTCTGGAATTTCTAGGATTATGTTTGAAGCTGAAACTTGATATTCAAAGGTCCAAAGCTCGTGTTTTTGGTACAAAAACATGGAAAGACATTATATAGCATGAAAACATCGATAATTTGAGACCAATTGCCAAAACCATGATCCAATTCCCAAATCATTTCATATTCTTCTTGGCAACTTCAAAATTCATGCAATCAAGCTTCATACCTTCATGACTCACGCATGCATGTAAATTATTGACTCTAATTCCATCTCAAATGGTACAAATGATGATCAAAATTATGAAGCTCAACAAAACTATGCTTGCATGTGTGATTTGGTACTCAATTCTTCATGATTATGTATTTTCATGGAAATTCTTTACATGCAAGGAGATATTGACCTCAAACTCATTCTATTCATCCTAAATCTTGTTTTTGACTTCATATTATGTTTGAAGTCACTCAATTATGCATTTAATCTCATGAATTTGGGTTCATTTACTCACCTAGAATCTCAAATCTTCCAAATTATAGCTAGCTCTTGAGTTAATCTTCTCAATCTTCAAGCTTCTTGCTCAATTCTCTAATTTGCCTTCACTCTCTCTCTCTCTAAAACAAGTGTTTTCCCTCTCTAAAGTGTATAACTCAACCAAGAGGTGATAAAAATGAGTTCAAGATGTGATTTAAGCCTCTAATTAGCATGTATATATAGAGAGAGGTCTTACTAATCATATTGGCTAATTAAGGCTTAGGCCTAATTAAATGAACACAATTAAATCAAATTAATCTAATTATTTTGATCCAAATCAATTTTTAATTAAAGTTCACCATAGGCTCTGAAAATTACACTAATCGCAATGGGACAGTCAATTTCGTTTTATATCGCCTCTATGACCTTCAATTTAAATTCTATAATAGAAAATCAAACAGATTTTCCTACAGTGAACAGATAGAAGTTCAATGTCACACATATTGACATGATTAGCATTCAAATTCATATTAAGCACATAATCACAAGTATAATTAAAATTAATTAACATAATGCAAAGTAAGGTTGTCACAACTAGTGGAAAAGAGCTAGGAGTTATACCTCTTGAAGAGGAGTAACACGTTAATTCACAAACCCATAATTTCTCACCCTCAAATGCTGAAATTCAAGCTGAAGAACCACAGCAAGGAGCCCCAAAAATTTCGTTGAGCGAGTATAGATATAGTGTATATAGGTTGCAAGATAGAGATAGAGAGAGAGAGAGAGATAGAGAGAGAGAGAGAAATATTTTCAAGAATTTGCACTTCACAAATTTTCTAACCTAATTTCAAGAGGGGTGGTCAAGTATTTTCAGAAAAACATGTTACTATTTTTGAAATATCTGTATAGAGATAACTAGTGCAGTGCATGCACCTGTGGGAACAGCTGGCATAGCTGGCAGGAAAATATTAATTCTACTAGAACAATTGGCCGACCGACCACTAGGGGGATAGCCGGCCACTCATTTCTGGCCAGCTGGCCACTAGTTGGTGTAGACATCGCCGAACGTCCAGGGAGGGAAATCCCGTTCTGTTCATTTGGGCTCACTACAGTTCGAACTCAAATTGTCACGGTTCTAAATCTGAACAAAAGAGTCCAAATCCGACAAATCATTTTTGAAAACAGATTTTTTTTTAGAAAGAAATGCCAAACGTGGACTGCGTTGCCAGATATAGAGTCGCCACCTAAATATTTTATTTGGGGAAAATTTAGGAAACCCTGACTCGTTTGCCTAAGGCCACGTGTCCGTCATCACCAAAGTTGTCTCGGCTGGAGAACTTGAGTACGATTGGGGAAGGTCAGCAATGAGCACCCCCGCTCGCCCGATCAAAAATGGGCCTCTACTAACCATGATATCTAGTTTTGAAAACATTATGTGTTCTTATTCCGGTTATTAGCCTAATCTTACTATGTGATGCGCACAACACGAAAGTATAGACTATATCGCCTAATTTGGAACAAAGCATCGCATATCCGTTTGGTTGAAAAACAATTTGAAATTTGCTACTCGCAAGTAGGCTAAAACACGGATTTCAATGAATTGTTCCAACTCAAACAATCCAACCTTCACCCACAGGCATTCAGGCAGTTTATGTCACATAAGCACGTAGCCTCATGGTAAGCATACTATAATGGCAACACTCACACACATGCAAGGATGTTAAAGCGTAAATGCTTACCTTGTACTCAAAGCCAAAACAGAAACTAGTTAGTAATCAAATGCATGATCCTAGTTCATGTTAAGATGGCTAATGCAACACATGCAAGATGCAACTACAATAAGCTCGGCTATTCTAGGATGGCATGTGGAATGCGACAAGTAACACGTATTCAAGTTAGATTTGAAATACCATGCAATTAGTATGATACGCCGAGCCCGGTGCATGCAATACAAACGAATGGATGCACGCATACATAGCATAAGGATGCTAATTGAAATATGACCGAATACTAACCATCAAAAATAGGTAAGTAAACGGGAGAAAGAAGTGGGGATTGGAAGACATGCACACACGCACCCACACTTATTACAAATTCGCCCTCGCTCGGAGGAACCAAAAGAATATACAAATTAATTAACCTACAAGCTTTTAATTATTACAGACCACTTAACTAATTAACAAATCAATTAAGCTAAGAAAACAGTAAAAGGCCTCGGGAAAAGGGTCCAATGCGCGCGTACTCGGGTTTGCTCGGAAATCTGTCACCATGCACAAGGTTGCCTCTGTTGTCCCTGCCCTGCCCCTCTGGAAATTGCACAACTCCCAAGGTATGCTCCGTGGACACTGTGGATCACCACCGGCTAAGAGAAATCATCATCGGCCATAGCAGGATGGTCATCGACCATTTGTTGAGCTCTCGGCCATCCATATTTGGTCGGTCGGCAGTATAGATGGCCGGCCGGCCAAAGCTTCCTGCAGAGGCCTCTTTTGACAGCAGCAGAGGGCAAAACATGGCATGGCAATGCATTTCGAGCAATGTGTGCACCAACCACACTCCTTATCATGTTCATGACTCAAAGGAGTTTGGGACTCGACCCTCGGACCATCAATCGCGCATTTCAATGCGTGATGGCCAAAGAAGCCAAGTGCGCATTTTGATTTCAAATGTAATGCAAACCAAATAAGCAAATGGCTCAACCTCTATCATACTCAACTCAAGAGGCAAAGCATGCATGCCAATGCAATGCAACCTAGGCATGTTGCTAGTATGCAACATGACAATGCAAACAAGCACACAAGGCATGAAGCATCAATGCTAACCAACGAACATACAAGATGCAATACAGATGTTCAAGCACACAAACAAGCATGTGATGGGCCAAGTATGCAACAACATACAAGGTTAATGGACATGCTAGACATGATGCAATCAAAGCATGCAAAGTGTAAGACATGTAACAACATGTAAAGAGTGGACTTAGACTAATTTGGGGAGCTCTATACTAGGCCCAAAACGGTGGCCAACATGCTAGGGAAATGAAGGACAAATGCACATGCACATATGCACGCAAACGGACCAACACTTAAGCACATTGAGACAACTTTTAAGCACACTTAAAAGTGCAACGACATGGGCATATGGTATGCATGATAAACTTGGAAAACATGTGGAAGATGATGTCAAATCAAATTGTCAATGCAAGCAAGACATGCAACCAAACCCAAGGACTTAAAACATGGCCATATGACATATGAAGCAAATGACCAAAATGAATCAAAACAGTCCTAAATCATGCAAAAGTAAGCCCCAAGAACCACTTAGATGGCATCTAAATGACCTAATCCTAGAGGCACACACAATAGCACAAGCATAGGGCATGAAACACCAATCTTTTAACACATTAAAGGGGCATCAAATGCAAGCATGCAAGCATACCATGAGGACAAAAATGGCATGGCAAATGGTTCCAAATCACTGAAACAAAGCAAGTAAAGCATGCTCCACACTCACACACTCAAGGCTAACAAGCCAAAATGAAAGGTGGCTATACTAAGCATGTCATGGTCGACCAAAACAACCAAAATCAGAACTTAAGCATGCTAAAACAAGCACAAAAACTTCACAAAGCTAGGCCAAAACAAGTAAGCATAATAGGCTAAATGCTAGACACATGTTAAGGCAAATCATGGCTTTACATGACATGTAAAAACAGAGGTAATATATGGAAAAATACTACCAAATAACACTTAAGACATGGCCAACATGCACTTAAAAATGATTCTCACACATGAGGCTATAATGACACATATTGAAGGCAACAATGAGAGGGGGTGGCCCTCTCCTTCTTGGGACCTCAAGATACCATCCTCACCACTGAAATCCCTCAAGATTTTAGTGGTGAGGAGGCCCAAACAAGGTGGTCCCGGAGCTCACCAAAATAGCACAAAATGAGGGTCAAACAAGCCCTAAGAGGGGTTGAACAACCCCAAAGCTCAAACCAACCTTAAAAAACTATTTTAAGCAGGTAAAAACAAGACTTTTATATGTTATACACTAAGCTCAAAAAAAGATGCAAGGTACGAAAAAGGACTATGCAAAAATGGGGTAAAAAGAGCAAAGTTCTTACCATTGTTGACCCTCTTCAAGAATGGTGCTCCAGTAGCCTCCTTAGCTCAGAACCAAGTCCAAAACTTTAAAAATAACTCCTTAGTATCTCAGTAGCTGAAGGAAAGTGTAATGGTAGGTGTTTGTATGCAAAACTATGAACAAACACACACTTAGAGCAAAAGAGAGGGAGAAATAGAGATAGAATAGATACACTATGCTAACCCTAGAACCAGAGCTCCCCTCAGCTTTTTTGTAACCCTAGAAGAGGGAGGAGAGGCCTTCCCTTTATAGAGGATCAATCTTGCAAAGCTTACAAAACAAGCTAAGCAAGAGTGAAATCCCTCCATACACGTGTATGGAGGGGGTGCAAAGTGGGTGCCAACTATCACAGCTGGCACAAAATATCTGCCAAAAGCAGATGTACAGTGGTCGGCCAGCCAAAAATGCTATTTGACCAAAAAAGATGGCTGGTCGACTACAAAGAGTGCCGGTCGGCCAAACATTTGGCCAATGGTAACAAACCAATGGCTAGTGGCATTAAGCCATGGCCGGTGAGGTGTGGGGATGTCTAACAAGCCATTCCCTGCCCCTCAAAAGCAAAACACAAGTGTTTGGTGCAAAGCCAAACACAGAACAGTCGAGTCGAGAGAACCTAAGGAAAGGCGCGTAGCCGAGACCTTCAGGAACTCAAGACGAACACAAACATGGATGATCACCGAGTGTTCACACGGTGATGTCCAAGTCTTGAGGACGGTAAAAAATGGGGTGTCTCTGATTGCCTCTTTGTGAGAACTTCGAAAGTCACAACAATGACGGGAGTGAATGTCAAAGCCCAGAGACGACCCATTTTTGACAAGGCTGAAGACTTAGACAAACATGCAAGACAATAAAGATATGCGCCCGAAGGCAGGAGCAAAATGCTACTAAAAATGCAAGAAGCTGGACATAACTTATGATCATGCAAAGAAAGTTGTAACGAAGCACATACAATGCAACAATTTTAAGCTAGCACAAACCAAACTACACTACAATGCAGAGAGGGTGCAAGAGAATTATGCAATTCTTGATATGTCTCACTCGGAGGATACAATACTTGCGCGGCTCGTCTGGTTGCACCAGCTTCAAATGAACCGTACATACAATATTGTTCCTGAAAGAGAAAGAAAACTCAACAGGTACAATATTGTTAGCAACATGCATAACAATGCAATCTAAAGCTACGCGACAACGCGAATGTAGGATTTAAAGTCTCCTTGGACCGAGGGGTGCACAAATAGTGCGATGATATGCAATTGAATCTAATGTAATGCAAATGATATGCAAAATTATAAAACAATGTATAAATAATGCAAATGATATGCAATACATACAAAACTATGTATGAATAATGCAAATGAAATGCAATGCATTTGAAACATGATCAAACTACAAGCAGTTCAAAACCACACAAATATCATAAAGATGATGGAGGTGAAAAGTCCGTCTAACATAGAAAAGGTGCCGCAACCCTCAAACCACAATACCAGCAGTGGAATAGGCTCGTACACATGCAAAACTATGAGTGTATAGACGGACCAAAAGATACAAGTAATTGGGTGGGATGATATAAGTGGGGAAATGACCCGCTGAGGAAAGACCAATGATCCTAATGCTGGATGCAAAAATTACACTACAATGTAATATATACAGTGGATAAGGTGCGCAGGCCAAACCATATCTTGCCTAGGAAAGACATGGACACATACAAGCCATGTCTAACACAAAAAAGGTGCCGCAACCCTCAAACCACAATACCAGCAGTGGAATAGGCACGTACACATGCAGAACTATGCTTTGACGCGAAAAGTATGGGCACATACCAGACCAAGCTCAACACGGAAAGGCGCAAGCCGCGGATGGAGGTGATGCGATGAATGCATGCAAGCTACAATGCCATATATACAATATGCATGTAATGAAATAGATACAGTGGATAAGGCCTATGGCCAAACCGTATATTGCCTAGGAAAGGCATGGACACATGCAAACCGCGTCTAACACAGATACGGTGCCGTCACCCTCAAACCACAATACCAACAGTGGAATAGGCACATACACATAATATCATTACTGTGCTTCGACGTGAAAGATATGGGCACATACCAAACCAAGCTCAACATGGAAAGGCGCAAGCCATAGATGGATGATGCAGTGAATGCATGCAATCTACAATGCAATATGTACAATATGCAATGGATGGTATGTAAATGCAATATTTACAGTGAATGCATGACATATGCACTATATACAATGAAATGCATGACATATGCAGTATTTAGAATGTAATGCACGACATATGCGCTATTTACAATGTAATGCATGACATATGCATTATTTACAGTGGATGCATGACATGTGCATGTTTGTTTTTTTTTTTTTTTGTTTTTTTTTTTTTTTTTTGAAAATGCAGATGATACATTTTTTTTTTGTTTCGAAAATGCAAATGATGCATGTTTTTTTTTTTTTTTGAAATGCAAATGATGCATGTTTTTTTTATTGTTTTTGTTTTTGAAATGCAAATGATGCATGTTTTTTTGTTTTTGAAAATGAAGATGATGCATGTTTTTTTTTTTTTTTTTTTTTTTTTTTTTTTTTTTTTTTTGAAAATGCAGATGATGCGTGTTTTTTTTTTTTTTTTTTCGAAAATGCAGATGATGCATGTTGATGCAAATGCGTGACAACGCACGTCTTTTGATATGCATGACAATGCATATGATCTTGAATGCGCGACTATGGATGTCGCTCGAAATGCTCGACACCGAACATGATTTGTGCATATCAATGTATGCATGGCGTGCACGACAACGCACAAGCATATCAATGCGCCAAAAGTCTTGCACCTTCCGAGGATTTAAGGTCTCCTAGACCGTGCGTATTTAAGGTCTCGTCAGACCAGAGAGAGGTGCACAACAATGCAAGCCGTGTGCATGACAATGCAAGCCGTGTGCATAACAATGCGTATGACATGACGTATAACCAACGCATGTTCACGACAAGCATTGTAAAGCAACTCATGTGTGGAAACTTTCGAACCTCACGAGAGACAAAAGGATACAAAAAGGATACACCTTGCACATATTCGAGTGCTACACACAGAAAATACGGTCCGAGGTCAAAACGGGAGTCGGTTAAGCTTCAAAAATGCCTGTTCTTGCACTAAGTTGAGCAATGGAGGTCCCAAACCACATATCTGACCCAAACAAAGTTGTAGGAGGCTCACCGGCCATCGGAGGAGATCACCGGCTGTCCATCGGCCATCAAAAAATTCCACCGGCCAACAGTGTGGCCGACCGGCCAAATATGCCTGAATCGGAGCAGTTTGGTCCTTTGGCCTCGGGTCTTTAAATATAGGGCTTCTAGCCCTATTCTTTTCACTTTCTCTTGGTCAAAATTTCCTCCCCCACCTCTCTAGGCTATTTTTCTTCCTTCTATTCTCTGTTTTCCTCGGTTTTAGGGCCCATTTTGACGTTCGATTCGCGAACACCACATTGTTTCGCAGATTTTGAACCGAACAAAACTTTGTTTCGGTGTTTCTTTCTCGATTTCCACCACTCGGGGCTTGTTTCCCTCGAGCTTTCCTCGATCTCCATGCCTTTTCTACACCCCGACCTTTCCGGCCATTTTTCACCCTCCCGGGGTTGACTTTTCGGTTGATTCTTCGTATTCTCACCCGTTTTTCACATTTCCGGCCACTTTTGCACTTTTCTCGAGATAGCGGATGACATTCCAGGCTGTGGGGCTCCCCCGAAGATAGATATGGACCCAGAGGCCGAGCTCTTACCGCTTTATATTCGGCCGTTCGATCCGACGGCCTATAGACCGGCGATTCGTGTGTTGCCTCCTGACGGACTTTGCTAGTTCAGGAGTTTTGACAGGAGAGTGCCATCAGACCTACTTTTGCGTGAGCTAGATACGCACTTTTCATACGGCGCTTCCGAGGTGTATTCTTCCCCGTTTCATTTTCTGCAAAGTAGAATACCTAACTGCCATAGTCGATTCTGCCTTTAACTGTTTGATCCAGATACACCGATATACTGTATGCTCTAGTTGACTGTGAACACACCTGCATTAGGTATCTGTTTGAATTGGAACACGCGCACACACACTGTATTTGCCCTGAACCACTCAAACACCCTGACACATCATACAATGTAGTTCACTGCGAGCACACCGACACCCAATGTCTGTTTGAATTTGAACACGCGCACACACGCTATATCTGTACTGAACTACTCAAACATACTGACACATCATATGTTATAGTTCATTGCGAGCACACTGGCACCCGATGTCTGTTTCAATTTGAACACGTGCACACACGCTATATTGTTACCAATTCCGAATGCTCTTCAAAACTGTATATCGAATATTGCCTCGCAACTGTTGTTTTTGAATACAGGGGATTCCCATACTTGCCGGGGGTATGGGAATGTTGCTGCCCGCAGGTGGTACATGGAGTTCTTGGCATGATTAGTCACATCGTGAGACAGTGCCGGTGCCTTCTGCAGGGACTTTCCGCCCATCATGAAAGCAGGCCTCTCCTTGCCGCTCTAGTGGAGAGGTGGTGGGACACCACTGACTCCTTCCACTTCTTTACTGCGGGAGACATGATGATGACTCCGTATGAATTCTCGATCCTCACCGGCATCGGGGTAAGAGGTGATCCGATCCCCTTCGACACCGATATGGATGAGTGGGATGCTGCCCAGATATACCTGCTTGGCGAGGTGCCACCTCTTGCACGCCCAGGATTTGTCAGATATTCGTGGTTCGAGGATCACTGGCGGATTTAGCCAGCTCTAGCTGAGGAGGCGCTGATGACTCAGGACGAGGTGGAGCAGTACGCACGCGGCTTCCTCATGTTTCTGTTGGGGACGACCATCCTCTCTGATCGGGCGAACACCGTGCCCCTCTGTTTGCTGAGCGCCTTGGTGGATGTCACACGGATCCTGTGCTACGACTGGGGTGGGGCAGCCTTGGCCACCCTCTATGGATACATGAGCTCATCCTCCCGGTGCAGCGGGCAGTTGCTCGGAGGCTACTGGTGGGCTTGGGAGGTACATCTTCTTTTCTGCTTTATATTTCTACTTTACATTTCCTGTACTCTGTACACTGCACACACTGTGGTCTGCTTCACGCTGACTGTATACTGCACACACGGCACACATATACTCTGCTTTACACTTCGTATCTTGTACACTGCATACACTACACAACCTGCTTGCACAATACGGTTACGTAATCTCTACGCTTTATTACGCATTACGCTACGCTAATCATCTCGATATTTATTCTGCAGTTGTCGGTCTACGCCTACTTTCCAAGGCTTGCCCCAGTGCCCGACAAGAAGACCTCTCTCGGTGTTTCATTCTTGCGACGCTTCTATGTGAGATGCGTGCGGCGACCCCAGGAGACGTTCATATTCTTCTGCCGCTACTTCGACACTATTACCCCTGCAGAGGTATATTCAACTTTCAGAGTTTATTTCAAGCAGCTTTGCCTTTGTATTTTCAATAACGAGATAACACGCTATGCTTTCAATTTGAGATCACTTGGCGGCCAGGCTAAGTTGCCGTGATTCGGGAGCAGTTTGCTGGTCCTGATGAGACCGCCCGGTTCAAGATCTTACTGGAGGGCTCGGTCTGTCGGGCTTGGTACCTAGGTGAGCGCGTCCTGCACCAGACCCTGGGTCTACCAGAGCAGATAGTTCTAGATTTGCCTCCTACCTACATGAGGGACACAGATAAGTTCACAACGAGCAGATGCTGATTACAAGATCGGCTGGGACGCTGAGGGCTTTAGGGGCGAGGGCGACTGCACAGAGTACGTCCAGACCTACATTATGCGGCCTTTGAGTAGTGGTCGTCGAACTGAGAGAGAGAGGCCAGCGGCGCCGGCGGCTAGGAGAAGAGCGGGAGTAGGAGCGCTGAGGGTGGCTCGGGTCCGTGGCAGGAGTGGGGCCCGGAGAGGACGGGGGGCTAGTTGGCCAGCATTGCCCACGATGATGACATGCCGAGGACAGGGTGGGGAGACCTATTAGATCCCCTTCGCTCCCCCTCCGGCTGATCATGAGTTAGTCAGGTTTTAAGACTTGCCTCCGGTATGTACTATTGCATTGTGCATCTTGCATTGTCATTTCATTTCATTTGATATTCTTCAGAATACTGATGCTTCAAACACTTTTGCAGGCTTCCTCTGAGAACACTCGTCAGTCCTTGGAGCTGACCGCTTCTGTGATGGGGATGCTCCAGCGAAGCCTCGATCTTCTAGCCATTTACAGTATTCCGGTATGTTCTTCCGACCACAGTCTCAAACCATACATAAACTGTTTCACATATCTGATGCATCGCACTGTCAACACAACACACTCCTCGACACGGATCTCGGCATACATCAGAGTCATAGATCGCTCACAAAGATACTCACAAAGATTCATACCGCTGCGCCGATCAACGATTCTCAGTCGACACACTATTCACAGCATTCATACACTGTACTCATACTCTGCTCACGGCATTCATACTTTGTTTTGCGTAGCATACTGAAGATTTTTCCATTTGTCCCTTTTCAGGCCCCATTCCAGATTCCTGCTGCAGGTGGTGCTCCAGCTGGACCGTCTGTGCCTGCCGGAGGAAGAGAGCGTGAGGATAGAGTATACCCCCACACCAAAGTGGGGCGTACTCATGTTGGGAGTAGCTCTCGGGCACCAGTTCCTGATGATGACGAGTCCGAGGCTGAGGCTGAGGCTGAGGCGGGGGCAGGGTCGTCCGAGGAGGAGACTGGAGATGGCTCAGACTCAGATGACGGTGCCGATGACGATGTTCCTGGACCTTCGTCCAGGAAGAGGACGAGGACAGATCCGTAGGCCTGAGACCACTTTATCCAGATTGTTTTGCTTCTTTTCTTCTTTTTATTTTGCTTTACTTTCGTTGGTAGCTTGAGTACCTTGTACTGCCGCAGGCAGGTTTTTGTTTTCTCCAAAACTTTGTACTTGAAAAGATGATGAAATGAGGCAAACTTTTTATCTGAAAAAGTGTTTCATTGATACATTTCATGCATTGCATCGCATCATATTACACCTCAATGTAAATGAGATTGAACTTTTGTTTGAGAATCAAACACTTGTATTGTAGTAATTAAGTAATGAACCGGCCAATAGCAAAACAACTCACACAATGAAACTACTCATTCTGAATACATAGCCCATAACATAGCACTTGGTTCAAATCTGCACACAGCTCATACACCCAATTCAATCTGAAAGGAAGAAATACAAAAGTGGAATCTGCTGAAGCTGAAACATACTCGGATGCAGTCCGGAACCCACATGTTCACTGTTTCCAAGTGTCCCGGGTTGAACCCCTGCGGTTTTATGAAAGAGCTAGATCACGTTTTGCACAAACGTGGAGAATGGCATAGCACTCTAAGCACACAAAACGATTAATTTTTGAAATTGAAAAAGGGTTTTTCAAACCGGGGTATTGAGCCTATAACTGAACACCGTGAAAAAGACTCAACAGCGAAAGCAAAAAGGGAGACTACCTAAACACAAACGAGACACGCTCGAAACAGACTCAAAACAAGAGTTGAGGTAGACAAAACAAAAGACACGGCGCACAAACGCATTATAAAGACGAGAGACCTTTCAAATCACGAGGAGCCAGTTTCTTTGGGTATTATTTCCCACCCTTTCTAATTTGCGATTCTTACATCACTCGGCCCTCAAGCTCGGTTTTTCTCTCAAAACCCTTTTGCTCACTTTTCTCTCAACTTACACCTCTCTATTCTTTAATCTCTCATTTTATATCCCTCCCCTGGATGGTTGATGGATAAATTGAAGGTCGTGGGTTCATGCCCAGCACTGGTAGCTCGGAGCTATTTCTTCTAGCGGCATTTAGTCGATGCCCTGGATGAAGGAGTGCAGTACATTGACCCATTCCAATTTGTGCTTCGCACTTGGCTTGATACCTCATTGCTTGGAGGATGTTGAGAGCTTTCAGCCCTCTGCTGTTAACCTTAGTTGTGCCCTTGTTGGCAGGTAGAGTGCCCTTCTGGCAAGTATGTTGGCAATGGGGAAAGACAGGACGCCTGACTCAACTGTGCCCCTAGTTCATTATTTTGACCATTTTTTTGTTTTTTTTTTGGTTTTCTAATAAAACAATTTCGACCAAGATGAGAGCTAGATTAGCATGCTCGTTCGATTTTTGATTTAAAAATCATGCAGGTCAAGCTATGAGCACTGGAAATTTTCCTTTTTTGGGTCTAAGAAAATGGTTCGGTTTTGGAAAATGAAATAATTTTCGAGAAAAGGGTCAACCTTAGTAAAAATTCTCAAAAACCATTTTTGCAAGCGATCACTGCTCAACGAGCATAGAACTTACTCTCGAGATGCGCAACCTCGAATCAGAGGCAATGGAAAATTGCCCCTTGTCTGGATGGCACTATATGGCAACGAAATGTTGCCCCTGGTTTGAATGGTGACTCATGCCAACGGAAAGTTGCCCCTTGTCTGGATCACGCCGCAACATATTGTAAACAGTCCTCGTTAGTAATGATTGCAACCGAGCTCTCGGATACAGGGAAGACGAAGATGGTCAAAATCAATATATGGACACAGTCACTTTGAAAGTGTTGGGGCTGGACTTCAGGGTGAAGTTGCCTACGTATCCCAAACATGGGAATCAAGCTTCACATAGTTCAGGGTGAGGTACACTCGGGTATTTAACCTCTCCTTTTACGCTCTAACTTTTGCCAAGGCCGCCCTTCCGGGTTTTCAACTTTGCGAGCTCTATTCTTCTTTTTTTCAATTCTTTTTTGTATCTTTTCATTCATTTTTCTTTTTTCATCTTTTCTCTTCTTCATTATTTGCATTTTTCTTTTTTTCCTTTTTCTTTTCTTCCTCTTTTTTCTTTTTTTTCTTTTGTATTTTTCTCTTGCTCTAACTTTTGCCTAGGTCGCCCTTCCGAGTTTTCGGCCCAGCGAGCCTCTCAAAGGTAAAAGTGTAACAAGTCCATGCCAAATGGTTTTAGGGTTTTGAAGCCATCCGTATCCAGGAGAGTGGCTGTTGAATTGATTTACAGAAGGACCCATCTTCGGCTCTTCAAGCATATCAGACATTTTTGCCCCTAGTTCGAGGGTCGCTTTTGATTTAGCTTTGCAAGTCTCTTCTGATGAGGGCTGATCTTCTTGATCTGGCTTTGGTGCCTCTTGTTCGAGGGCTACTTCAAATCTGGCCACACAAGCCTTACATCGCGATTGATCGTTGAACAGTCTGAACCCAAGGTCCAAGGTTTGAAAGCAAGGGCTCAAGTCTCGAGGCTGGGAGCGATCCTAAGCTGCACAATCTCAAGAGCGATTCACACAGGTCTTTGCAGGACTGCGCAAAACATTTTGTTTTTGAAAAATTTTAAGAAAGCGACAAATCGCTCGCACTGAAGATAGTGTGGAACCAATTTGGATCAAGCTAGGATCCTCCTCAGTACTCACGTTAACAAACATGATTTCATTCATTAAGGACTTAGCATGCCTCTCTTTCTCTCAAATGATCAAAGTTTTGCAAATCCCGAGGAATTCCTTCCTCTTCGTTTTCATCACCGCAGTGTTCAAAAAGTTTTAAAAAACTTAGGTCAATGCAATGAGTTTGGGGTGCAGAAGAGTAAGTGAGATGCTCCGCCGTTTCATTCAAATCCTCTGGCACAACTAGCTCAAAGTAGTAGTAAGCATGGAATCATGATAGCCGCAGTTGTTTCATTCAAATTTCCTGGTTGCAACTGGCTCCACAGCAGAGGCAGACTCAAAAGAAAGCAAAAGGATAAAACAAAACGGTGTTCGAGGCAACAACCCCAGAATCACCTGACATTCTATACAATGGGACTGACTCGGTATAACAAGACAAACCCTTAAGCAAAAAGACCGACTCAAGACAATGAGACAGACACAAAACAAAACAAAGAACTGACTCGACACCGAGTCAGGAACTACAAAATTAGCATTCACAGATGCTCAAAAAGGTGCGTGCCAGACGCCACATCTTGAAATAAACCGAGTGCCGCCTGCAGGTGGTCCAATCCCTGATCACATGCTTGTAGTATCTTCGAAGTCCAACAGCTCAGTGGTGACAGACTTTGCTGAGGTAGGTGGGAGGATGACTTCATTATTGATCAAGTCCTGTACTTCATGGCAAAGACGGAAGCAATTGTCGGTGCTGTGATCGATTTGCTGGTGGCGCGCGTAGTACAAGGCAGCATCATATGTGGGAGGGAGATTCTTCGGGAGAGGCCGAGGCTCGAGGGGTTTAAGATGCCCCTTTTTAGCCAAAATTAGAAATGCCCTAGACAAAGAGGGCATGAAAGACTCTATGCCCTCGAGGCAGATACTTCAAAGTCTGTGGGTTCTTGCTAGACGCACTGGCGAAAGGGTTGGCAAGCACTGCCTTAGCTTTCTGATCTTTCCCAGGGGTAGGGTTGGGAGTGGGAGGAACTATTCTGGCATGACGGGGCCGATCCCGATTTTCTGCCTGGCGAGAACTGCCCTCAGCTGGAGTGGGGAAAGCATCATCCACAATTTTAGACACAACTGCGAGTACTTGTTGCTTGTTCATCCCCCTGGCTTTCAAAGCCTCGACTGCCCACAGCAGTTGTTCAACAGGATCAGCATCTGTTCCCACTTTGTTCTTTCCTCTAGCCTTAGCTTGGTCGAGGGTTTGGGTTGTTATATTAGCGTGAAACCCAGTTGTTGTTGGCACGTCACGGTCATGGCTTGAGATCGCTTCAGGTTGGCTGAGCTCGATCACAATTTGCCCTAGTAACGGGGGCTCCTACGGTATGAAGTTCTTGCCATATGATGCAGCTGGTGGCGAAGCCGACATTCCGTAGGCGAGATCAGCCGCAGACCTCTGAAGGTCACCAATCATTCCCATCAACTCGAACGTGGTGGGCTCACGAGTTTGATATAACTGGGGTGTCCAGATCGGGTGTGCGCCAGGTGACCTGGGCGGGTGCGGTACATCAACATTGGTCTCATCCTGCAAGATGATTCCTTGGTCTAATGCGGCTGCCATAACCACAATTTCCTCTGAACTTTGGGTCATCATAGGTCTGCTAAGCTGATCGATGACTGACGGATCAGATCTCTGCCTTGCCTCAGCGTAGGGGAGTACTAGTTATTCTGTACTGAATCTTTGAACTGAAAGAGAAAACACGCAGCATTTCGGCCCAATCAGAACAGACACAAGCATAGCTGAATAACTGTACTCTACTACTGATCACTGTTCACCAAAATCAATGTCCAAAAACTGAGTCTGATACCTGCAGATATAACTGATTCCCCAAAACACTGATACTGATGCCCTCGGTCTTGATACTCAAACTCGCAAACTGGTAGGTGCGTTCCCTATAGAGATACACTCTAAAAGGCACATAGCAAGTAAAGTAGAGCCAAAACACCCCTATGGAGGGGTAGGGTTTCCCTGTCCTATTTTGTTAGGAGCTAGGGTTTCACTATGCACGCAGCGGTTTTAAACAACCTATCGGGTAAGCAACCTATCCTAGTTTGGAATGGTCACTATGGATTCCGAACATGCACTAGGTCGAATGGTCAAAAGGGTGCCCCAGTAAAACCAGGGTTTATGTTCCCGTACTAGCAGAGCCCGTAACCGATCAACCTTATGGCACGCAGCCTCAGGCTAACCGCTCAGGAATAGCAGATGGCAAACACGGTGTCCTAGGCGCACCAATGGAAATGCAATGCAAAGACACACATAAGTGTAATCAAAACAGGACATCATGAGTTCGAGTCAAGTTCTCTAAATCCCCATCAGAGTCGCCAGAAACTGTAGACGTCCCCGAACGTCCGGGGAGGGAAATCCCATTCTGTTCATTTGGGCTCACTACAGTTCGGACTCAAACTGTCACGGTTCTAAATTTGAACCAAAGAGTCCAAATCCGGCAAATCGTTTTTGAAAACAGATTTTTTTTTTTTAGAAAGAAGTGCCAAACATGGACTGCTTTTCCAAATACAGAGTCGCCACCTAAATATTTTATTTTGGGGAAATTTAGGAAACCCTGACTCGTTTGCCTAAGGCCACGTGTCCGTCATCACCAAAGTTGCCTCAGCTCGGGAACTTGGGTACGATTGGGGAAGGTCAGCTATGAGCACCCCCGCTCACCCGATCAAAGATCGGCCTCTACTAACCATGATATCTAGTTTTGAAAATGTTATGTGTTCTTATTTCGGTTATTAGCATAATCTTACTATGTGATGCGCACAACACGAAAGTATAGACTAGATCACCTAATTTGGAACAAAGCATCACATATCCGTTTGGTTAAAAAACAATTTGAAATTTGCTACTCGCAAGTAGGCTAAAACATGGATTTCAATGATTTGTTCCAACTCAAACAATCCAACCTTCACCCACAGGCATTCAGGCAGTTTATGTCACATAAGCACGTAGCCTCATGGTAAGCATACTATTACGGCAACACTCACACACATGCAAGGATGCTAAAGCGTAAATGCTTACTTAGTACTCCAAGCCAAAACAAAAACTAGTTAGTAATCAAATGCATGATCCTAGTTCATGTTAACATGGCTAATGCAACACATGCAAGATGCAACTACAATAGGCTCGGCTATTCTACGATGGCATGTGGAATGCGGCAAGTAACACGTATTCAAGTGAGATTTGAAATACCATGCAATTAGTATGATGCGCCGAGCCCGGTGCATGCAATACAAATGTATGGATGCACGCATGCATAGCATAAGGATGCTAATTGAAATATGAACTAATACTAACCATCAAAAACAGGTAAGTAAAACGGAGAAAGAAGTGGGGATTGGATGACATGCACACACTCACCCACACTTATTACAAATTCGCCCTTGCTCGGAGGAACCAAAAGAATATACAAATTAATTAACTTACAAGCTAATTAAATATTACAGACCACTTAACTAATTAAGAAATCAACTAAGCTAAGAAAAGCAGTAAAAGGCCTCGGGAAGAGGGTCCCACGCGCGCGTACTCGAGTTTGCTCGGAAATCCATTACCATGCACAAGTTTGCCTCTGTTTTCCCTGCTCTGCTCCTCTGGAAATTGCACAACTCCCAAGGTATGCTTCATGGACACTGTGGATCACCACCGGCTAAGAGCAATCATCACCAGCCATAGCAGGATGGTCATCGACCATTTGTTGAGCTCTCGGCCATCCATATTTGGTCGGTCGGCAGTGTAGATGGCTGGCCGGCCAAAGCTTCCTGCAGAGGCCTGTTTTGACAGTAGTAGAGGGCAAAACATGGCATGGCAATACATTTCAAGCAATGTGTGCACCAACCACACTCCTTATCATGTCCATGACTCAAAGGAGTTTGGGACTCGACCCTCGGACCATCAATTGCGCATTTCAATGCGTGATGCCCAAAGAAGCCAAGTGTGCATTTTGATTTCAAATGTAATGCAAACCAAATAAACAAATGGCTCAACCTCTATATACTCAACTCAAGAGGCAGAGCATGCGTGCCACTGCAATGCAACCTAGGCATGTAAGCTAGTATGCAACATGACAATGCAAACAAGCACACAAGGCATGAAGCATCAATGCTAACCAACGAACATATAAGATGCAATACAGATGTTCAAGCACACAAACAAGCATGTGATGGGCCAAGTATGCAACAACATACAAGGTTAATGGACATGCCAGACATGATGTAATCAAAGCATGCAAAGTGTAAGACATGTAAGAACATGTAAAGAGTGGAGTTAGACTAATTTGGGCAGCTTTATACTAGGCCCAAAACAGTGGCCAACATGCTACGGAAATGAAGGACAAATGCACATGCACACATGCATGCAAATGGACCAACACTTAGGCAGATTGAGACAACTTTTAAGCACACTTAAAAGAGGAATGACATGGGTATATGGTATGCATGATAAACTTGGAAAACATGTGGAAGATGATGTCAAATCAAATTGTCAATGCAAGCAAGACATGCAACCAAACCCAAGGACTTAAACCATGGCCATATGACATATGAAGCAAATGCCCAAAATGAATCAAAACAGTCCTAAATCATGCAAAAGTAGGCCCCAAGAACCACTTAGATGGCATCTAAATGACCTAATCCTAGAGGCATACACAATAGCACAAACATGGGGCATGAAACACCAACCTCTTAACACATTAAAGAGGCATCAAATGCAAGTATACAAGCATACCATGAGGACTGAAATGGCATGGGAAATGGTTCCAAACCACTAAAACAAAGCAAGTAAAGCATGCTTCACACTCACACACTCAAGGCTAACAAGCCAAAATGAAAGGTGGCTATACTAAGCATGTCATGGTCAACCAAAACATCCAAAAACAGAACTTAAGCATGCTAAAACAAGCACAAAAACTTCACAAAGCTAGGCCAAAACAAGTAAGCATAATAGGCTAAATGCTAGACACATGTTAAGGAAAATCATGGCATTACAAGACATGTATGCAAGGCGAGCATGGTGTGTCTAAACCAGGTAAAAATAGAGGTAATATATGGAAAAATACTACCAAATAACTCTTAAGACATGGCCAACATGCACTTAAAAATGATGCTCACACATGAGGCTATAATGACACATATTGAAGGCAACAAGGAGAGGGGGTGGCCCTCTCCTCTTGGGATCTCAAGACACCATCCTCACCACTGAAATCCCTCAAGATTTCAGTGGTGAGGAGGCCCAAACAAGGTGGTCCTGGAGCTCACGAAAATAGCACAAAATGAGGGCCAAACAAGCCCTAAGAGGGGTTGAACAACCCCAAAGCTCAAACCAACCTTAAACAACTATTTTAAGCAGGTAAAAACAAGACTTTTATATGTTATACACTAAGCTCAAAAATAGATTCAAGGTAGGCAAAAGGACTATGCAAAAATGGGGTAAAAAGAGCAAAGTTCTTACCCTTGTTGACCCTCTTCAAGAATGGTGCTCCAGCGGCCTCCTTAGCTCAAAACCAAGTCCAAAACTCGGAAAATAACTCCTTCGAACCTCAGTAGCTAAAGGAAAGTGTAATGGTAGGTGTTTGTATGCAAAAGTATGAACAAACACACAATTAGAGCAAATGAGAGGGAGAAATAGAGATAGAATAGATACACTCTTCTAACCCTAGAACTAGAGCTCCCCTCAGCTTTATTGTAACCCTAGAAGATAGAGGAGAGGCCCTCCCTTTATAGAGGATCACTCTTGCAAAGCTTACAAAGCAAGCTCAGCAAGAGTGAAATCCCTCAATACACGTGTATGGAGCGGGTGCAAAATGGGTGCCAGCTATCATAGCTAGCACAAAATATCTGCCAAAAGCAAATGTACAGTGGTCAGCCAACCAAAAATGCTATTTGACCAAAAAAGATGGCCGGTCGACTACAAAGAGTGCCGGTCAGCCAAACATTTGGCCGATGGTAACAAACCAATGGTCGGTGGCCTCAAGCCATCGCCCGTGAGGTGTGGGGATGTCTAACAAGCCATTGCTTGCCCCTCAAAGCAAAACACAAGTGTTTGGTGCAAAACCAAACACAAAACAATCGAGTCGAGAGATCTTGAGGCAAGGCGCGTAGCCGAGACCTCCGGGAACTCAAGACGAACACAAACATGGATGATCACCGAGTGTTCACACGGTGACGTCCAAGTCTTGACGACGGTCAAAAATGGGGTGTCTACTGTTGGCCTGCAGGCCTCTAAATGGTCAGGCTTGGAAAAACTCTATTTTGGTCCAAAAATAATGCAAGTGTAGACTCGACTTTCTCAAGACCTGCTTTGAGAGCTCGAATTGGTCCTACAGTTCGGACTCCTGTCACGGTTCTGAATCTAATCTCACAAAGTGCAATGTGAAACTGATAAACACCAAAGATTCCAATCCGGCAAATCATTTTGGAAAATCAAATTTTAGATCAAATAATGCCAAAACTAGATTGCTTTGCCAGATTACAGATTCGCCACTTCGCAAAGTATGCTTAAAACTCACATTTGATGAATTGTTCCAATTCAAACAACAAAGCCTTCATCCATAGGCATTCATGCAGTTTAGCATTTAAGCAAATAGCCTCATGGCAAGCATATTATCATGGTAACATGGCAATCGCACTCATGCAAGCATGCTAAAGCATAAAAGGTTACCGAGCACTCCAACCCAAATCAAAAACTAGTTAGAAACAATGCATGATCCTAACTATGTTAAGATGGCTAATGCAACACATGCAATATGAAATTAATAGGCTCGGCTACTAATATGGCATATGATTCGATTTGATAGCATGCTTTTAAAGACGTATTCAAATAAGTATTGAATTGACAATGTAGTTTGAAGGATGCGCTGAGCCTCGGTGCATGCAAGACAAATGAATAATGCAAACATGCAAGCATAAGGTATGCTAATTGAAAATGCTCCTAAACTAACCATCGAAAGCAGTTAAGTAAAAGGCAAAAAGACGTGGGGTTGGAAGACAGGCACACACGCACGCACCCTTGTTACAACATTATGCCCTCTTGAAGGAGGGTCTGAACAAATAAG
The DNA here is from genome assembly GCA_025200525.1 of Camellia lanceoleosa. NCBI lineage: Eukaryota > Viridiplantae > Streptophyta > Magnoliopsida > Ericales > Theaceae > Camellia > Camellia lanceoleosa. Next base: position 12,983,593 of record CM045758.1, read on the forward strand.
CTAAGCTACACTAAGCTAAGCTAACTATTACAAACCAAAACTAATCAACTATTCTAGCTAATTATCACAACACAATTGAATAACTAGCTATGCTAAGCTAATTAAGATATTACAAAATAGATTAAACTAATTAATTACAACACTTGTATTAATCAGCTAGAACTAGCTAATAAAGCAATGAAGTGGCCTCGCGAGCGATGGAGACATGCATGCTCAGTTGGCTTCCTAACGAAAATCCATTGCCTTGCCATCGGCTGCCTCTGTTTCCACTCACTTGATCTCTTAACATTGTACTAACTTCCAGACTTCCTCTGCTCCAACACAGGAACACTTTTGCACAACAATTCACTAGTGGCCGGTCGGCCACAAAAAGTGGCTGTTGACCACCTTAACTGGCTGGTCGGCTAGTTTAAGTGGCCGGTCGGCCACCCCTTTTTCCAAACTTCTATTTTTGCTACAACAGAGGCAAAGCAATGCATTTTTCAAGGGATGTATGTACTGCCACCCTCCTTATCATTTCTCAAGCTCAAAGGAGTGTGGCATTTGGCTCTCAAGCCACCAACCAAGCATTTTCAATGCATGATGGCCAAAGAGTCAAGCTTGTACAAGCTTAATGAATGCACAAATAAGACTCGAAGGACCGCCACCCCATCATGCATGATCAAGGGTGACGGGGACCAAGAAAAGTGGCACGTTTCATCACTTTGAGTATGAAATGTCCCATTTTTCTTGTGTTTGGATTAACATCCGATCCAAACCCATGCAATGCAACACAACATGCTTATCTTGCTCAAGTTTTACTTGTCATGTTTTGTTTACACATTTTACCCGCATTAAGTCCATGGTGCGAAGTCCTAATTGGAAAGTCCCCACCGATTAAAAGTCCATGAAAGTGTCTCAATTGGAAGAAAAGGCCTAAGCCACAAATGCCTTGAGCATGAAAGAGGCCTCACGTAGTTGGTTAGTAGAAACCCTCAAGGGAGGACTAAAACCATTAGGCATAAGAGCCTCAATTCCACACTCACGCCAAAAAGGGGCTCAAGGCCACTTTCAAAACAAAGTAAAAAGTGAAGAATAGAGGGAGGTTGAAGACATTTCAGTGCTAAAATGGCATGCAAAGAGACACTAAATCATGCAAGCAACTCATGCACAACATGTTTAAGAGCCAAAACATCAAACTTCTGAAGATCACAACACTATAAGCATGCAACACAAAGCTCAACTGACTAAACCAGCTCTGGATAGAGTTAAAACATGCCGAAACAATGGCTAAAACATGCTAAGATTAAAGCATAAAAGGCTAGAAAAACATGCTCACGTGTTAGCTTGCAAACAAGACTCAAGACACAACTCTCAAAAGCAATGAAAGAGTGAAATAAGTGAGAGTGTGAGCTATATACTTGAAATCATATGTTAAAGGACACTACGACATGCAATCATCTTAAGTAAAACATGTTTAGAGGCCTAAAACACTAAACTAGTGAAGGCATTTGCACTACAACTATGCAAAACATGATTCTTATGATCAAAGCAGCCCAAAACAGAGCTAAATCATGGGAAATATAATATAGAACTAGAGGAAAACTTTTGACAGGAAAAGTAAATTTTCTAGGTAAAAAACTGAAGGAGAATGGTCTCCTTTTATACACATGGAGGGAGATTGAAAGATGCTCTCGCAACAAATCGATAATCACTTCTATATTAATCTGCTAATTGATGGATTAAATCGATCATGATTAGAGGAGTTACCAGCTCTATTATACACCTAGGTTTTGTGTATATATTCCTACAGCTCACACATCTAACTTGGCCCAAAAAGATTAAGATGGGTGGGCCATGCCTAACCCCCACACTCAATCCATTCCAACAAGCTCAAGTCCGAAGTCCCAAGGTCCAAGATCCAATTTACATGATCCATGAACCATGGATTAGAACCTCAAGGGAGGACTAAAACCATTAGGCATAAGAGCCTCAATTCCACACTCACGCCAAAGGGGCTCAAGGCCACTTTCAAAACAAAGTAAAAAGTGAAGAATAGAGGGAGGTTGTAAAATGGCATGCAAAGAGACACTAAATCATGCAAGCAACTCATGCACAACATGTTTAAGAGCCAAAACATCAAACTTCTGAAGATCACAACACTATAAGCATGCAACACAAAGCTCAACTGACTAAACCAGCTCTGGATAGAGTTAAAACATGCCGAAACAATGGCTAAAACATGCTAAGATTAAAGCATAAAAGGCTAGAAAAACATGCTCACGTGTTAGCTTGCAAACAAGACTCAAGACACAACTCTCAAAAGCAATGAAAGAGTGAAATAAGTGAGAGTGTGACAGAGCTATATACACTGAAATCATATGTTAAAGGACACTACGACATGCAATCATCTTAAGTAAAACATGTTTAGAGGCCTAAAACACTAAACTAGTGAAGGCATTTGCACTACAACTATGCAAAACATGATTCTTATGATCAAAGCAGCCCAAAACAGAGCTAAATCATGGGAAATATAATATAGAACTAGAGGAAAACTTTTGACAGGAAAAGTAAATTTTCTAGGTAAAAAACTGAAGGAGAATGGTCTCCTTTTATACACATGGAGGGAGATTGAAAGATGCTCCCCTGCAACAAATGCAGTAATCACTTCTATATTAATCTGCGAAATTGATGGATTAAATCCATCATGAATAGAGGAGTTACCAGCTCTATTATACACCTAGGTTTTGTGTATATATTCCTACAGCTCACACATCTAACTTGGCCCAAAAAGATTAAGATGGGTGGGCCATGCCTAACCCCCACACTCAATCCATTCCAACAAGCTCAAGTCCGAAGTCCCAAGGTCCAAGATCCAATTTACATGATCCATGAACCATGGATTACGACATCGAACTGAAAGTCCCCGGCCGGGTAAGTGGCGCTTGACGACGTAGCAATTTTTGCATAACCAACTTGGACCATAGTCTTGGCCCAAGTCCATCCTTGAAGCATCCATAACTCCCTTCCTTCGGAAAATTTGGATGCCCCAAAGGGCTCACATCCTAAGGTAAAAAATGGGATTTAAATAACCATCAATGCTCTCCTCTACAATCAATGTGGGATACAAGGTCTTACACCTTTCCCAATACTTCTTTCGTGAGGCCAACTTAATGAGTCAATTTCTCATTCAAACCTTAATGGTTTTTATCATTCTTTTTGTGGTGTAAAGATCTCACTACAAAGAATCTAAACCACTTTACTCCACCTCAATTGAGGATTGGAACCCACTTTAATATTGCATAAAAGTCATAAAAAAAAAACCAATATTTTTTCCAACAATTGCATGAAGATGAGAGCCAGGCCCGTTTTAGTGGCAGAGAAGAAGTCAAAGATTGCGCAGACGATGACCATCACGATGACAACTACGGCAGTGAGAAGAAACTAGAGAGACAATATGGAGAAAATCTTGTGAATGAAGGCCCATCGGAGCTCCGAAGACTCAAACACCGTCGATTAGAGAAGACTCATGTAGTATTGAACTGGATTTGAGGCGGTAGAGTCCAATGACATAGAAGAGAGCAGTGAGTCTAGATCTGAGTCATCATCATCATCAGAGAGAGAGAGAGAGTATAACGACTCCAGTTGCGATCCAACTTTTGTAATTTGGTTACAAGTTTCTTCGTTTCATACTGTTGAACATGTCCTGCTTACCTTCTTTTTCCTTAAAGTTGGCTCTGGGATTGTCATGGTTGTGTTTGCAACATGTTGGTTGCCTAGCTTCCAAACTCTTGTTACCCAGATTTTGGTCCTCCGCTCGAGCGGCACTTCTTGCGCTCGAGTGGCCTTTGCGAACCCTTAGTACTTTATAGGTCTGCAAAACTACTGGGAGAGTGTTTTCTACACTCGAGCGTTGGTTTGCTGCCTACAAAACTACTGGACATGTGTTGTAACAAGCCCGCGAGGGACCTCGCTACAGTTCGGACTCCCCGTTGTTTGTTGCGGTTCGTAATCTGAACCAAAGAGTCCAACTCTGGCAAGTCGTTTTGAGAAAACAATTTTTTTGAAAAGAAGTGCCAAACATGGACTGCTTTGCCAGATATAGAGTCGCCACGTAAATATTTTTTTAAAAAAGGGGGAATTTAGGAAACCCTGACTCGGTGCCGAAGGCCATGTGTCCGTCATCACCAAAGTGACTTCGCTCGGGAGCTTGGGTACGATCGGGGAAGGTCATCTATGAGCACCCCTTCTCGCCCGGTCCGAAGACCGGCCTCCACTAACCATGATATCCGCTTTTGAAAATGTGTTCTTATCCCAATTATTAACCTAGAATTACTATGTTATGCGCGCAGTAAATAAGTATAGACTAGATCGCCTAATTTGGAAACAACATTGGATATCCGTTTTGTCTCGAAAGAACGTGTTGGTTTTTGCTACTCGCAAGTAGGCTAAAATACGGATTTCAATGAGTTGTCCCAACTCACGCAATCCAACCTCCATCCACAGGCATTCAAATTGTTTATCACGTAAGCATTTAGCCGCATGGCAAGCATACTGTCATGTTAACATTCACACGCATGCGATATGCTAAAGCATAAAACTTACATCGTACTCCGTGCCAAAACAAGAAACTAGTTAGCAAAATATGCATGACCTAGTTCATGTTAAGTGGCTAATGCAACGCAGGCATAGATGCAATCTAGAGTAGGCTCGGCTAACCCTAAAAATGACATGTGAAATGCTTCAAGTAGCACATATGCAATTTGGAATTGAAAATACGATGCAGTTTGTATGATGTACCGAGCCCGGTGCATGTAAACAAATGCATGAATGCATGCATGCATTGCATAAGGTATGCTAAAGTAGACGTGCCCTAATCTACCATCGTAAGCAGGTAAATAAAAGGGATAGAAAGAAATGGGGGTTGGAAGACATACACCCACTCACACACACTTATTACAGATTTTGCCCTCACTCGGAGGGACCAAAATAATAATACAGTCCGAAGAATAAATGAATAAATAAATTATTACAAAATTCTAAATATTAAAATTGAATCAAATGAACAAAAGAAAAGGGGCCTCAGCCCTGCCTCGGGATATGCAAATGATGCATGCTCGATCCGACTTGCCCGGAAAACCCGTGTCATGGCACTACTGCTTCTGTTTTTACGGCCCTGTCTCTCCAAAAATTCCCAAAGTCCCAGAACACCTTCTACATGATCTGCAGTACCCCACCGGCTGGAGGAAGTGATCACCGGCTGCTTGAATTGGTCACCGGCTGCTTGTAGGGTTTATCGGCACAAACATAGTGCCGGTCGGCACATTATACTGCCGGTCGGCAGAAAGTTCCTGCAGAGGACAGTTTGACAGCAGCAGCAAACCAGCAGTGCATGGCATGGATTTTGAGCATATGTAAGCATGGTCAATGCCTCCTATCATGCTTGGGGACTCAAGGAGGCATGACCCTTGGTTCTTGGGCCATCAATGGTGCATCTTGATGCATGATAGCCTAAAGAACCAAGGTTGCATTTTCAATGGAAATGCATGCAAACAAACAAATGAGACCAAAACCTTATCATATGGTAGTCAAAGGTCTTGGTGACCAAGAATTGAGACGAGTTGCACCACTTGAAGTGTGAACTCCTCTCAATCCTATGCTTGGCTTGACAATCCCCAAGCCAAGCCATGGAATGCATGTATGCAACATGGCTCAAATGATGCAACAATGAGGGCTAAGATGCAAAACATACCAAATGCAATGCAACCTAACATGGCAAGTGCATGATGCTTAAACATGCAAGATGCAAGTGTAATGCTAACATGAACAAGTCAAGCAATAGAATCAACATGCCACAACTCTAAATGAACCCAACATACAACAAGCATATAATGAGCATACAATGGTGGCCTTAACCACCGTGGGGGAGGCCTCAAACCTCCCCAAAACAGTGGCCGAAATGGACTGAAATCATGGACAAAATGCCATACAAGCATGCAAGCCAATAAGCCCAAAACCAAGGGCACTCAAGAGAGCATCTAACCATCACTTACACAACCACTCATGGCATGAATCTAACAACCAAAAACAGATTTTTGGTATGCAAAATGACACCCAAATCCCCTCATATGGCAGCCCCAAAATGCCCCAAACAAATAAACATGCACAATGTCTGTTCCTAAGCATAGAAAGGCACACCTTTAAAGCATGAAAGAGGAAGTGAATGCAAGCATGAGAGCATGGATTAGGGACTGAAATGTGACCTAAAATGATGCCAAATCATAAGATCAAGGTGGACTAAACATGCTAGGGGCTCATACAAGCAAGGCTTACAAGCCAATATGCAAGACAACCATACCAAGCATGCCAAATGCGACAAAAACAGTGGCTCACAGCCCCTACACATGACAAGATGATGCTAGTTTCTTCATGAAACTAAGCTAAAACATGCAAAGATCATGGCCTCAAAGCATGGCATACTTCTAAGCATAAAGGAACATTTCAAAGCAAACATAAGAGGCATGTTAAGGGCTATAAATCTAACCTAAAACATAGGCATAACACATCATATGGACCACAAATATGCTCTGAATTGAAACCAAAAACCAACCAAGCACACATGCTATTCTTTAGGCCAAGAACAAAGGCAAACAAAGGGCCAAGGGGAGAGGGGTGTCCCTCCCCTATATGTGACCTAAAATCATCTTCCTCACCACTGAAAACCCACTAGTTTTCAGTGGTGAGAAGGCCAAAAACACCAAGTAAAGAAGGCCTTAGGAAAAGTGTAACAAAAATGGCCAAATAGGGCCTAATAGGATGAGCCTCTACCCAAACCACAAAACGACCTTAATGAAGGTTCAAGAACAAGTAAAAACAAGAGTTTTTTATGTTAAACACAAATCCAAAAACACAAAGTAAGACAAGTACAAACTAGTTGCAAGAATGGGGAATCTAAAGTAATAAGCTCACCCTTGAAGATCTTTTGAAGAACCGGTGGAGCAGCCCTCCTCTAGTGATCAAAACCAGTCCAAAACCATCCCAAACAACCTTCCAAGCCTCTCAATCTCGAGCTAAGGTGTAATGGTGTGTGTAATGGAGCAAAAGTAAGGTAAAACTCACTATTTAGGCCTAAAACACACACATAAGGATGATAGATATAGAAGTATAGATATATATGGATGAATATCAGAGATATATGTATAAGCTCTGGTTTTTAGGTCTAAAGTGGCTAACCCCATGCAAAGGGAGAGAGATGAGCTTATATAGGCAACAAAGACTTAGTGGCTAAGCAAGAGAGGGGGGGTTCAAGGGATTCAAAGAGTTTAAGTGAGTCAAGGCTTCTTGGAGAAGCTAAGACAGCTGGCCAAGCTTCTCCAAGAAGCTTGGCCAAGGGTTCAAGCTCCTAGAGGAGAGAGGGGGTCAAAGGGACCAAAGGAAGCAATCCCATACATGGGAAGCAGTGATGGTGCATTCCAGCTGGCACAGCTGGCATGCACCAAGTCTGAGGGTTCAAGAGGGTCACACCGACCAGCCAAAATAGTCACCGGCACAAAGAAGTGCCGGCCGGCAGTACATAGTGCCGACCGGCCAAGGATTGTGAGAAAACAGTGCCGATGGAAGAAAGGGAGGGCCGGTGAAGTGAGGGGCTAGCCGGTGAGCTTCAGGGATGGCTAACAAGCCTTCCCCTACCCTCAAATGCAAAAACACACAAGTCTTGGTGCAAAACCAAGCACAGTGCAAGTTAGTTGAGAGATCCTGAGACGCGACGCGCAGCCGGGACCTCCGGAAACTCAAAACGAACACAATCATGGATAATCACCGAGTGTTCAATCAGTGACGCCCAAGTCTCGAGGCCGGTCGAAAATGGGGTGTCTACATGTGTATTCTGTGCTCAAGAAGACATTTTTTGTGCTCAAGTCGAACAACTTATTGTGTCTAACGCTCGAGTGTCAACTCTAGCGCTCGAGTGGACTGTGCATATATCAGTTCGTAACAAGGTCATTTTATATCACTTTTTCATTTTTCTCTCTCTCTCTCTCTCTTTACTTTTCAAAAACCCTAGATCTAGAGCTCCTCTCTCTAAAACTCACTCTCTCTATATATATATTTTCACCGAGATCCATTGAGTTCTCCACCCTGGTGTCTTTGAGAAAATGGTAGAGCATCTCAAGATCTTCATTTTGATTTGATTAGAGTTATGTTTGAGCATTTTTTGGAGTTTCATCCTTGCTTGGCTGGTCTTTTCTCTTTGAGGTAAGGATTTTCTATACTTTTATATGACTTTTAACTTAGTTATTTGTTTTGTATAAACATCATTGTGATTTTGGGATGATTGAATAAACCTAGGGTTTTGGTTTAAATTCAAAAGAGGAGTTTTCAAATGGGAGTATCAAAAATAGTTATGGAAATGATTATGAGGTTATATGATAACAAAACTGTCGATTTTGATACTTAGGTTGAATTTTGGAAAAAGGAGAAGTTTGCCCTAAATATTTATTTTGTATAAATAAATGAAATTGATATTATAAATGTGAAATTAGAAGATGTTGATATAAATTGTGGAATTAGGTATGTATTATCTCACACCCGTGGAAATTTGGATAATTTATCGATCTTGAGATTGTATATCTGTTTAGAAATATCTGTTTTGGGCTATCGGTTGAGGATAGCTATGATTGTCGTAGAAATTGTATGAGGATTAGGTAAATTGAAAAACATTTCTTATTTGTTGTTATTGAATATGAGTATGCTTTAAATACATTGTATATGTATGATGTTTGGGAGGAGATAAGGGATGTACTCCATGTATGATTATGTCTTTAATTACATTGTATATGCATCATGTTTGGGAGGAGATAGGGCATGGATTCAATTAAATTAAGTTGACTGAAGCATCTAGGGTGAAAGTCGCGAAAATCACGATTATACATGGGTGTCGATTCTCGCGGACAAAATATTTGTAAAATGGCAAATAAAAGTGATTGTATCATGATTATTCTAGTTAAAGACTTATTGAGTTATAGTCTCAGTTTGGTCGTCTAAATAAAATGGATTGTTGTCATGAAGTGAATAATACTATTGGTGCTGCATGTTTTACAAAGAAATTATGAAACGTTTATCAATGGCATTGTAATTGCATCTTTACCCTTATATCTTCGTTAAGTTTCATATGATGTACTAGATTATTTCTACTGGGCATTGGCTCACCTTATATGGGAAAACCATTTTCAGGTGGTGGTGATATGCCTCCGCCAACACAGTAGCTTGGAGGAATTTGGAACAAGAGCTTCTATTTTTGATATATCTATTTTGTGTAGCTGTAGACACCCCATTTTTGACCGTCCTCAAGACTTGGACGTCACCGTTGGAACACTCGGTGATTATCCATGCTTGTGTTCGTTTGGAGTTCCCGGAGTTCTCGGCTCGCGCGCCTTGCCTCAGGACCTCTGAACTCGACCGTTTTGTGTCTGGTTTTGCACCAAACACTTGTGTTTTTCCTTGGAAGGGCAGGGAATGCCTTGTGAGGCATCCCCACACACCACCGGCTGTGGCTAGAGGCCACCGGCTAGCTGGTGTTGCTATCGGCACTTTATTGTGCCGACCGGCACTCTTTTGTGCCGACTGGCACTAAGTTTTGCCAAAATGGCATCCTTAGTAAAGACCTTGTCTGTTGCTTTATCAGATATTTTATTACAGCTGTATCACTTTTTGCTCCCCTCCATACATGTGTATGGAGGGATGAGCCTTTAGGCTTGCTTAACTTGTTAGTTTTGTGCCTATACAAGAGAGCTCTCTTCTCTTGGCTCAAAGGTTGAAGTTCTTGAGAGACTTCGCCATTTTTAGACAGAGGAGAAGCTCTGGTTTAGGTTAGAAATCCTATATCTATTCTATATCTATACTTCCCTTGTGTATCTAGGTGTTTTGTGCCTTACTATTGCACATAAACACCTAGTGTTTCACCTTCCCCTTTGGACAGAGGTTCTAAGGGCTTGCTTTCAAGCTTCTTGACTGATTTGGAGCTTAAAGAAGCCACAACATCAAGCTTGGTGAAGAGGTCTACAAGGGTGAGCCAACTAGTCCTTTTTTTTCCCCATTCTTGCACTCCATTTCTACTTGCTTTAAAACTGTTTTTGAGCTTAGTGTTTGGCACATAAAAGTTCTGATTTTTGACCCTCTTTATTGTATATTAAGAGTGTTTTGTGATTTGGGGAAGTTTGACCCCCTTTAAGCCTTGAAAAGACCCCTTTTTTGTGCCATTTTGGTGAGATCCGGGACTGTTGTGCTTGGGCCTCTCCACCACTGAAATCTTGAGGGATTTCAGTGGTGGAGATGGTGCCATAAAGTCTCCAAAAGGGGAGGGCCACCCCCTCTCCTTGATGTCCTTGAAAAGGGCAAGATTTGGCCTCCAAAGGAGCACCATGTTTGTTTGTTTGTTGAGCATGTCTTGGCTGGATGTTATGCTTAGTATGCCATGATTTAACTTTGTTTTAAGTTGGTTGAGGTCCCTTATGCATGCTTTGCATAGATGCTTTGTAATGCCTTGTATTGCCTTAACTAGCTCTAGGTTTGTATGCCTTCATTCTAGCATGTTTTAGGCTTGGATCCATGAAGTTTTTATGCTTATATTACCATGTTTTAGCTCTGTCCATAAGTGTTTTGGTCAATCTTAGCATGTTTAATATAGCCTCTTTGCATTTGGCTTGTTGGCCTTAAGAGCATGTATGTGTAGCATGCCTTTGTTTGCATCATTTTGATAGTTTGGAACCACCTAGCATGCTATTTCAGTCCCTTTGGTATGCTTGTATGCTTGCCTAAGTGGCTTCTTTAATGCTTTAAAAGCATGTGTTGTTTGCTTCATGTTTTGGCCTTAATGCATGCCTTTGATTTCATACCATCTAGATGCCATCTAGGTGGCCCTTTGGGCTTAGTTTTATGTGTTAAAACTCTGTTTTTGAATGGTTAAGTGTTACCATGTGTGGTTGTGCTAGGTGTGGTTCAAAGCCTCATTGACTTGATTTGAGCCTTAGACCATTTGCATGCTTTGCTTGGCTTGCTTTGTGACTTGGTTTGGCACCATGTTTGGCATGATTTTCAGAGCTTTATAATGCATGCTCATTGTCCTTACTTGGTCTCTTTAAGTGTGCTTAAGAGTTGCCATGTTCATGCCTTGGAGTTGGTACCTTAACATGTGCATGTGTGTGTGTGTTTAGTCACCAATTGTAGGCATTTTGGCCACTGATTTTAGGCCTATTTGAGTTGCCTAAGTCATGTATAAGACCACCCTTTTGTTTAATTTGCATGCTTGTCTTATATGCTTGCTTGTATGCTTGCATGAAAACCTTGCATTGTCCATGTTGCATGCCTAGTTGACATGCTTAGGGTTGCATTTGCATTGACCATGTTTGGCCTCTTGAAGTGAAATATGATGGAGGTTGAGCACCCTTATTTGCTTGTTTGCATTGCATGCATTTGAAATCAAAGTTGCATTCTTGGTTCTTGAGGCCATCATGCATGGAAATGCGCGATTGGTGGTCCGGGAATCGAGGCACATGCCCCTTTTAGTCAATAACATGATAAGGGGTGTGTATAGTGCATAAATACCTTGAATCACATTGCCATGCATTTTGTTGTTCTCTGTTGCTGTGAGTTGCAGGTTTTGCAGGCATTAAGTGCCGGCCGGCACAATTTAGTGCCAATCGGCAGTCATCCAGGAGCCGATAGCTTTGTTTTGTGCTGGTGGTCTCCTCCTTCAGCCGGTGGTGTTCTACCCCAGCCGGTGGTACTCCCCAGTGCCCTGAGAGGCACTCCTGGGACTTTGGAAATTTTTAGAGGAGGAGAGCAGGGAAAATAGAGGCAATCCGTGCATGGCAGTGCGGTTCCGAGCCGATCCCGAGCACACGCTGCATTTGGCCCTCATCCCGAGGCAGTTTATCGCTTTAATTAGATTAATTAATGTGTTTAATTAATTTATTTTAATTTGTAATGATTAATTATCCTGCGTAGTTAATTAAATTGTATATTCTTTTGGTCCCTCCGAGTGAGGGCGTATTTGTAATAAGTGTGTGTGAGTGGGTGTATGTCTTCCAATCCCCACTTCTTTCTTCCCTTTTATTTACCTGCTTACGACGGTAGATTAGGGCACATTTAAATTAGCATACCTTATGCTATGCATGCGTGCATTCATGCATTTGTTTACATGCACCGGGCTCGGTACATCATACAAACTGCATCGTACTTTCAATTCCAAATTGAATACATGTTATTTGATCGCATTTCACATGCCATTTTAGGGTTAACCGAGCCTACTCTAGATTGCATTTGTGCCTGTGTTGCATTAGCCACTTAACATGAACTAGGTCATGCATGTTTGCTAACTAGTTTATTGTTTTGGCACAGAGTACGATGTAAGTTTTACGCTTTAGCATATCGCATGCCATGCGGCTAAGTGCTTACGTGATAAACTGTTTGAATGCCTGTGGGTGGAGGTTGGATTGCGTGAGTTGGAACAACTTATTGAAATCCGTATTTTAGCCTACTTGCGAGTAGCAAAAACCAACACGTTTTTTGAGACAAAACGGATATGCAATGTTTATTTCCAAATTAGGCAATCTAGTCTATACTTGTTTGCTGCGCGCATAACATAGTAATTCTAGGCTAATTAATTGGGATAAGAACAATAACGTTTTCAAAAACGGATATCATGGTTAGTAGAGGCCGGTCTTCGGACCGGGCGAAAGGGGGTGCTCATAGCTGACCTTCCCCGATCGTACCCAAGCTCCCGAGCCAAGTCACTTTGGTGATGACGGACACGTGGCCTTCGGCACCGAGTCAGGGTTTCCTAAATTCCCCCATTTTAAAAAATATTTCGGTGGCGACTCTGTATCTGGCAAAGCAGTCCATGTTTAGCACTACTTTTTCAAAAAATTATTTTCTCAAAACGATTTGCCAGAGTTGGACTCTTTGGTTCAGATTACGAACCGCAACAAAACAAAAAGTAGGAGAGTCCGAACTGTAGCGCGGGTCCCACGCGGGCTGGTTACAGTTTCTGGCGACTCTGCTGGGGATTTTAGAGAGCTTGACTCGAATTCGTGATATCCTGTTTTGATCTCGCTTATGTGTTTCTTTGCATTGCATGTGCATTGGTGCGCCTAGGAACACAGTGTTTGCCATCTGCCATTCCTGAACAGTTTGCCGGAGGCTTGTCTTGTCAAGGCATGTCCATAAGGCTGACCGGTTGTGGGCTCTGACAGCATGGGAACACAAACCCCGGTTTTACCGGGGCACCCTTTTCGACCATTCGACCTAGTGCATATTCGGAATCCATAGTGACCATTCCAAACTAGGACAGGTTGCTTACCCGATGCTAAGTTGTTTGAAACCGCTGTGTGCGTAGTGAAACCCTAGCTCCTGACAAAATTGGACAAGGAAACCCTACCCCAATATAGGGGTGTTTGGGTTCTCATTTATCTACTATGTGCTTTTATAGTGTGTCTCTGCAGGAAGGTACATATCAGTTTACAAGTTTGAGTATCTGGCGAAAGCACCAAGATATCGATATTGTTGAGAACGATTATATCCATGGTATCGGTTTAGTTAAGGAACGATGATTACGGGAACGATGCTCGATAGTGGAGATCAGTTGTTTGACTGCGTTTGTGTTTGATCTGTTTTGGGCTGAAATGCTGTCCGTTTTTCCTTCGATTGAGAGTTGAAAGTTGATCTGAGAATAGTCGATGTCCAACCTTTGGCGAGGTGACTAGGGATGGCGCAGAGTTCAGAAGAGATAGTGGTTATGGCAGCCGCATTGGATCAAGGGATTACCCTACAGAGTGAGACCGGCGTTGATATGCCGCATCCTCCCAGGTCGCCCGCTGCACGCCCGATCTGGGCCCCTCAGTTCTATCAGGCTTGCGAGCCCACCACGTTCGAGTTAATGGGGATGATAGGTGATCTCTAGAGATCTGTGGCAGATCTCGCTTACGGAATGTCAGCCTCGCCACCGGTTGCACCGTATGCCGGAAATTTCGAACCCCAAGACCCTCCGCTACTGGGGCGGATTGTGATCGAGCTCAACCAGCCGGAGATGGCCTCCACCCACAACAGTGATGTACCAGTACCAACCCAAACCTCTCACCAGGCTGAGGCCAGAGGCAAAGACAAAGTAAAGGCAGATGCCGACCCCGTGGAATGACTACTGTGGGCAGTCGAGGCTTTGAAAGCCGGGGGGATGAACAAACAACAGGTATCCGTGATGGTAACCAAAATTGTGAAGGATGCTTTTCCCACTCTACCTGAGGGTAGTTCAAGCCAGTCGGAAAATCGGGATAGGCCCCGTTATGTTGAAACAGTTTCTCTCACTCCCAACCCCGTACCTGGGAAGGATCAGAAATCCAAGCCTGCACCGGCCGATCCGTTCGCCAGCACATCTAGCAGGAGCACTCAGGCTTCCAAGTACCAGCCCCGGGGGCACAGGGCCTTTCATGCTCTCTACATGCCGCTGTCCAGGGCACTTGTAGCACGTCCGCGGGGGACCTCGACTATAGTTCGGACTCCCTTTTTGTTTGTTGCGGTTCTTAATCTGAACCAAATAGTCCAACTCTGGCAAATCGTTTTGAAGAAAAAAACAGATTTTGAAAAGTAGTGCCAAACATGGACTGCTTTGCCAGATTACAGAGTCGCCACCTAAATATTTTAAAACGGGGAATTTAGGAAACCCTGACTCGGTGCCGAAGGCCACATGTCCGTCATCACCAAAGTGGTCTTGGCTCGGGAGCTTGGGTACGATCGGGGAAGGTCAGCTATGAGCACCCCCTTTCGCCCGGTCCGAAGACCGGCCTCTACTAACCGTGATATCCGTTTTTGAAAACTTTATGCGTTCTTATTCCGGTTATTTAACCTAGAATTACTATGTGATGCGCACAACACAAAAGTATAGACTGGATTGCCTAATTTGGAAATAAACATTGCATATCTGTTTTGTCTCGAAAAACGTGTTAGATTTTGCTACTCGCAAGTAGGCTAAAATACGGATTTCAATGAGTCGTCCAACTCAAGCAATCCAACCTCCACCCACAGGCATTCAGACAGTTTATCTCATATAAGCATCTAGCCACATGGTAAGCATACTGTCTTGGTAAACATTCACACGCATGCGATATGCTAAAGCCATAAAAACTTACATCGTACTCCGTGCCAAAACAGTAAACTGGTTAGCAAACATGCATGACCTAGTTCATGTTAAGTGGCTAATGCGACACATACAAGAGTGAAATCTAAACAGGCTCGGCTAACCCTAAACATGGCACAGGAGGTGCAACAACTATCACGTATTCAATTTGGAATTAAAAGTACGATGCAGTTTGCATGATGTACCGAGCCCGAATGCATGTAAACAAATGCATGAATGCACACATGCATTGCATAAGGTATGCTGATTTAAATGTGCCCTAATCTACCAACATAAGCAGGTAAATAAAAGGGAGAAAGAAATGGGGTTGGAAGACATACACCCACTCACACTTATTACAATTTTGCCCTCGCTCGAGGGACCAAAATAATAATACAATCCAAAATAAATGAATAAATATTACAAATTCTAATTCTTGAATAAATAAATGTGAAATAAAAGGGCACGGCCCTCGCCTCGAGATCGTGAATGATGCATGCTCGATGTCCGCCTTGCCCGAAAACCCGTCTGCGGCACAAGGTTCTTGCTTTTCAACGCTTCGCCTCTCCAAAATTCCCAAAGTTTGTAATACCTCCCAAATGATTCAAAATACCCCACCACCGGGAAAGAGCTCATCGGTTGCTTGTATTGGCCATCGGTACATTGTGGTGGTTATCGGCACAAACAAAGTGCCGATCGGCACATTATCTTGCCGGCATATAAAGTTCTGCGGAGGACAGCTTTGATAATGACAGAAAGAAAAACAAGCAGGCAAGGCATGGTTTTTGGGCATATGTAAGCATGGTCATGACCTCCTATCATGCTTTGAGACTCAAGGAGGCAAGGCCCTTGGTTCTTGGGCCATCAATTGTGCACTTTGATGCATGATAGCCCTAAGAACTAAGGTTGCATTTTGATGTAAATGCATGCAACACAAAAAAATGGATTAAGCCCCTATCATGTTAATGTCAAGGGCCCTAACGACATGGGGGATTGAGGTGTGTTTTGTCACTTAAGGTACAAACACCCCTCAACTCCCACACTTGGTTTGACACCCCAAACCAAGCAATGAAATGCAACTATGCAATCATGCAAACATGCAAACATACAAACATGGGGACTAAGATGCTAGCAAATTAGGCATGCAAAATGTTAGAATATGGAAAGCGTAGAAGTCATGCAAAGAGGGACCAATTAAGCATAGAACTAGCATGCTCTCAAGGCTTCATTGACCAATCATGCAACAACCATGTAATGAGCATGCAATAATGGACTTAAGCCATAGAGGGCAGCCCTCAAACTCCCTAAAACAAAGGGCAAAACATGCCTCAAAACAAGAGCAAGATGCCACACAAGCATGCAAGCCATAAGGCATAAGGCTAAGGCACAAAATGGGGCATTGAACCACCACTTAACAAGACCAAACATGGCACATGTTAGGCAACCAAAACAGGTTTTTATCATGCAAAATGGCACCCAAATCCCCTCATGGCACCTCCCAAAATGCATTTAACATGGAAGCATGCACAATGTTCAATCCTAGACATACAAGAGCACACCCTTATGACATGAAATTGGTTACAGATGGATGGATACAAGCATGATTTATGGGCTGAAAATGACCTAGATGATGCCAAATCATGGGATCAAGACAAGTTAAGCATGCTAGGAGCCAAAACATACAAGGCTTACAAGCCTAGAGTACAAGACAAACATGCTAAACATACCAAACATGGCCAAAATAGTGGTTCACAGCCCTTTCACATGGCGAAGAGATGCTAGTATCTTCATGGAATCATGCTAAAACATGTAAGAATCAAGGCCTCAAAACATGGCATACCTTTGAGCATAAAAGAGCATTTTAAAGAAAACATGAGAGGCATGCAAGAGGCCACGGAATCAACCAAAAACAGAGGTTATTCATGACTTAAAACAACCTAAAAGGTCTGAAATGAAGGCAAATACAAACATTCATTCATGCTATGCTATGAGCCAAGAACAAAGGCCAACAAAGGGCCAAGGGGAGAGGGGTGTCCCTCCCCTATGTGAGGATTCAAAACACCTCCCTCACCACTGAAAACCCACTGCTTTTCAGTGGTGAGAAGGCCAAAAATACTGAAGTTAAACAATGCTCCAAAAAGAGACACAAAAGGACCAAAACATGGCCTAAAAGAGTAAGGCTTAACTCAAATGCAAAAGTGACCTTAATGAATGTTCTTAAGCAAGTAAAAAAAAGATTTTTTTATGTTAAACACAAGTCCAAAAACACAAAGCAAAAGGGGTAGAAACTAGTTGCAAGAATGGGGAATCTAAAGCAAAAAGTTTACCCTTGAAGATCCAATGAAGAATAGGTGGAGCAGCCCTCCTCTAATGATCAAAACCAGTCCAAGATCACATAAAACAAACCTCCAAGCCTCCCAATCTCGGATTAAGGTGGAGTAGTGTGTGTAATGGTGCAAAAGTAAGGTGAAATCACACTTTTTGGTCCAAAAACACACACACAAGAGGAGAGAGAGGGAGAATATAGAGAGAGAAGATATATCTCACAGATATATAGATATAAGCTCTGGTTTTGCCTTCCAAAATGCTAACCTTGAGCCAAGAGGAAGAGTTCTCCTCTTATAGGCAAGGAAAACTTAGCCACTAAGCAAGCCAAGGGCTCATCCCTCCATACACGTGTATGGAGGGGAGCAAAAAACTTTACAGCTGCAAGAAAATATCTGATAAAGCAAGTGTACAGTGCTCGGCCGGCAAAGAGTACCATTTAAAAAAAAAACAGTGCCGGTCGGCACAAAAGAGTGCCGATCGGCACAATAAAGTGCCGATAGAAGCTTCAGCCAGCCGGTGGCCTCTAGCCCCAGCTGGTGGTGTGTAGGGATGCCTCATAAGGCACTCCCTCCCCTTTCATGGCAAAACACAAGTGTTTGGTGCAAAACCAAACACAACTGGTCGAGTTCGAGGTCTGAGAGGCGGCGGCCAGAACTCCGAACTCCAAACGAACACAAACATAGATAATCACCGAGTGTTCAGCGGTGGCGTCAAGTCTTGAGGACGGTCAAAAATGGGGTGTCTGATTGCCCTCTTTGACAGAACTCGGAAGTCATAAGAATGACGGGAGTGAATGTGAAAGCCCAGAGACGACCCGTTTTTGACAAGGCCGAAGACTTAGACAATCATGCAAAACAAGTAAGATATGCGCCCGAAGGCAGGGGCAAAATGCAAGACAATGCACGAAGCCAGGCATAACTTATGATCATGCAAAGGAAACTGTAATGAAGCACACATGCAACAGTTATAAGCTAGCATACTCCAAACTACACTACAATGCAGAAAGGGTGTAAGAGAATGATGCAATTCTCGAAACGTCTCACGCGGAGGATACAATACCTGTGCGGCTCGTCCGGTCGCGCCGGCCACAAATGAGCCGTACATACAATATCGTGCCTGAAAAGAAAGTAAACTTAACAAGTACAATATTGTTAGTGACATGTATATCATGTAATCGAAAATCTTGCGACAGTATAACCGAGAAGGGTGCCTAACAATCTTTGTGAAGGTACAGACACATGTAAGTAAAGCATGCAGTCTATGCAAACAATGTGTATAGGCAGTTATAATTGAACACATGTGAGTAAAGCAGTACACGCATGTAAGCAATGTGTATAAAGGAACTTGAACACGTATCAGTAAAGCAATGTACGCATACAATGCAATGTGTATGGAGAAAATTAAACACATATCAGTAAAGCAATGCACGCATACAATGCAATGTGTATAGAGAAAATTGAACACATATCAGTAAAGCAATGCACGCATACAATGCCATGTGTATAGAGAAAATTGAACACATATCAGTAAAGCAATGCACGCATACAATGCAATGTGTATAGAGAAAATTGAACACATATCAGTAAAGCAATGCACGCATACAATGCCATGTGTATAGAGAAAATTGAACACATATCAGTAAAGCAATGCACGCATACAATGCAATGTGTATAGAGAAAATTGAACACATATCAGTGAAGCAATGCACGCATACAATGCAATGTGTATAGAGAAAATTGAACACATATCAGTAAAGCAATGCACGCATACAATGCAATGTGTATAGAGAAAATTGAAATTGAGCATGATAAAATATGATGTTGACGTATTGCAACACAGTATAATTGAAACAATTTCTTTTGAAATTCACAAGATATAAAAGGATACGAGAAGGGACATCCTTCGCATGTTCCGAGCATTACTCACAAAAGTCATGGCTTGAAATCAACTCGAAGATCCATTAACATTCCAGAAGTGCACTTCCCCGCACTGTTCTTAGGTGACGAAGGTGCCAGACCTCGTAATCAAGCCGGACAAGGGTCTGAAAGGTACTCTGCTTGCAAGGGGAGGTTTTCGGTATCCAATCCGGTATTCTGTTACCCCGCTGTCCTCTGCTTTATATTCCTTTTCATTAGTTGTTTAAGCACATACCTTTGCCTCGAGTGTGTTTTATATTCTTTTGAAATTGCGGGTTTTTACAAAAACACATGACGGAGATAAGACAGCTATTTGCTTGAAAAGATGTTGCACTTGTGTGCACCGCATCACAAGGCGTCACATAACAATGTGAATGAAATTGAAACTGTTTTCTTGAAAACAAAGCATCGCGTCGTAATAACCAGGTAGTGAACCGACTTACAACTCGATAAGCAAATTTAAGGCTCGACAGACTAGCCAAGTGCAAGCACAACTTGATAGACACAGCAAAGACTTAAAGGGAGTGACATACAACTCGATACGCAAATTTACAACAACTCGATAAACAAATACGCGTGACTCGGCGGGAACCAAATCACCGGAGAGTGCTGGAAGTGGTGGAATTCCCCAATATTCAAAGATAAACGGCTTTTAGAAAACACAGGGGAGGGCCATCGGCCCGACAGAAAGTCCACCGGCCTTGAGGAATTTCCATCGGCACAATACTTGGTCGGTCGGCACAAAAATATGGCCGGTCGGCATTATTACCTGCCGGTCGGCCACCAATCTTCAGCATCAGCAGAATGTTGACACGTGTCCTCCACTCAACCTTATCCTCTACAAAAGATCTTAGCCTCATGGTCTTCTTAATTTCCACACTGATTTACTCCAAATGGAGGAATTTCTTGCTCAAAATCTCGCAACTTGGATTAACAACTTGGATGGCTCGGAAAAGCTGAATTTCCGGGCTTTTGGCATAAACGCACTATTCACTTTGCGCCGCACCCCGCTGCATTTTCCGTTCCTCCATGCCGCGGCAAGGTTCTGGAACCCGGTGACACATGTCTTTAGCTTTAGCGGGCAAGAGGTGTGTCCCACTTTCAAAGATCTCCAAGGTCTAATGGAATCTGGGCGCAATGAGGAAATCCTGCCCCAATTTCGTTTTGGCTATGCTCAAGCCTTAGGACAAATGTGTGGGCTCTCAATACCCGATGCTCGTTCTCTGATTTGTGACGGGACATTAGATGTTCCGAGCTTGGTCTGTCGTTTTTCTGTGACTGGTGATCGTGGCGACCATCACTGGCAAGGCTTTCGGCGGCACGCGCTCTGTCTATGCATGCTATCTCATTTTCTGTTCGTCTCCGGTTCCGGAGGAGCCAGTGTCTGGTTGATTGAAGTTGCCCAAGTCTTCAAGGAGGGCAAAAGCTGCATTGCCATGGTCCTGGCTGAGACACTGTTGGGCTTAGACGCCTTTTATCGTCGAGAGACGATCAAATTAGCAGGGAGTCCACTATTACTGCAGGTAATGTTTCCCACCCGATCTCACTTTTTATGTTTGCTCACATCACTCGGCTCTCAGGCTCGGTTTTTTCTCACAAAAGCCCTTTTCTCACTTTTTCTCTCATCGTACTTCTCTCTATTCTTTATTCTCTCATTTTTTTAATCCCTCCCCAGGTGTGGTTAATGGATAAACTGAAGGTTGTGGACTCTTGCCCAGCATATTCAGCGCGCGGCTATTTCTTCAGGCAACGTCTAGTTGACGCCCTTGATGAAGGTTGGTGGTTTGAGTGGATGTGCAATTTGTCCGCAGATCGCATTGCTTGGCGGTGCCCTTGGCTCAATCTCCCAATGATGAGTTATAGCATGACCCGTCAGCCGGGGATCCAATTGATTGGCTTGACTCACTGTGTTTTCTATTTCCCATTCCGTATCCTGCGCCAGTTTGGTCATGATCAGACTTGCCCGCCGGAAGGGATAGAGTACCCGGCTGCATTCCTAATCCGAGGCTCACAGCTGGCCCGGTATGCCACAGCATGGAGGACGAGAGAACTCCTGGCCCCCGCTCCCACTTTCAGTTGCACTTTGTCTGATGAGTGCTTGGATTGGCTTAATGAAGAGGCACAGGAGGGGCCCACTTTGGCATCAGAGGCTTCGACCAGCTCTGGGAGGGGGCGCAGGGACATTTGACTTGACCATGCCCCGGATTTATTGCTTTATTGGTACTTTCAAGTTTTCTTTATGAATGTAATAAAAGCAACTTCGATTGTATGCAAGAGCAAGAGAACTCTATTTGAAATCAATGAAATTGAAGGTTGTGGTACTGAAAAGTTTCCGTTTTGGTCCAGAAATGGTCTTAGTTGTAAAAAGATTTATTTGAACAAAGTCATCTTTTATCAAAACTTTTCAAAACCATTTTCGATATGGATCAGAACTGGACACGCCTGAAATTTGTCACTGAGATGCACAACCCCGGATCCTAGCAACTGGAAAGTTGCCCCTTGTTTGAATGGTACCGCGGCACTGTACGGCAACGGAAAGTTGCCCCTAGTCTGAATGGCACTGTACCGGAGATTGCGATAAATGCTGATGGGCAAAGATGACCAAGATGATCAAATGGACAAAGTTGATCGGGGAAGAGTTTATGGCTGAACTTCAGGACGAAGCTGCCTACGTATCCCAAAGATGGGAATCAAGCCTTACGTAGTTCAGGCTTGGGTTCACTCGAGTATTTTCACTCTCCTTTTGCGCTCTAACTTTTGCCAAGGCCGCCCTTTGCGGGTTTTCAACCTTGCGAGCTCGGTTTTTATATTTTCTAATTTTTTGTGCTCTGAATTTTGCCTAGGTCGCCCTTCCGAGTTTTCGGCCTAGCGAGCCTCTCAGGGGTGATATTTCTTCAACTTGTCCATGTTGATCGGTTGGGAGAACTCTAAGCCATCTAGGTCCATCAGAACTATAGCTCCACCTGACCAGATAGACTTGATGATATAGGGACCAGTCCAATTGGGTCTGAACTTGCCCCTTGGGTCGTGGATGGGAGCTCGGTTGTCCTTGAGCACCAAATCTCCTTCCTTCAAATTTCTGGACTTAACTCTCTTATTAAAAGCCCGGGCGATTCTGCGTTGATAACCTTGGACATGGTACAGTGCTTTCAGCCTTCTTTCATCAAAGAGCATGAGTTCCTCGAATCTATTATGCTGCCAATCTGCCTCCGCTATCTGACACTCAGCCAGCACTCGCAATGACGGAACCTCAATCTCAATGGGTAGAACAGCCTCCATCCCATATACCAAGGAATAAGGGGTTGCTCCAGTCGAAGTTCTAATTGAAGTCCGGTAGCCCCACAGAGCGAACGGCAACTTATCTGGCCAGTCCCGATAGGTTTCCACCATCTTTTGCAGTATGTGTTTGATGTTCTTGTTGGCGGCCTCAACTGCTCGCTGGTCTCATGGCCGATATGTGGATGACTTATGAAAAGCCACATTATACTTCTCCAACAAATCAATCACCTCCTTCTTGAAGTGAGAACCATTGTCCGAAATGATCTCATTCGGAACTCCATAATGGCAGATAATGTTGTTACGGATAAACTTCGCGACGTGTGAAGCCTTCAATACAGCATAAGATTGGGCCTCGACCCACTTTGTGAAATAGTCTATTGCTACCAAGATAAACTCATGCCCATTCGACCCCTTCGGGGTAACAGCTCCGATCACATCGATTCCCCAAACTGAGAACGGCCATGGTGATGTCATGTTGTATAACTTTGACGGCGGGATGTTCATGCGGTTTGCGTGAATCTGGCATTTGTGGCATCGCCGAACAAAACCGATACAATCTTCCTCCATGGTAGACCAAGAGTAGCCTTGTCCGAGGATCTTTCGTGCGATCACCCCATTCATATGTGCCCCACATTCTCCTCCATGGATGGCCTCCATCGGTAACCGACTCTTGGCTTCCACACGCCTTTGTGCATTCCCAGATGACCTCTCTTGTACAATTTACCCCGCAGATGATAAACCGAACGACTATTCTTCCGATGGCCCTCTTGTCTTTGGCGTTTGCCTGGTGGGTACGCCTCCTTCTAAGAAGTTCCATATGTCGTAATACCAAGGGTTGTTATCACAGACTTCATCTATGGCGAGATTGACTCGTAGGCGGGTGCAAATTTCGTCAATAATGACCGGACGATCCGACTCGAGATGGGATGTCTATCATAGAAGATAGAGTTGCTAGCAAATCAAGAACCTGTTGTTCTCTCACTAGGTGAGTGAAATTTAGCGTTCAAACCGAGGAATTAACAAATCCAAGGTCCGTGGTAAGTTATCATCTTTTCCTCCTTCACTTTCCAATCTCCTTTCGCAGAGACACAACCAGTTCGAATCTCCAATGACGTCCAATCGCCTTGCCCCTAGTTCTAGGGCGACTTCGATCGGCAATACACGCCTCGTACTCTGCCTCATTGTTCGAGACTTTGAACCGGAGCTTAAATGCTAAAGGGATACGGGAGTCGTCGGGCGCTATCAGCAATACCCCTATCCCATATCCATATTGATTTGACGCTCCGTCGAAGTACATCGTCCAAGTCTCATTTTCGACGTGCAAAATAGCTTCATCTGGGAATAGGTACTCAACCGCTTCATCCCCTTCAACCGGGTGGTCGGCAAGGAACTCTGCCAACGCTCTCCCTTTTACGGACTTGCGTGTCACATACTTGAGGTCAAATTCTGAGAGCAACAAAGAACCATCGAGCTAGCCTTCCCGTAAGCACTGGTTCCTCGAAAAGATATTTGATGGGATCAAGTCGTGAGACCAACATTAGAGTGTGGGCTAACGGTGTAGTGCCGCAGACTTCGGTAGCCCATACCAAGGCCAAACAAGCTTTCTAGCGAGTATAAGCGGTCTCGTAATCCAGCATCTTCTTGCTCAGATAGGAGATGGCCCTTTCCACTTTATCTTCCGACTCTTGCGCGAGCATGCAGCCCATTGTGGTTTTAGTCAGCATGTGCAATATCAGCGGCTTCGGGCCGGTGGTGACAACACGGCGGATTCTCAGAGATACTCTTTAATCTGTTCAAATGCGGCTTGGCATCGGCCGTCCCATTGGAACTTCGTTCCTTTCTTCAAGAGACCAAAAAGTGGTTCACAAGTCAAGGTTAGTTTTGAGATAAACCGCCTTATGAATTGCACTTTACCCAGAAAGCCTCGCACTTCCTTTTCAGTCATGGATGGGGGCATTTCTAGGATGGCCTTGATTTTAGAAGGGTCGACCTCGATGCCCCTTTGTGTAATCAGAAATCCCAGCATTTTCCCCGCTGTAA
Organism: Camellia lanceoleosa; assembly: GCA_025200525.1. Taxonomy (NCBI): domain Eukaryota; kingdom Viridiplantae; phylum Streptophyta; class Magnoliopsida; order Ericales; family Theaceae; genus Camellia; species Camellia lanceoleosa. Next base: position 13,008,301 of record CM045758.1, read on the forward strand.
CACCAATGTACACTTCTGAGGATTCAGCCGCAGCCTAAATTCGCTGATCCTTTGGAAAAACTTTTGCAAGGCGGTGTAGTGGCCCTCTCTTTCTTTGGACTTGACAATCATGTCGTCCACATACACCTCAACCTCTTTGTGGATCATGTCATGTAATATTGTGGTTGCAGCCCGTTGATACGTAGCCCCAGCGTTCTTTAGCCCAAATGGCATCACTCTGTAGCAATATGTACCCCACGGGTGGTAAATGATCTTCTCCGGTCTTGGTGCCATTACAATCTGATTATAGCCTGAAAAGCCACCCATGAACGAAAGCAAAGCATGCCCTGCTGTGAAATCCACCACCTGGTCGATATGCGGCAAGGGAAAGCCATCTTTCGGACTGGCTCTGTTCAAATCCTCAAGTCTACACATACGGATTCGCCATCCTTCTTGACCTTTGGAGCGATGTTGGCCAACCAAGTCGGGTATTCAGATACCAACAGAAGCTCGTCAATAACTGCTTGGTGACCTCTTCCTTGATTTTAATGGCCCATCAGGCGGATCCTTCCGAGCTTCGTTTGATGTGTCGGGCCTCAGGTCAAGAGGATCCGTCTGTACAATCTCAGGATCGATTCTAGGCATGTCTTCGTAGGACCACGCGAAAACATCTTTGAAATCTTTTAATAAAGCGACTAAGCGCTCACGTTCCTCCGAAGACAACGTGGACCCGATCTGGACCAGCCGCGGGTCCTTCTCAGTACCAACATTCACAGTAGTGATTTCATCCATCAAGGGTTTAACAAACCTCTCCTACTCTTGTTCAATTAGTCGTTGCAAAACCGGAGGAATTTCGTCCTCGTTGTTTTCATCAAAATTTTGAAAGTCCTGATTTAAGCAATAAACCAACGGCACAGAAAAGTACTCGGAAACCACAGTCACCTCATTCTCATTATGTACTTCTGAACCGTCCAATTCCTCTGTTACAACAGACTCAAAAGAGAAAGAAAAAGACGACCTGGACAGGACTATGGCATCCGGGTTATCACCCGAGAATCTGGGACTCGGACTCAGACGAGCTGAACACGATTCGACTCACAAGACTCGGTGGAATCAGATTCGCTCACTACTGACCCGGTCGCTTGACAAAAATCCCTCCTCGTACTGCCAGGTGAGGGAGGGTGCAATGGATGTATCCAAAATAGCTGATGGTAGGCCCGCAGCCGTTTCATCTCCGATCATGGACACCGAAGAGTCGTCCCTCAAGCACACCTGGTTGATCAAAGGATCTGAAAGTAGACAGGCCAGTGCTACCCCCATTTCAAACTCTGTGTCCGCAGACTCCAATTCTTTGCTATATTCAGCCTCGGCTGTCGGGTCTGTCTGCTCTTCGGCAACATCATCCCCGGATAACTGCAAGTCGAAGAAAATTTCAAATCCCGGCATGCGTTTCTTTTCTTTATTCAGCCATGGCTCCGGAAAACCACAGAATGGGAAGTCTTCCCCCGGATTTAAACGTCCGTTGAAGGTACCCCGGATGGGCCGGTGCATCAATTCAAAAGGTTTCCCCATCTGTTTTGCTTTGGCCCTTCCTGCCATCTCTCTTCCTTTTCTTACCCAATCTTCCTTAGTGGGAAGATAACCCAAGCCGAAGGTATGAGGATTGTGCGGCACTTCGGCCAACGCTGCAATGCCCTTATGGCCGCTCTTCCCTAATCCCATCCCGGGGATGTATTGGAGTTTGTTCATAAGGTACACTGCTTGGGCACTAACATATATCCCTTCGCTAGCGGCCATGACATTCTGTACAACCTGAGCCTCAGCCAAGGTAAACCCTGATATGAATACGTCCTCTACGCCGTGCTTGATCTCCAGAACAGGCGTGGATACCTCGGGTGGTGGGTGGATCGACGAATTACCGAAGACGATGGCTACTCCCTTTCCGTAGGGGTATTTCACCATTTGATGCAAAGTGGATGACCTCGCCTTTACGATGCACCACGTAGCCCCAAAAGCAAATTAAAAGTCGCGGGAACTTCTAGGACATGGAAATCTATCTCATGCCGTCCCGGCCCAACCTTTGTCTGCACTTTAACTGTTCCCATTACTTCTCTACTTGTATTGTCGTATGCCCGGATAACTTGAGCTTTTGGTATGAAATCTGTAGTTTTCAAGCCAATTGCATACGCCGTTCTCTTTGGGCGACGTTGATGGCAGACCAGATCGGCAAAGTACACCGGTATCCATTTATCTCTACATTCCACGGAGATGTAGAGGGGTTTATTGTGATTTGCGCCCTCAGGCGGAAGTTCTTTATCCGAAAAGGTCAACGTCGGGGAAGCTTCTCCCGGGAAGACCAGTCCAACTAGCTGCTCTGGCGTAGTCTCTATGGAGAGTTTGCCTTTATCCATGGCTGTCAAAACGGCCTGCCTGTGCACTCGTGAGGCCATGAGCAGTCCCCAAATAGAGATATCTGCTTGTATCTTTTTCAGCTGTTTGAGTACGGCTTCCTCTTCGAGCGGCTTCTCCTTTTGCTTCTCAGCCTCTCTGTCCTTCCCTGAGGCCTCTGGTTGATCCAAGTGTGGGGGTTTGAAATACCGCCCACTCCGTGTCATGTGGTCAACCTCTCCAAGGTACCAGGTGTTATCGGGTTGGTTATTCCCCCAATCTTCATCCGTATGGGCAAGACATAGGTCCTCGTCTTCCCACCACATTCCGTCAGCGGCCGACAGACACCTGTCCGGCCCTGGTATGACTGTTCTCGTGCTCGCGGCACCTTCCATCCACATGCCCGCAGCATTCTCGGTTCCTGTGCACACAGCAGTTTCCACTCCCACACAGGCCTTTGCCTTTCGGATCCTCTCGGAATCCTCGAAACTTGCTTGTTCTGACACAACTGATTGTTCAATCATTTCCGCACTCAAAATGTTCCAATCCCGGGCAAAATTCTTAACACCGGCGCCCGCCGGCAATATGCTCTGCTCTTCGACCCTTCCGGCCGTCGCTGATATTCTCATTCCTGCTGAGCTCTGTTCTGCCTGAAATTCTCCTACCACATCGGGCTGCTCGTCCAACCACCCGGTAGCTTCTACTGAATCCTCATAATTGAACCACGCAACTACCGCGTCCTCTGGGTATTGGTCGCTGTAAAATTGGAGATTGGCCAGGTCTTTCCCTACGGTTGTTACATCATCGATTCCTTGTCCCAGACTATCCCTTCGGATCATGCACAATTCTTCCCCTGTTGGCAGTTCCATCCTGGGCCTATCTTGGCTTATCAACAAGATGTAGTCACTCGGACTGTATGTCTTCCCACTGTAACTCCCAGATTCCGCAGACTCTGATTCAACAACCCTTTTCTCCTCCGGGGTCTCTTCTCTCCTGTTCTCGGCGGTCACCACTGATGGCTTAGGTTGGGCTACGGAGATGTCCATCATGCACAAGTCAGTGCACTCGGGGAGGAACACCTCTGGTTTAGGCAAGTGGGTGGGTGTGATATAGACACTAGGGTCATAAGACACGGCCCCAGTATGGATGAAATTAAGTCTTTTAGGTGGTGGAGCTTGGTTATGTGCAGGGAGGGGATTTGTAGTAACATTGGGCTTCTCGGGAGGCAAAATTACCCCGTTATCGATAAGGTCTTGAATTTCATGGCGTAACCGATAGCACTGGTCGGTGTCGTGACCATGCTGTTGATGAAATGCACAATATTTGGTCGGGTTATGGGTAGGAGGGAGTTTTTCTGGTAGGGGTCGCGGCTCCAGGGGCCTCAGGTGCCCTTTCTTGATCAACACCCCCAGAGCTTTGGATAGGGGCATATAGAGTGGCGAAAGTTCGAGTTTTTGGGTGGGTATTTGGTTGTTTAGGGTTGCTTAGGACGACCGGAGAATGGCGAAGCTGCCATATTTCTTTGTGGGGGGTTAGTGGTGACCATGCTCGCTTCGGAGGCTCTCGTGGCAAATGTACCACTCGGGCCTGCATTAGTGTTGCGGTTGAAGGTCCTTCGGGGTTGCTCCCGGTCATTATCAATCCAAATTTTGTTTTAAGGCATCTTCAATCTGCACCCCCATTTCATGTAGGTCAGAAAAAGTGGGAAATGGGACTACTATCATCTTTTGCATCAATTTCGGCTGTAGATTGCGCACAATCATCCGAATCTGGTCTTTGTCCGTAGGCCTCAAGGTCATCATCGAAGCCTTGGCCCTCCATCTGGTTACGAACTCTGAAAAACTCTCCTTAGGCTCTTGTCTGGTTGTCTCGAGATCACGGGCAGTGATCTCAATCTGTGTGTTGTATGAATACTGTGCGATGAAGGCCTCAGCCATTTCGTTCCAATTTCTCTTAACGTCATCATCTAGCTTAGCATACCATGCAGACGCCACACCTGACAGGGTCCGACCAAATAGAGACAACTGAGCTCATCGAGGCCCATTGGCCTTAGAACGTCAAACAGTCTTAAGTGTACCATGGCGTCCCTGGACCCATCATATCGATCACTATGTGGCATTTTGAATCTGGCAACACAATTGGCCAAGGTGTAACCATCTTCAATATCGGGATAGTCTTGACCCCTTGGGATCTCTTGAATAACTTTTCAAGCTTGCTTAATTTGAGTGCGGGATGTCTCGAACTCAAAGGGAGAGTCCCATAGATTGGTGGGTGTTTTGATAGCCGAGGTTGAATTTGGGGTAGGGTTGGAGGTGGGGTGGTCCTGGGTAGCTCTGTATCAGTCTGAACATTGGCTGTCTCCCCGACGTTGGGAACTCCTGGTGGGGAAGGAGCTTGATGCGTAGCAGATGCTCCGGTTCTTTGTCGCTCCACCTGGCAATGGTCTCGCCGTTTCTCTCACAACTGTGGCTCGCTGTTGGCGAAATCACTGACGGACGCATCCTCTTGCATTGCTTTCATGCTCTCTTGAAGGTGGCGCACCATCTCCTCCAAACTAGCCATACTATCCTGCTCCGGTTAGATTACTGGTATATATTCCCTCTCTGTTGGTGACACAAAACCCCGATCTCATCGAGCATGTGGGGTAGACAAAGCCCTCGAATCGATTGTTGTCTTGATGTCCTTCGCCTTCTTGACCTCCGCTTAGTAACCGGGGTAGTGAGTAGTACACCGTTGTCCGTCTATCGATCCTCGAAGGAGTCGAGACGACCTCGACCGTGGTGCTTGGGGAATATCTATCGGGTCGGTAGCAATCGTGCTCAACTACCTAATAAAAGATAAATAAAGCGTATAAATAAGGTAAAATCGGACAAAGATAACGGCATAAAATAAATAAAGACACAACACGCGGTTGGGATTTATAATATATAGCCAAAACCCGGGTACACTGTTTCTCAAACACTAGTCACTGTTTCTGAATCTCTGCCTCCTCCCAAAGTCTGAATCGGATACCCACAGATAACTGATTCTCAACAATACTGTTGTTGGTGCCCTCAGGCCTGATGCCTAATCTTGCAAACTGATACACGTATTTCCCTTGTAGAGACACACACCAAAACACATAGCATGTAAAAGAGAGCCAATACACCCCTATGTTGGGGTAGGGTTTCCCTGTCCTATTTTGTCAGGATCTAGGGTTTCACTACGCACACAGCGGTTTCAAACAACCTAAAATCGGGTAAGCAACCTGTCCTAGTTTGGAATGGTCACTATGGATCCGAATATGCACTAGGTCGAATGGTCGAAAAGGGTGCCCCGGTAAAATCGGGGTTTGTGTTCCCATACTGGCAGAGCCCGCAACCGGTCAGCCTTATGGACATGCCTTGACAAGACAAGCCTCCAGCAAACCGCTCAGGAATAGCAGATGGCCAACACGGTGTCCTAGGCGCACCAATGCACATGCAATGCAAAGAAACACATAAGTGTAGTCAAACCAGGATATCACGAGTTCGAGTCAAGCTCTCTAAAATCCCACAGAGTCGCCAGAAATCAGAGCACGTCCATGGGGACCTCGACTACGCGGACTTTTTTGTGTTGCGGTTCTTAATCAACCAAAGAGTCCAACTCGCAAATCATTTTGAAGAAAAACAGATTTTGAAAAGTAGTGCCAAACATGGATTTGCTTTGACATCTGAGTCGCCACCTAAATATTTTAAAACGGGAATTTAGGAAACCACGACTCGGTCGAAGGCCACATGTCCGCTATCACCAAAGTGGTCTTGGCTCGAGCTTGGGTACGATCGGGAAGGTCACTATGAGCACTTTCGCCTCATTCAAGACCGCCTCTACTAACCGTGATATCCGTTTTTGAAAACTTTATGCGTTCTTATTCCGGTTATTTAACCTAGAATTACTATGTGATGCGCACAACACAAAAGTATAGACTAGATTGCCTAATTTGGAAATAAACATTGCATATCCGTTTTGTCTCGAAAAACGTGTTAGATTTTGCTACTCGCAAGTAGGCTAAAATATGGATTTCAATGAGTCGTCCAACTCAAGCAATCCAACCTCCACCCATAGGCATTCAGACAGTTTATCTCATATAAGCATCTAGCCACACGGTAAGCATACTGTCATGGTAAACATTCACACGCATGCGATATGCTAAAGCCATAAAAACTTACATCGTACTCCGTGCCAAAACAGTAAACTGGTTAGCAAACATGCATGACCTAGTTCATGTTAAGTGGCTAATGCGACACATACAAGAGTGAAATCTAAACAGGCTCGGCTAACCCTAAACATGGCACAGGAGGTGCAACAACTATCACGTACTCAATTTGGAATTGAAAGTACGATGCAGTTTGCATGATGTACCGAGCCCGAATGCATGTAAACAAATGCATGAATGCACACATGCATTGCATAAGGTATGCTGATTTAAATGTGCCCTAATCTACCAACATAAGTGGGTAAATAAAAGGGAGAAAGAAATGGGGGTTGGAAGACATACACCCACTCACGCACACTTATTACAATTTTGCCCTCGCTCGGAGGGACCAAAATAATAATACAGCCCCAAAATAAATGAATAAATATTACAAATTCTAATTACTGAATAAATAAATGTGAAATAAAAGGGGGCCACAGCCCCTCGCCTCGGGATGCGCGAATGATGCATTCTCGATGTCCGCCTTGCCCGAAAACCTGCACTGTACATCGCTGGTTCTGCTTAACGCCTCGCCTCCAAAAATTCCCAAAGTTTCAGAATACCTCCCAAATGATCTGAAATACCCCACCGGCTGGGGGAAGAGCTCATCAGCTGCTTGTATTGGCCATCGGCTGTTGTGGTGGTTATCGGCACAAACAAAGTGACGATCGGCACATTATACTGCCGGTCGGCATAAAGTTCCTGCAGAGGACAGTTTGACAGCAGCAGCAAAAATAGCAGTGCAAGGCATGGTTTTTGGGCATATGTAAGCATGGTCATGACCTCCTATCATGCTTTGAGACTCAAGGAGGCAAGGCCCTTGGTTCTTGGGCCATCAATTGTGCACTTTGATGCATGATAGCCCTAAGAACTAAGGTTGCATTTTGATGTAAATGCATGCAACACAAACAAATGGATTAAGCCCCTATCATGTTAATGTGAAGGGCCCTAACAACATGGGGGATTGAGGTGTGTATTGTCACTTAAGGTACAAACACCCCTCAACTCCCACACTTGGTTTGACACCCCAAACCAAGCAATGAAATGCAACTATGCAATCATGCAAACATGCAAACATGCAAACATACAAACATGGGGACTAAGATGCTAGCAAATTAGGCATGCAAAATGTTAGAATATGGAAAGCATAGAAGTCATGCAAAGAGGGACCAATTAAGCATAGAACTAGCATGCTCTCAAGGCTTCATTGACCAATCATGCAACAACCATGTAATGAGCATGCAATAATGGACTTAAGCCATAGAGGGCAGCCCTCAAACTCCCCTAAAACAGTGGCAAAACATGCCTCAAAACAAGAGCAAGATGCCACACAAGCATGCAAGCCATAAGGCATAAGGCTAAGGCACAAAATGGGGCATTGAACCACCACTTAACAAGACCAAACATGGCACATGTTAGGCAACCAAAACAGGTTTTTATCATGCAAAATGGCACCCAAATCCCCTCATGGCACCTCCCAAAATGCATTAAACATGGAAGCATGCACAATGTTCAATCCTAGACATACAAGAGCACACCCTTATGACATGAAATAGGTTACACATGCATGTATACAAGCATGATTTATGGACTGAAAAATGACCCTAGATGATGCCAAATCATGGGATCAAGACAAGTTAAGCATGCTAGGAGCCAAAACATACAAGGCTTACAAGCCTAGAGTACAAGACAAACATGCTAAACATACCAAACATGGCCAAAATAGTGGTTCACAGCCCTTTCACATGGCGAAGAGATGCTAGTATCTTCATGGAATCATGCTAAAACATGTAAGAATCAAGGCCTCAAAACATGGCATACCTTTGAGTATAAAAGAGCATTTTAAAGCAAACATGAGAGGCATGCAAGAGGCCACGGAATCAACCAAAAACAGAGGTTATTCATGACTTAAAACAACCTAAAAGGTCAGAAATGAAGGCAAATACAAACATTCATTCATGCTATGCTATGAGCCAAGAACAAAGGCCAACAAAGGGCCAAGGGGAGAGGGGTGTCCCTCCCCTATGTGAGGCTTCAAAACACCTCCCTCACCACTGAAAACCCACTGGTTTTCAGTGGTGAGAAGGCCAAAAACACTGAAGTTAAACAATGCTCCAAAAAGAGACACAAAAGGACCAAAACAAGGCCTAAAAGAGTAAGGCTTAACTCAAATGCAAAAGTGACCTTAATGAATGTTCTTAAGCAAGTAAAAACAAGATTTTTTTATGTTACACACAAGTCCAAAAACACAAAGCAAAAGGGGTAGAAACTAGTTGCAAGAATGGGGAATCTAAAGCAAAAAGTTTACCCTTGAAGATCCAATGAAGAACAGGTGGAGCAGCCCTTCTCTAATGATCAAAACCAGTCCAAGATCACATAAAACAAACCTCCAAGCCTCCCAATCTCGGATTAAGGTGGAGTAGTGTGTGTAATGGTGCAAAAGTAAGGTGAAATCACACTTTTTGGTCCAAAAACACACACACAAGAGGAGAGAGAGGGAGAATATAGAGAGAGAAGATATATCTCACATATATATAGATATAAGCTCTGGTTTTGCCTTCCAAAATGCTAACCTTGAGCCAAGAGGAAGAGTTCTCCTCTTATAGGCAAGGAAAACTTAGCCACTAAGCAAGCCAAGGGCTCATCCCTCCATACACGTGTATGGAGGGGAGCAAAAAACTTTACAGCTGCAAGAAAATATCTGATAAAGCAAGTGTTAAGTGCTCGGCCGGCAAAGAGAACCATTCCAAAAAAAAAGGTTGGCCGGCACAAAGAGTGGGTCGGCACAATAAAGTGCCGATAAGCTTCAACAAATGTAAGGGTGGCCTCTAGCCCCAGTCGGTGGTGTGTAGGGATGCCTCATAAGGAACTCCCTCCCCTTTCATGGCAAAACACAAGTGTTTGGTGCAAAACCAAACACAACTGGTCGAGTTTGGAGGTCCTGAGGCAGGGCGCGCGCAGCCGAGAACTCCGGGAACTCCAAACGAACACAAACATAGATAATCACCGAGTGTTCCGACGGTGACGTCCAAGTCTTGAGGACGGTCAAAAATGGGGTGTCTACAGCACTCACCATTCTGGCTAAGAAGGGGCACCTTACGCCTCTGGAGCCGCGACCTCTACCGAAAAACCTCCCAGCAGGCCACGATGCAACTCAGTACTGTGCGTACCATCAGCAAACTGGCCACCCCACCGACAACTGCTTTTGCCTCCGCCATGAGGTGCAGGATCTGATTGACAATGAGGTTATCCTCCCACCCACCTCAGCTAAGTCCGTCACCACTCAGTTGTTGGATTTTGAGGACACCGATGCTGGGAGTATGTAATTGAGATTCGACCGCCTGTGGGCAGCGCCTCGAGTTTTTGATGTGGTGTCTGGCACGCGTTCTTGAGCATCTGCGAATGCTATTTTTGTAAATTCTGGCTTGGGTGTCGAGTCAATGTTTTGTTTTGTTTTGAATCTGTCTCTCTGTTTTGAGTCAGTCTTTTTGCTTAAGGGTCTGTCTTGTTGTAACGAGTCAGTCCTTCTTTTGTATAGAATACCAGGTGACTCCGGGGTTGTCCCCTCGAGCACCGTTTTGTTTTGTAATTACTTCTTTTTGCTTTCTTTCTAGGTCTGTCTCTGTTGTGGAGCCAGTTGCATCCGGGGAACCTAAATGAAACAGCTGCGGCTACCGTATTTCCGTACTATTTGTGATTGGGCTAATTGTGCCAGAAAATTTGAATAGGGCGACAGCGCATTCCACCCGCTCTTATGTGCCCTAATAATTATTGCTTTGACCTATGTTTTTCAAACCCTTTTGAACACTGCGGTGAAAATGAAGAGGAAGGAATTCCTCGGGATTTGCAAAACTTTGATCAAATTGAAAGAAAGAGAGGCATGCTAAGCCCTTAATGATTGAAATCATGCTTGTTAGCGTGAGTACTGAGAAGAACCCTGGCTTAATCTAGACTGGTTCCACACTATCTTCGGAGCGAGTGACTTGCCGCCTTCTTAAAAGTTTTCAAAAAAATGTTTTGCGCAGTCTTGCGAAGACCTGTGTGGAATCGCTCTTGAGATTGCGCGGCTTAGGATCGCTCTCAGCCTTAAGACTCGACCCTTCATTTTCAAACCTTGGACCAGCATCCAGAAGGTTCAATAATCAGCTATCAATGCGAGGCCCGTGTGGCCAGATTCGAAGCAGCCCTCGATCAAGAGGCACTGAAATCAGACCAGGAAGATCAGATCCCACCGGTAGAAGCTTGCAAAGCAATCGTGTTGGATTCTCCTGCAAAGCACTGCAACAGCCGTTCTTCCGGAAACGGAGAGGCTTCGATTCAAAAAAAAAAACCATTTGGCATGGACTTGCTACACTTCTACCCTTCGAGAGGCTCGCTGGGCCGAAAACACGGAAGGGCGACCCAGGCAAAAGTTAGAGCAAGAGAAAAATACAAAAGAAAAGAAAAATAAAAAAGAAGAAAAGAAGAAAGAAGAAATCAAAAGAAAAGAAAAATACAAAGAATACGAAAAAAAGAAAAGTGTAAAAAGAAAAAAAGAAGAGAAAAAAATATATATATGTGAAAAGAAGCTCGCAAAGTCGAAAACCCGCATTGGGCGCCTTGGCAAAAGTAAGAGCCTGAAAAGTGAAGGTTAAAATACCCGAGTGTATCTTAACCGGAACTACGTAAGGCTTGATTCCCATGTTTGGGATACGTAGGCAACTTCATCCTAAAGTCCAGCCCTTAACGCTTCCATAGCGTCTCAGTCCATGAAATGGTTTTGATTACCCGAGCTTCCTTCGAATCCGATGTCTCGGTTGCAATAATTGGAACTACGCGATCAACTTCCTCTTGGAGTCCAAGCACCAACGCCTTCAAGGTGACTGTGTACATATATTGGTTGTGGCCGTCTTCCTCTTCTCCCTGCCTAAGGGCCCGGTCGCGATCAATCATCAATGAGCATGTCGTGGCATCACCCAAACAAGGGGCAACTTTCCGTTGCCATGCATTGCCGTAAGTTGCCCTGAGTCGTCGCCCAAACTAGGGGCAACTTTCCGTTGCCCTCTCCCCCTTCAAGCAAGGGGCAATTTTCCAAAATTGCCTCCGATCCGAGGTTGCGCATCTCGAGGGCAAGTTCCGTGCTCGTTGAGCATTGACTGTTTGCAAAAATAGTTTTTGAAACTTTTTACTGAGGTTGACTGTTTTCTCGAAAATTATTTCATTTTCCAAAAATCGGACCATTGTCTTGGACCCAAAAAGGAAAATTTTCAGTGCTTACAGCCTGATTTGCATGATTTTCAAATCAAAAATTGAACAAGCATGTTAATCTGACGATCATTTTGGTCAAAATTGTTTTAGAAAGAAAACAAAAAAATGGTCAAAGTGATGACTCAGGGGCGCAGTCGAGTCAGGTGTTCTGTCTCTCCCTTGTCATCAGCGCACTCGTCAAAAAAGCATTCTATCTACCAGAAGAAATAGCCGTGAGCTAGCTGTATTCGGCATGAATCCGCAACTTCCTATTCATCTATCAATCACCCTGGGGAGGGATGGAAAATGAGAGAATAAAGAATAGAGAGATGTAAGTCGAGAGAAAAGTAAGAAAAGGGTTTTGTGTGAAAAACCGAGCCTGAGGGCCGAGTGATGTGAGAATCACACAAATCAGAAAGGGTGGGAAATATACCCGGAAAAACTGGCTCCTCGAGGTCTGAGGCCTTTGGTTTCCTAAAAACATGTCTGTGTGTCGTGTCGTTTGATTTGTCGGTCTCAACTATAGTTTTGAGTCTTTTTCGAGTGTGTCTCGTTATATTTAGGTTGTGCGCCTTTCCTTTACTTGAGTCCATCCGCTGTGTGCAGTTGTAGACTCGATACCCCGGTTGTGAAACCCTTTTTAAGACAATCGTTTGTGCTCAGAATGCTGTGCCATTCTTTACATCTATGCAAGGCAAGAGAAGAAGAAGGAATTTTGGGACATCCGAATGTGTTTTAACTTCAACTATCTCAGTTTTGTGGTCCGTCTTGCCAAATTGGGCTGTTTGTTCAAGGTTTGCTGTGTGCAGAATGAACCGAGTATGGTGCTATGTGCTGGGTACAAATTAATCCCCAGCAGAATGTGGGGTATTCGTCCAGGTTGAGCAATGGTTTGTCTGAGTTGTTTGCCGTTAGTTGGTTGGTTATCCGATTATTACAGTGCAAATGTTCGATTTTTAGACAACAAATCATTTTCATTTACATTTGAGGTGTAATATGATGCAATGCAGTGCAAAGTATGAGGTATGTAAATAAAACACTTTTCAGATAAAAGTCTGTTTCATATCATCATCTTTTCCAAGTACAACTTTTGAAGAAAGCCAAAAACCTGCCTGTGGCTGTACAAAGTACTCTATCTGACAAAAAAGAGAAAAGTACAAAAAAAAGAAATAGAAGAAAAGCAGCAAAAATCTGTGTCATCATCAACGGCCTCATGCCTGGGGATCCATCCTCGCCCTCTTCCTGGGCAGGAGCCCAGGAGCATCATCAGAAGCATCGCTACCAGAGCCCGAGCCCGAGCTGTCCCCGGCCTCCTCCTCGGACGACTCCGGCTCCGCCTCCGCGTCTGACTCGCCGTCACCTGGGATTGGTGCTCGTGAGCTGCTCCCCACATGACCACGTCCCCCTCTAGTGCGAGGGAATATCCTGCCATCCCAAGTAGAGAGGGGAGGCCCAGCTGAAGCAGTGCCACCCACCGGAGGGATCGGAAAGGGAGGCTGAAAAGTGCAAAAAAACAAATACATCAGAAAGCTGTGAGCAGTGAATTAGTGCAGAATGCAGTGTATGAGTACAGTATGTGAAAGTTGTGAGCAGTGAATTAGTGCAGAATGCAGTGTATGAGTACAGTGTGAATGTCGTGAGCAGTTAATCAGTACAGAGTGCAGTGTATGAGTACAGTGTGAATGCCGTGAGCAGTTAATCAGTATAGAGTGCAGTGTATGAGTACAGTGTGTGAATGCCGTGAGCAGTTTATCAGATTTTGTGCAGTGCATCAGATTGTATGGAACAATGAATGGTTTGAGACTGTGGTCACAAGAACATATCGGGAGACTGTAGGCGGCCATGACATCGAGGGTCCGCTGCAGTATCCCCATCAGGGAGGCACACAACTCCACAGACTGCTGCGTGTACTCGGAGGAAGCCTGCAAAAGTGTCAGATGCATCAGTATTCTGTGGAATATCAAATAAACTGAAATGGAGTGACAATGCAAGATGCGGAATGCAAGTAATACGTACCAGGGGTAAGTCGGGAATACCGGCTAACTCGTGACCAGCCGGGGGAGGAACGAAGGGGATCTGGTAGGTCTCCCCAGCCCGCCTCAGACGTCAAGATAGTGGGCAGAGCAGCCAACCGTCCCGTCCCCCACCGACTCCGCCTCAGACTCGGGCTCTCCTCGATGCTCCTGCCTCGCCTCTGCCCAGGCGCCGGCAGTCTCCCCTCACCAGAGCCGCTCAGAGGCCGCATGATGAAGGTCCGGATGTACTCTGAGTAGTCACCCTCGCCTCTGAAGCCGTCCTCGTCCCAGCCGAGGGTGTAGTCCGCCACCTCCTGGTGAGAGAACCTCTCGGTATCCCTCATGTGCTCAGGAGGGTGAACCGGGACTATCTGCTCTGGTAACCCAAGGGTCTGGCGTAGAAAACGCTCCCCTAGGTACCAAGCCCGACAGACCGCGCCCTCCAGAAGAATCCGGTAGTGAGAGGTCTCCTCAGCACCGGCGAACCGATCCCGGATCCCCGCTGGCACCGCAGTCCACGGCCGCCACGTGATCTGAAATTGAAATACAGTTGGTTACCTACTGTAATCGAAATGTACATGTACAAGAACAAAGCTTGAATGAACTGCAAGTAAAACATACCTCGGCCGAGGTGATGGTGTCGAAGAATCGGCGGAAAAAGCTGAATGTGTCCCGGGGCCTCCGGGTGTACCGCCCGTCATAACGCCTGGAGAACGGGATGACTAGAGGAGTCTCCGTCTCCGGCACTGGCTCCAACCTGGGGAAGTAGGCATACACCCACAACTGCAAAACAGATGTCAGTATGACCATCGACAAGGAATCTGAGAATGAAGCGTAAATTTTGAGCCGTGTGTTGTGTAGTGTGTTTTGCGGTGATGTGACGCAGTGTATAGTCGAGTAAAGCGTAGTATGTGTGCGTGTACAAGATATCTGATCGGCGAAGCAAATCAGAGTGTCTGCAGAGCGATGCGGTCCAAGGTAAAGAGGTATGTGTGTGTGTGTACAAGATACAACAAAGTACAAAGCATGCATAATACAGAAAGTATGAAGCAGAAATGTAAAGTAGAGAAGAAAGCGTACCTCCCAAGCCCGCCAGTAGCCCCCGAGCAACTACCCGCTGCCACGGGAGACTGAGCTCATGTACCCGTAGAGGGTGGCCAGAGCGGCACCACCCCAGTCAAAGCGCAAAATATCTCTGACATCCACCAGTGCACTGAGAAGGCAGAGGGGCACTGTGTTCGCCCCGTCGGCGAAGAGGGTCGTCCCAAACAGGAACATGAGGAAGCTGCGTGCGTATCTCTCCGCCGCCTCCTGGGTCATCGGAGCCTCATCAATGAGGGTGGGCTGGACCCTGAACTGAACCTCGAACCAGGAATACCTGACAAAGCCAGGACGCGCCAGAGGCAGTGCCTTGCCAAGCAAGTAGACCTGAGCCGCGGTCCACTCATCCATGTCAATATCGAAGGGGATCAGATCACCCCCTACCCCGATGTCGGTGAGCATCGAGAAGTCATAAGGGGTCATCGTCATGTCCACAGTTGCCGACAGGTGGAATGAATCAGTGGTGTCCCACCACCTCTCTGCCAGAGCGGCAAGGAGAGGTCTGCAGGCAGAGAGCCTGGAAAGTCCCCTACAAAAGGCGCCAAAGCCAGCCCGATTGACGATCTGACGGATCGTCAGTAGCTCTAAGATACCACTCGAAGCGACGGTGTTCCCATACCATGACGACGGTATGGGAACCTCCTCACATAAACAAACGATTGAAGCAATATGAAATGTACAGTTATGAGAAGCAGTTAAAGTCAGTACAAATCTAGCATGTGTGCGGGTTTTCAGATTCAAACAGAAACCAGGTGCCGGTGTGCTTACAGTAAACTACGATATGTGATGCGTCAGTGTGTTCTTTTGAGTAAGTACAGTATAAACATAGTGCACGTGTGCACATTTTTCAGATTCAAGCAAATATCAGGCTTCAGTGTACTAATAGGTGGACTACGGCCTGTGACGTGTCAGTGCTCCTGTGAGGATCAGTGTAAACATAGCATGTGTGCGTGTTTTTCAAAGTTTAAACAGATGCCAGGTGCAGGTTTTTCAGATTCAAGCAAGTGCCGGACATCCGTGAGTTTGCAGTGAATACAGTGTGTGCTGTGTGTTTGGGTGATTCAGGCTAGTGCGGTGTGTGTGCATGTGTGTCGATCCTAAGCAGATATCAGTTGTGAAGTTGTCTACAATCAACTACAGTGCACAGTGTATCAGGATTAAGCAGTTAAAGAACGAAAGCAACTATGGCAGTTAACGGTTCTACATTGCAGAAAATAAAGCAAAGACAAGAATGTTACCTCGGAAGCGCCGAAGGACAAGTGAGAGGCCGGCTCGCGCAGCAGAAGCTCCGGGTCCAGAGCCCTGTCAAATCCGTGGAAGTGGTGGAGTCCGTCTGGCGGTAGCACGTGAATGGCTAGGCGGTAGGTCGCCGGATCAAATGGGCGCTCGCTCAGCGGGATAAGCTCAACCCCAGGATCCATCTCGTGATCCGGGGGAGTCCCGACAGGTGGAACATCGTCAGCCATGGTAGTGGTAGTGAGAAAATGGCCGGAAAAGCCGGAATGTGAAAAGTCAATTGAAAAAAAGTCAACCCCGAGCGGGTCGGAAATGGCCGGAAGGGCCGGAAGATGAAAATATACGAGAATGTAGAGGAAATCGAGGGGAACAAGTCCCGAAAAAGCGAAAATAGCAAAGGGAGCGCCGAAATGAGATTTCAATCGGATGGAAATGTCCGAAACGCGATGAAGTTCGCGAATCCGACGACGAAACGAGCGTGAAACGCGAGGAAATCGGCGAACAAGTGAGAGAAAATCACTCTAGAGAGAGAGAGCAAGAGATTTCGGCGGTAGGGAAGTGAGAAAAATAGGGTTTCAAACCCTATTTTATAAGACCCGGAGTGAATTGCCGAATCTGCCCCCGATCAGGCATTTTTTGCCGGTCGGCACATTATTGTGCCGGTGGAATTTTCCAGCAGCCGGTGGCCAGCCGGTGGCCTTCCCACCCAGCCGGTGGTGTTCCCAAGGCCTTGTTTAGGCAAGATGAGGGGTTTTGGGTCTTCATAGCTCAAGAAAGTGCAAGAAAGTGCATCTCTGACGCTCAACCGGCCTCCGTTTCGACCTCGGACAGTGTCTTCTATGTGTGGCACTCAAATTCATGCGATGACTGTATCCTTTTGTATCCTTTGGTCTTTCATAAGATTTAACAGTTGCCCCGTGTGTGTTGCATGCATTCCTCACACCGTTCGGTGCGCCGCATCGCGCCATCTCGCACGTCCCTTTGTGACTTGCGTCATTTTCCATCCAATGAGGTATGCGTGCCTCATTTTGCATTTCATTGCATTTCGAGGTACGCGTGCCTCGTTTTGTATTTCATTTTCCATCCGATGAGGTATGCGTGCCTCATCTTGCATTTCATCACACTTCGAGGTACGCGTGCCTCGTTTTGTATTTCATTTTCCATCCGATGAGGTATGCGTGCCTCATCTTGCATTTCATCGCATTTCGAGGTACGCGTGCCTCGTTTTGCATTTCATTTTCCATCCGATGAGGTATGCGTGCCTCATCTTGCATTTCACTGCACTTCGAGGTACGCGTGCCTCGTTTTGTATTTCATTTTCCATCCAATGAGGTATGCGTGCCTCATTTTGCATTTCATTGCATTTCGAGGTACACGTGCCTCATTTTGTATTTCATTTTCCATCCGATGAGGTATGCATGCCTCATCTTGCATCTCATCTCATTTCGAGGTACGCGTGCCTCGTTTTGCATTTCATTTTCCATCCGATGAGGTATGCGTGCCTCATCTTACATCTCATCGCATTTCGAGGTACGCATGCCTCGTTTTGCATTTCATTTTCCATCCGATGAGGTATGCGTGCCTCATCTTGCATCTCATCGCATTTTGAGGTACGCGTGCCTCGTTTTTCATTTCATTTTCCATCCGATGAGGTATGCGTGCCTCATCTTGCATCTCATCGCATTTCGAGGTACGCGTGCCTCGTTTTGCATTCCATTTTCCATCCGATGAGGTATGCGTGCCTCATCTTGCATTTCACCGCATTTCGAGGTACGCGTGCCTCGTTTTGCATTTCATTTTTCATCCGATGAGTTATGCGTGCCTCACCTTGCATCTCATCGCATTTCGAAGTACGCGTGCCTCGTTTTGCATTTCATTTTCCATCCGATGAGGTATGCGTGCCTCATCTTGCATCTCATCGCATTTCGTGGTACGCGTGCCTCGTTTTGCATTCCATTTTCCATCCGATGAGGTATGCGTGCCTCATCTTGCATCTCATCGCATTCCGAGGTACGCGTGCCTCGTTTTGCATTTCATTTTCCATCCGATGAGGTATGCGTGCCTCATCTTGCATCTCATCGCATTTCAAGGTACGCGTGCCTCGTTTTGCATTTCATTTTCCATCCGATGAGGTATGCGTGCCTCATCTTGCATCTCATCGCATTTCGACGTACGCGTGCCTCGTTTTGCATTCCATTTTCCATCCGATGAGCTATGCGTGCCTCATCTTGCATATCATCGCATTTCGAGGTACGCGTGCCTCGTTTTGCATTTCATTTTCCTTCCGATGAGGTATGCGTGCCTCATCTTGCATCTCATCGCATTTCGAGGTACGCGTGCCTCGTTTTGCATTCCATTTTCCATCCGATGAGGTATGCGTGCCTCATCTTGCATCTCATCGCATTTCGAGGTACGCGTGCCTCGTTTTGCATTCCATTTTCCATCCGATGAGGTATGCGTGCCTCATCTTGCATCTCATCGCACTTCGAGGTACGCGTGCCTCGTTTTGCATTCCATTTTCCATCCGATGAGGTATGCGTGCCTCATCTTGCATTTCATCGCATTTCGAGGTACGCGTGCCCCGTTTGGCATTTCATTTTCCATTCGATGAGGTATGCGTGCCTCATTTTGCATTTCATTGCATCTCGAGGTACGCGTGCATCGTTTTGCATTCCATTTTCCACCAATGAGGTATGCGTGCCTCATGATTCATTTCATTCTCACTTGCATTGTTTTGCACCCCTTGTGGCACGCGTGTCACATTCGCACAGTTGCCCCACACAAGGTCCGGCGGGACCAAAAACACGCAAGGTCCGGCGGGACCAAAAACACGCACGGTCCGGCGAGACCAAAAACACGCGCCGGTCTAGGAGACCTTAAATCCTTGAAGGGTGCAAGACCCTCGGTGCATTAAGGTGCACCGCATTGCATTTGTCATGTACCCCATCGTGCTATTTTGCGCATCTCATCGCATTTGGCATGCGTTCATTGGGCGCATTATTTCGCGCACCGCACTTGCGTTGTCATATGTTGCCCCGAAACAGGGTCCGGCGGGACCAAAAACTCGTGCCGGTCTAGGAGACGTTAAATCCTTGGAGGGTGCAAAACCCTTGGTACATTTTCATGCATCGCATTGTAAATATCGCATTGTCATGCATCATCGTAGGTAGCGCATAGGTCATGCATTCAAACAAAAATGAAAACAAAAACATCATGCATCATATGCATTTTTAAAAAAAAAAACAAAAATACACATGCATTGTCTTGCATTTTCTTAACATCATGCATCATTTGCATTTCAAAAACAAACAAAAAAAAAAACATACATTGTCATGCATACATTTTGCATCCCGGTCTAGGAGACCTTAAATCCTCTGAAGGTGCAATTCCTTCGGTGTTTCTCGCGCCTGAACGACTTCCGTGCTTGCGGTGAGTTCCTAGGAGACCAACGGGGACGGTGAAAACTAGAGTTCGAACGGCTCATGCCTAGAACGCAAAGGTTCAGGATTTCTGAGTCTGAAGTCTGGTTTAAATACCCAGGGGGTGTACCCTCGGCTTGAAACCTGTATGGAAGCCCCATAGGTTGAGGTGGTGTGTTTACGCCTCAATTCTAGATACTGAACCAACCTAGTATACCATCCTATTGGGAGAATAGGGAAAACTGCAATCATGGTCATTGCATCATCTGCATTGTCATGCACTTCATCCATTGCATATTTGTAGATATTGCATTATAGGTTGCATGCACTTCATTGCATCACCCTCCATCTATGGCTTGCGCCTTTCCTTGTCAAGCTTGGTCTGGTATGTGCCTATACTTTTCACGTTGAAACACCGTTCTGCATGTGTATCGCGCCTATTCCACACTGGTATGTTGGTTTGAGGTTGCGACACCTTTTCGGTGTTAGACATGGTTTGTATGCGTACAAGCCTTTCCTAGGCAAGACTTGGTTTGGCCTGCGTGCCATATCCATTGTATCCATTCTATTGCATGCACTTCATTGCATCACCTTCCATCTATGGCTTGCGCTTTTCCTTGTCGAGCTTGGTCTGGTATGTGCCTATACTTTTCATGTTGAAACACTGTTCTGCATGTGTATCGCGCCTATTCCACGCTGGTATGTTGGTTTGAGGTTGCGGCACCTTTTCGGTGTTAGACATGGCTTGTATGCGTGCATGCCTTTCCTAGGCAAGATACGGTTTGGCCTGCGTGCCATATCCATTGTACATACTACATTGTAGTGTAATTGTTGCATCCTGCATTAGGATCATTGTCCATCCCCAGCGGATCGTTTCCCCACATATGTCAATCCACCCAATACTTGTTCTTGTGTTCGTGCGTATTACTCATAGATCAGACATCGTTCTATGGGACACGGACTTGTTACCTCCATCAATCTACCTGACATTTGTGTGGTTTTGAACCGCTCGTGATTGGATCATGATTCAATTGCATTTCAATAGCATTGCATATCATTTGCATTGTTTTGTTTGTTTTTTAGTTTTGCATATCATTTGCATTACATTTAGATTCAATTGCATGTCATTTTGCATTCATTTTGCATGATTTGCATGTTGCTAACAATATTGTACCTGTTAAGTTTGTTTTCTTTTCAGGCACGATATTATATGTATGGCTCATTTGAAGCTGGCACGACCAGACGAACCAGACAGGTATTGTATCCTCCGAGTGAGACGTATCGAGAATTGCACAATTCTCATACACCCTCTCTGCATTGTAGTGTAGTTTGGAGTTTTCTAGCTTAAAACTGTTGCATGCGTGTTTCGTTACAGCTTTCTTTGCATGATCATAAGTTATGCTTGGCTTCGTGCATTGTCTTGCATTTTGCCCCTGCCTTCGGGCGCATATCTTACTTGTCTTGCATGTTTGTCTAAGTCTTCGGCCTTGTCAAAAATGGGTCGTCTCTGGGCTTTGACATTCACTCCCGTCATTGTTATGACTTTCGAGTTTTGTCAAAGAGGGGCAACTGTAGACACCCCATTTTTGATCGTCCTCAAGACTTGGACGTCACCGTTGGAACACTCGGTGATTATCCATGCTTGTGTTCGTTTGGCGTTCCCGGAGTTCTCGGCTCGCGCGCCTTGCCTCAGGACCTCCGAACTCGACCGTTTTGTGTCTGTTTTGCACCAAACACTTGTGTTTTGCCTTGGAAGGGCAGGGAATGCCTTGTGAGGCATCCCCACACACCACCGGCTGTGGCTAGAGGCCACCGGCTAGCTGGTGTTGCTATCGGCACTTTATTGTGCCGACCGGCACTCTTTTGTGCCGACCGGCACTAAGTTTTGCCAAAATGGCATCCTTAGCTTAAGCACGCATAAATGCTTTATTAGATATTTTATTACAACAGATCACTTTTGCTCCTCCATACACGTGTATGGAAGCATGAGTCTATAGGGTAGCTTACCTTGTAAGTTTTGTGCCTATACAAGAGAGCTCTCTTCTCTTGGCTCAAAGGTTGAAGTTCTTGAGAGACTTAGCCATTTTTAGACAGAGGAGAAGCTCTAGTTTAGGTTAGAAATCCTATATGTATTCTGTATCTATACTTCCCTTGTGTATCTAGGTGTTTTGTGCCTTACTATTGCACATAAACACCTAGTGTTTCACCTTCCCCTTTGGACAGAGGTTCTAAGGGCTTGCTTTCAAGCTTCTTGACTGATTTGGAGCTTAAAGAAGCCACAACATCAAGCTTGGTGAAGAGGTCTACAAGGGTGAGCCAACTAGTCCTTTTTTTTCCCCATTCTTGCACTCCATTTCTACTTGCTTTAAAACTGTTTTTGAGCTTAGTGTTTGGCACATAAAAGTTCTGATTTTTGACCCTCTTTATTGTATATTAAGAGTATTTTGTGATTTGGGGAAGTTTGACCCCCTTTAAGCCTTGAAAAGGCCCCTTTTTTGTGCCATTTTGGTGAGATCCGGGACTGTTGTGCTTGGGCCTCTCCACCACTGAAATCTTGAGGGATTTCAGTGGTGGAGATGGTGCCATAAAGTCTCCAAAAGGGGAGGGCCACCCCCTCTCCTTGATGTCCTTGAAAAGGGCAAGATTTGGCCTCCAAAGGAGCACCATGTTTGTTTGTTTGTTGAGCATGTCTTGGCTGCATGTTATGCTTAGTATGCCATGATTTAACTTTGTTTTAAGCTGGTTGAGGTCCCTTATGCGTGCTTTGCATAGATGCTTTGTAATGCCTTGTATTGCCTTAACTAGCTCTAGGTTTGTATGCCTTCATTCTAGCATGTTTTAGGCTTGGATCCATGAAGTTTTTATGCTTATATTACCATGTTTTAGCTC
The DNA here is from genome assembly GCA_025200525.1 of Camellia lanceoleosa. Classification (NCBI taxonomy): domain Eukaryota; kingdom Viridiplantae; phylum Streptophyta; class Magnoliopsida; order Ericales; family Theaceae; genus Camellia; species Camellia lanceoleosa. Next base: position 13,030,767 of record CM045758.1, read on the forward strand.
TGTCCATAAGTGTTTTGGTCAATCTTAGCATGTTTAATATAGCCTCTTTGCATTTGGCTTGTTGGCCTTAAGAGCATGTATGTGTAGCATGCCTTTGTTTGCATCATTTTGATAGTTTGGAACCACCTAGCATGCTATTTCAGCCCCTTTGGTATGCTTGTATGCTTGCCTAAGTGGCTTCTTTAATGCTTTAAAAACATGTGTTGTTTGCTCCATGTTTTGGCCTTAATGCATGCCTTTGAATTCATACCATCTAGATGCCATCTAGGTGGCCCTTTGGGCTTAGTTTTATGTGTTAAAACTCTGTTTTTGAATGGTTAAGTGTTACCATGTGTGGTTGTGCTAGGTGTGGTTCAAAGCCTCATTGACTTGCTTTGAGCCTTAGACCATTTGCATGCTTTGCTTGGCTTGCTTTGTGACTTGGTTTGGCACCATGTTTGGCATGATTTTCAGAGCTTTATAATGCATGCTCATTGTCCCTACTTGGTCTCTTTAAGTGTGCTTAAGAGTTGCCATGTTCATGCCTTGGAGTTGGTACCTTAACATGTGCATGTGTGTGTGTGTTTAGTCACCAATTGTAGGCATTTTGGCCACTAATTTTAGGCCTATTTGAGTTGCCTAAGTCATGTATGAGACCACCCTTTTGTTTAATTTGCATGCTTGTCTTATATGCTTGCTTGTATGCTTGCATGAAAACCTTGCATTGTCCATGTTGCATGCCTAGTTGACATGCTTAGGGTTGCATTTGCATTGGGCATGTTTGGCCTCTTGAAGTGAAATATGATGGAGGTTGAGCACCCTTATTTGCTTGTTTGCATTGCATGCATTTGAAATCAAAGTTGCATTCTTGGTTCTTGAGGCCATCATGCATGGAAATGCGCGATTGGTGGTCCGGGAATCAAGGCACATGCCCCTTTTAGTCAATAACATGATAAGAGGTGTGTATAGTGCATAAATACCTTGAATCACATTGCCATGCATTTTGTTGTTCTCCGCTGCTGTGAGTTGCAGGTTTTGCAGGCATTAAGTGCCGGTCGGCACTATTTAGTGCCGACCGGCAGTCATCCAGCAGCCGATAGCTTTGTTTTGTGCTGGTGGTCTCCTCCTTCAGCCGGTGGTGTTCTACCCCAGCCGGTGGTACTCCTCAGTGCCCTGAGAGGCACTCCTGGGACTTTGGAAATTTTCAAAGGAGGAGAGCAGGGAAAACAGAGGCAATCCGCGCATGGCAGTGCGGTTCCGAGCCGGTCCCGAGCACACGCTGAATTTGGCCCTCATCCCGAGGCGGTTTATCGCTTTAATTAGATTAATTAATGTGTTTAAGTAATTTATTTTAATTTGTAATGATTAATTATCTTGCGTAGTTAATTAAATTGTATATTCTTTTGGTCCCTCTGAGTGAGGGCGTATTTGTAATAAGTGTGTGTGAGTGGGTGTATGTCTTCCAATCCCCACTTCTTTCTTCCCTTTTATTTACCTACTTACGATGGTAGATTAGGGCACATTTAAATTAGCATACCTTATGCTATGCATGCGTGCATTCATGCATTTGTTTACATGCACCGGGCTCGGTACATCATACAAACTGCATCGTACTTTCAATTCCAAATTGAATACATGTTATTTGATCGCATTTCACATGCCATTTTAGGGTTAGCCGAGCCTACTCTAGATTGCATTTGTGCCTGTGTTGCATTAGCCACTTAACATGAACTAGGTCATGCATGTTTGCTAACTAGTTTATTGTTTTGGCACGGAGTACGATGTAAGTTTTACGCTTTAGCATATCGCATGCGTGTGAATGTTAACATGACAGTATGCTTGCCATGCGGCTAAGTGCTTACGTGATAAACTGTTTGAATGCCTGTGGGTGGAGGTTGGATTGCGTGAGTTGGAACAACTTATTGAAATCCGTATTTTAGCCTACTTGCGAGTAGCAAAAACCGACACGTTTTTTGAGACAAAACGGATATGCAATGTTTATTTCCAAATTAGGTAATCTAGTCTATACTTGTTTGATGCGCGCATAACATAGTAATTCTAGGCTAATTAATTAGGATAAGAACACATAACGTTTTCAAAAACGGATATCATGGTTAGTAGAGGCCGGTCTTCGGACCGGGCGAAAGGGGGTGCTCATAGCTGACCTTCCCCGGTCGTACCCAAGCTCCCGAGCCAAGTCACTTTGGTGATGACGGACACGTGGCCTTCGGCACCAAGTCAGGGTTTCCTAAATTCCCCCATTTTAAAAAATATTTAGGTGGCGACTCTGTATCTGGCAAAGCAGTCCATGTTTGGCACTACTTTTTCAAAAAATTGTTTTCTCAAAACGATTTGCCAGAGTTGGACTCTTTGGTTCGACATTTAACCGCAATAAACAAAAAGGTGAGAGTCCGAATCAGCGGGTCCCACGCTGCCGGGTTACTGAGCTAAGGGCTTAAAATTGTGTTGAGCTAGGCTTATTTTTGTTGTAACTAAGTAGCGACTTGGAAAGATATAAGCCATTAGGGAAAATAAATATCTATGTATAGACACCCCATTTTTTACGGCCCTTCAAGACTTGGATGTTCTTGTAGGTACATCCGGTGATGAGTCTATTTGCTTGTCGAGCGCTCGAAGTCCTCAGCAGAATGCCACAGCTTTGAGCCTTTCAAACCGTACATCCATTTTGTCTCATTTTTGGACCATGCCTTGGTCTTTCCTTTCTACAATCTCTGATGGCCTGCCGGCCATCCATGGAGGCTACCGGCGCCGGCCAAAACTTCTTGTTTGTCGGCCATCAATGATGCCTTATCGGCTATCACTGTTGGCTGACCGGCCACTAGTGTTTTCTATAGATATTTTATGCCAACTATGCCAGCTGTTTGCATAGATGCTTGCATCTATCCACACGTAGAGGGCTGGATCTCCTTGTATAGATTTCATATTTTCTATATATAGGGACCCCCTCTCTCATGTTTTGAGGTTAGAAGATTTCAAACTCAAAAATTCTCTCTCCCTCTCTAGATTTCTCTCTCTCTTGCAATTTTGTGCACCCTTGCCTAATTATGTCATTCTTTTGCATACACATCCTTAACCAAACTTGATCACCTTTGAGCTGAGGTTCCTTAGGGTCTTATTGGAGCTCTTGACGGTGGTTTTGACTTGTATTTGTGCCTAAAGTTGTGTTTGGCTTCAAGAGGTATAACACTTGTTTTTTAATTTGTTTTAATACACTTGTTTCTCCATCTTTTCCTACTATTTTTGGGCCATTTTTGAGCTATAAAAATCCTTGTTTTAATGGGTTGAAATTTGTGTTTTAAGCCATTTGAGGTTAAGGGCGTGTCTCACCCTTCTTTATTCCTTGCTTCTAAGGCTTTTACACCTTTGTTTCCCATTTTCAAATAATCTTTTTTGAGACTTTTAACCACTAAATTTCAGAGTATTTTTAGTGGCAAAACACATGTTTTAAAGTCCAAAATTGAAGGGGTTAGCCTCCCCTCCTTGTGTCTTGTTTGCTAGCCTAGTTAACTCCATTAGGCACCTCTTGTTTGAGTTAATTGCATGTTTTGGCGTCATTTTGCATTTCATATCAGCACCTAAAGCTCTACAACCTCCCTCATTTCTTGACCTTTTTAATTTGCTTTGAGGGTTGTTTCAAACCTAGGATTCTTTAAGCTTGAGATTGAAGTCCATGCTTAGTGGTTTAATCCTCTTTTAAGGGTTCATTACCAACGGCATGAAGCTTCTCTCATGCCTTAAACCACCCCTTGGTTGACACTTCCTTCTCTTTAGAAATCTCTCATCAACAAACTTAATTGACTAAGTAATGGTTGATAATTAAAATGAGTAATTAAAACTTGCAACTAAAAGTGAACCAAGATAAGCATTTGGTTGTGCTTTTGATGTATTCAATCGGATGTTAATTGAACACATGGAAATTGGACCATTTCGTACTTGTTAGTGATGAAATGACCAAGTCTCCAAGGTCAACTTCTTCCCTTGTTCTTTCATTGACCGGGGGACGTTTGTGTCTCATTTTGCTTTTATTGAATTTGCACCTCTTGAATCACAAGCCATCATGCAATGAAATTGCTTGGATTGGTGGTTTGTGGCTTGAGTTCACAACTCCTTGGATTAGTTCATGAAAAGGAGGGGTGAATTGTGCAAACAATCCTTGGAAATACCCACTTTTTGCTCTATTTGTCCTCTGTTGCAGCATGGTGATCTAGTGCATCAGTGGCTGGCAATGCACCATAGATGGCCGGCAGGAGACTCCCATGGTTGGCACCTAGCCAGCAATCCTTTCCAGTGGTCGGCTGGCCGCTAATGCAAACCTCAACAAAATTTTGATAAGGTGGAGCAAAATGGTTCTGGAAGTGTTCAAAACTACCAACAGAGGCTTTCAGGAGCGAAACGGAGGTATTTTCGGCTGATATCCAAGCATGTGCATCTTCCATTTCCCGAGGCGGAGTAGTGGCAGCATAGTTAGATACTTTAATTACTTAGTTTGCATTTGTGTTGTAACTTAATTAGTTTAGCCATTTATTTCATTCAGTTTGTAATAATTAGTTTAATTAGCCTAGCTTTAATTAGTTGACAGTTTGTTTAATTTATTCATTCAGACTCTCCTTCATGAGAGCGTAATGTAATAACGTGTATGTCTTCCAACCCCACGTCTTTCTCCTTTTTACTTAACAGCTTTTGATAGTTAGATTAGGGACATGTTTCAATTAGCATATCTTATGCTTACATACATTCATCTCGTATTGCATGCATCGAGGCTCGGTGCATCATTCAGAATACATTGTTATTTCAAATACATTCGATGAATATGTGTTTAAATCGCATGTCTTCAATAAATTCATTTGCCAGACTAGTAGCTGAGCCTATTAATTGCATTATCACATGTGTTGCACTTAACATTTTGTATAGTTAGGGATCATGCATATTTTTGTAACTCATAACTTCTAAGTTCGGAGTACTAGGTGAGTTTTTAGTGCTTTAGCATATTTCCATGAGTGTGAATGTTGCCATGTCTAGCATGCTTACCATTAGGCTAAATGCTTACTTGATAAACTGCTTGAATGCCTGTGGATGAAGGCTTGTTGTTTGAATTCGAACGATTCAACGAATGTATGTTTTAAGACCACTATGTCTAGTGGCAAATTCACTGCTTTAAGCCCACTTTGTTGAGTGGCAACTTCACAAACTTTAAGCCCACTTGAGGTGGCAAATTCAAACCCTTTTTGCAAACAAACATGAATTTGAATTGTTCCAATTTGAGCAAACTAGTCTATAATTGCTTGTGCGCATCACATAGTAAATGCTAGTCTAATAACTAGAACAAGAGCACATAATGTACATAAAAATCATATCGTGATTAGTAGTGGCCGATCTTTGATCAGGTGAGCAGGGGTGCTCAATTCATGACCTTCCCCTCTCGTACCTAAGTTCCCAAGCCGAGGCAACTTTGGTGATGACAAGCACGTGGCCTTTGGCACGAGTCATGGGTTTTCTAAATTTCCCCAAAATAAAATATTTAGGTGGCAACTCTATATTTGGCAAAACAGTCCAATTTTGGCATTTTTGATTGAAAATCGATTTTCCAAAAGATTTGCTGGATTTGGTCTCTTTGGTGTTTATCAATTTCACAGTGCACTTGTGAGATTAGATTTAGAACCGCAGGAGTCCGAGCTGTAGGGCTTTCGTTCAAACCTTCCGAAAGGAGGGTGCAAAAAAGCCAAGCTATAGTTTCTAGTGACTCTGTTGGGGAATTAGAGAACTTGACTTGAACTCATGATATGAGATTTTATCGACACTTTTGTGTTTCTTTGCATTTGCATTTGCATTGGTGCGCCTAAGTCACTGTGTTTGCCATCTACTCTTCTTGAACGGTCTTTTAGAGGCTTGCTTGGAAAAGCTTGCCAAAAGGCTGACCGGTTGCGGGCTCTGCCACGATGGGAACACAACCCTTGGACTTGGACTACTGCTGTACCGTTTGATCCTCTTTTCACTTCTCGATGTTAGGTGCGAGAGGTATATTGGGTAGTCTTGCTGAGGTACCATTTTTGACCAATCAGCCTAGTTGCATATCGAAAGCTATAGAGACTGTTCCAAACTAGGACAAGTTGCTTACCCTAATTCAGGATTGTGTGAAACACTTTGCTTGAATAATGAACCCTAGTTCCTAACGAAACTAGGACAGGGTAACCCTACCCCATCATAGGGGTGTTTTGGCTCTCACTAAACTGGTATGTGCTTTTAGAGTGAAACTCTACAAGAATGTATGTATCAATTGCAAGTTTGGGCATCAGATTTGGGGGCTGAAATCAGTGTTGAATGCAATTCTATAGCTTATGATTACAACTGTGTCTTGTTCACATCTGAGCTAAGATGCTGTGCAGTTTCTAATTTTTGCTTTCTTTCGCTTTATTTCTTTTTGCAAGGTAGTTTTTCACAATTGCTTCGGACAGTCCTGTTACCCCCCAAGCACTCTAGACCCATGTGAGGCGACTTTGCAGATCTGGGGATCTTGTTAGGGGATAGCCAGTGTTTGTTTCGCTCCCACCGGTTACGAGATAGAGGATGGTTAGGCATAACTCACCAGTCCAGGAGTCACCTTTTACTTCATCTGTGCCCAGTCCGGCTCAGTCTTCTACTTCCACTCCAGTAAGAAATTATTCGCTAGTTCTGATGGCTCAACATCCCCCAGTTAGCATGGAAGAAATGCTCCGTCATCTCCAGCAAACCATTGAAACCATGCAGCTAGATGCTGCCCGCCAACCTGAAGTTACAGCCCATCAGACGAAAGTGATAAATAAAATAGGCTACAGAAGCAGCAACCACGCAAGCAATGGCTTCTACTTTTCATGCACCTCCAGTGGGTATTCCAGCACCCGAAGTCACTATCAACGTCCAAGAGAATCTGGGCATTCCAGTAAATCCCATCCCACCACAAACCTCTAAGGCACCAGTGTACCAAGTCGAGGTGCCATTTGAATTCGAGGTTGACCCCACTACACTGAAGGTCAACAGGCTAGAAAAGCTCTTTAACTAAGCACAGCGCGTGAACTCGAACCCTGACATTGAGGATGGATACACAGACTCCGTAGTAACTCTGCCAAACAGATTCAAGATGCCACACATAGACCGGTTCGATGGCTCCAGGGATCCCATGGTCCATTTATGATTATTCTCAAACATCCTGCGGCCAATAGGCCTCACCAGACTTTAGAAGCTGTTGCTTTTCAGTCGGACCCTGTCGGGTATAGCGACCATTTGGTATGCAAAACTTGAGGACTTTGTGAAAAGAAGTTAGGAGGAAATAGCTAAGGCCTTCATCGCACAGTACTCCTACAATACCCCGATTGAGGTCAAAACCCATGATCTTGAAATGACCCGTTATGAGCCAAAGGAGGGCTTCTCGGATTTTGTAACGAGATGGAGGGCCAAGGCCTCTATGATGACTATCAGGCCATCTGAAAAGGATCAAATCCGAATGGTGGTCCTTCACCTGCAAGGGAGATTATTATAAAAGATGATAGTCTTACCTTTGTTTTCATTCGCTGAGCTCCATAAGATAGTGGTTCAGATTGAAGATACGATGAAACAGGGGCTGATAATCGATAAGAAGGAACAGCTTAAGAGGCCCTTTACATGCAGTTCCAATGCAACCACGAGTGGTAGCACCTCTGCACGGCCGTATGATGTGAATGTAGTCACCACTACAGCCAAAACCACCAACCGTTTCACCAGTACAAATCCACAAACCTCAACCAGCCAGGCCTAATCTCAATGGGTCTTTACCCCTCTCTATATGCCTTTATCCAAAGCCTTGAGGGTCCTTCTCAAAAAGGGGCACCTAAAGCCTTTAGGACAATGACCACTACTCGATCCTCTCCCACCGAAACACAACACAACCCAGCCCAACCAAATACTATGCTATGCACTAGCAGCACAGTCACGACACCGACCAATGCTACAGGCTACATCATAAGATTCAAGATCTCATCAACAACAAGGTGATAACGCCACCCCAGAAGCCAAATGTGACCACCAATCCTCTCCCAGCCCACAACCAAGTTTTCCCACCTCGGAACCTAAATCTAATACACACACTGGCCATCCCATATGACCCCAACGTATACATAACCCCTTCCACCTACCTAAACTAGCATTGCTTATCCCTAAGAGCATGGACTTGTGCATGATGAACATGTCTACACTCCAATTTGAACCCGTGGTGGTGACAGTGGTCGATGAAAGGAAGTTGGCCTTGGTGGAAAATGTCAGTTCGTTGCCTGAGGGCTCTGAGGACTTATCTGAAGGGGTGTACGACCCAAGCTATTACATTGTGCTAGTGGATCAAACCAAACCCGAAGTGGTATTGCCGACAGCAATGAAGGTTAATGTGGTTCGAGAGGATGGCCCAAGCCAAGGCCTGGATGATCTAGCAGAGCTAGAAGACTACTTAGACACTCTGCAGTTCTACGACGAACAAGATCAAGGGGACGTGCAGATGGGCTGGTTTGACCTAAATGGGCCGGCAAACAACTCTAGGTTTCTTAGTGACGAGCCTGACAAAGAGGGGGAAATTCAACCAAAACCTAAAGAAAAGAAAGTGAGGATAGATGCAGTGGCCGGAATGGCCGATGAGAAAGGTAAACTGCCGGAAAACACCGGTGAAGAACAATTGGCTCAGGAACTAGGCGTTGTTAGTACTGTACATAAAGAGCAAGAACCCACACAAAAACATTTTGAGCAAGAGATGGGTGAAGACAAACAGAAAGCTGGAAAAGCCCAACACCCTACGGCCGAGATTTTTGCCAAGAAGATAATCCGAACGGAGCCGAACAAATGCTTGTCGGTTGCCAAAGGAATCTAGTGGGATGACGACGACCTACACTTGGCTCATACTGATGAGGATTGGGGCCAAGACCTTCCTGACAACACTTGGTATGTGGAAGAGGTCGACTGTATGACGAGAAGTGGCCGATATTTCAAACCACTGCATCTGGACCAACTTGAGGCATCTGGGAAGGATAAAGAAGTCGAAAAACAAAAGGAAAAATAGTTAGAAGAGGAGGCTGTACTAAAACAGTTGAAGAAGATTCCAGCTAATGTATCTATCTAGGGTCTGCTTATGGCTTCGCGAGTGCACAGACAAGCTGTACTATCGGCGATGGATAAAGCTAGTTGTCCATCGACACTACTCCGGAACAACTGGTAGGATTAGTCTTCTTGAGAGGCGCTGCACCAACTCTAACCTTCTTGGACAAGGAACTGCCGCCGAAAGGCTCTACACACAACAAGCCTTTATACACATCAGTGAAGTGTCGAGAAAAATGGGTGCCAGTGGTACTGGTCGATACTAGGTCAACAATCAACATCTACCCAACTTGTACAACATATGTCATTGGTCTAAAACCAATGGATTTCGTGCCTACTGCCCAAGTGATCTGGGCGTATGACAACACTAGCAGAGAGGTGATGGGCACAATACAAATCAGAGTTCAAGTAGGCTCGGCTCAACAAGATATTGAGTTCCATGTCCTGGATGTGCCAACAACTTTCAATCTAATGCTTCGGCGACCCTAGCTGCACCAAGTGAAAACCATCTCCTCTACCCTCCATCAAATGCTAAAATACCCCCATGGAAAGGGGGTGGCTATTCTGTTCGAGAATTCATCTATTCATCCTCCGCCAGAGGTGACTACACCTGTGTTGGAGATTGTGCATGGCGAATAGGATGTTTTCCTTTTGAGGTTTACCATGGCTGAGGCCCGAGTAGTGCAGAATATCTTGGTTGTTAATGAGGGCTTGTATGTCAGTGCCCAATCTATATACTTCATGAGCAAGCTCCAACACATGCCAGGGATGGGGCTGGGAAGGAGTGGCTGGAAGGGCATTACTACATTGGCTGATGTGCCACACAACCTGCATGCCTTTGGTCTTGGCTATACGCCCACCAAAGAGGATTGGGTTAGAAAAAGGAAGGAGATGGTCGGCAGAGCCAGAGCTAAGCAGATCAAGAAGCGCTACGAGCTTGTGCATAGAACAATCCAGGGAACCTGAATGGTCATTTTGTTTGAGAGGGTGAAGACTTCCCATTTTGTGGTTTCCCCAAGCCCTGGTTCAACTCTGAGAAGCAGTGGGTTCTTGGCTTTGAAATTTTCTTTGACTTGCAACTGCAAGATATTGATACAGAGAAAAAGGCTGAACCGACTGCTGAAGCTGAGAAGAGCACATAAAGTGATTTCAACAATAGCGAGCTTGAAATAGGAGCAGCACTAGCATGTCTCCTTTCATATCCTCCGATTGACTCAAAGAGCTTGGGGGATAACCTAGTTGTTCCATGATTGGGGACCAACCGGGTGTGAACACTTCTAGCAGCATCTTGGATGCATCTAACGCACCATCCCTCGTTTGGCAACTAGGGGAGGGCTACTTGTCAGTAGTTTTGAGTCGGGTAGTGAGCTAGAATCTAATTCCACAAAGTCCGTGGAGTCGGAATCAGATTCAGGTGCTTCTGAGTTTGGGTTCGGTATTCTTGGGATTGATAACCCAGATGCCAAGGTTTTGTCCAGGTCGTCCTTTTCTTTTTCCTTTGAGTTGGTTGTAATCGAGGAACTGGATAAGCTTGACCTTGGGAATGAGAATGCCACTACAGATTCTGAGACTTTCTCTGTGCCTCTTGTTTATTGCATTGATCATGATTTCCAAAATTTTGATGAAAACGACAAGGAACGAATTCCTCTGATTTTGAAAATTTTGATTAATTGAGAAGAGGACAGGTTTGCAAAACCCTTCGCCGATGAAATCATTGCTTTTAATATGGGCACTAAGAAGGATCTGCATTTGGTCCAGATCAGGTCCACGTTGTCTTCAGAGGAGCGCGAGCACTTAGTCACTTTATTAAAAGATTTCAAAGTTGTTTTCGTGTGGTCCTACGAAGACATGCCTGGAATCGATCCTGAGATTGTACAGCATTGGATCCCTATTGACCCTAAGGTCCGACCCGCAAACAGAAGTTGCGGAGAATATGCCCAGATTAGGCTTTGAAGATTAAAGAGGAGATCACCAAGCAGATAGACGCAGGGTTCTTTCTAGTATTTGAGTATCCAACTTGGTTGGCCAATATCATCCCGGTGCTGAAGAAAGATGGCATAATTCAGGTGTGTGGACTTCAGAGATCTGAACAGGGCCAGTCCGAAGGATAACTTTCCTCTGCCACACATCGACGAATTGGTGGACTTCACCGCGGGTCATGCATTGCTCTCTTTCATGGACGGATTTTCCGGGTACAACCAGATTCTGATGGCACCCGAGGACAGAGAGAAAACTATTTTCACTACGCTGTGGGGAACCTACTGCTATAGGGTGATGCCATTTGGGCTGAAGAATGCCGGGGCTACCTATCAAAGGGGTGCAACCACAATTCTGCATGATATGATCCACAAAGAGGTCGAAGTGTATGTGGACGGCATGATTGTCAAGTCCAAGAAAAGAGAGGGCCACTACACGGCCTTGAAGAAATTCTTTCATCAGATCAGAGAATACAAACTGAGGTTGAATCCACAGAAGTGTACTTTCGGCGTAACAGTAGGGAAAATGCTAGGCTTCTTCATCACACGAGGGACATCAAGGTAGATCTTTCCAAAATCAAGGCCATCTTAGAAATGCCACCACCAAGGACTAAAAAGAAGATGCGTGGCTTTCTAGGTAAAGTGCAATTCATAAAACGGTTTATTTCTAAACTAACTGTCATGACCTGAACCCGCCCCCATGGGTTAAGGACATAACCGGCCAGTAATCACGAAATTACCTACAGCCTTAAACCAAACAAGGCATATCTTATCAGAGTTAAGGGGGCCAAACAAAAGCAATTTCAAACTTTTGTCCATAGAGTTGTGCTTACATGGCACGTCATAACATTTCGCAAACATACATTAATAACTCACATCAAGGAAACTTAACATATACGCTTTACACAACAGGATTATTCAAGTCATGGTCAGCCGATCAAAACCATATACAACTATAATCCAAAGTTCTCGCCAACATGACAAAAATATAACAAAATAACAAAATGGTGAAAACAAGTCTTGTGCGTCAGACATATGGGCTGACTCTTCAAAACCATGACTGTTTCACAAAAACTTCACTGAGGATGGGTTTGGACCTCTCTTGGCTCACCTACAGACACATGAATGAGCGTGAGCGAAAGCCCAGTGAATAATATCAAATAAAGAAGGTACGCAATTGAGATTCACATATATCAAACGACCTTGGGCCCATGTAGAATTCTATTTAGTGCATTGTTTTAGTACATTAGGCGATTCAAGCCCAAACATATCAAACGGCCTCTGGCCCACTTCATTCTTTGACAAACGGCCTCGAGCCCAATTCATTCATGTACATCAAACGGCCTTGCACCCATTCAATTGTATCCAACAGCCTTTGGCCCAAGTATTCGTATCCAACAGCCTTTGGCCCAATCTTTCATGTATGTCAAACGGCCTTTGGTCCAATCAATCATATCCAATGGCCTTTGGCCCAACCATTCGTATCCAATGGCCTTCGGCCCATTCATTCATTCATTCATGTCAAATGGCCTTCGGCCCATTTGTTCATTCATGTCAAACGGCCTTCGGCCTAGTCATTTGTATCCAACGACCTTTGGCCCAACCATATGGCATAACAAATATTTGTCCACAATTCAAATTAACAAGCTTATGAGACTTATAAGGAATAAGCAATATGACAAATAGCATACTTCAAATCATCTTTACTAAGATATTACTCACAGTGTTCTGCCGGTGGATTTGCCTTGGAGCTTAATCCTACACATTACATAGCACATATGGGTCACAATCAATTCAATCCGTTCTTAATTCATACATCCCTCTTAGGCTTCTTTCTTATTCTTTTAATTCATTCATAATGCTCAATGCATGCCTAAGAGTACTTAAAATCGGAAGAGAACGAAAAATGAAACACAGAACACCTTTACAAATTTTCTGAAACAGGGGTCCCCGCTCGAGCGGACCCTGATGGTCTGCAAAAATACTGGTTACCTCATTTCTACGCTCGAGCATGAATTCAGACGCTCGAGCTGCATGTCACACTACATGGCTCCCCGCTCGAGCGTGAATACCCCCGCTTGAGCGGACATCCATGTCTGCAAAAGTTCTGGGGACTAACATTTCCTGCTCGAGCGGCGTTTTCTCCGCTCGAGCAAACATGCAAGATTATGGGTTTTCCAGCAACCATGTTAAGCTTCAAACAAGTATTCAAATTAGCATATCTTGCATTTTATGACTCATAGTTCTCATATACATCTACTAACATGATGCCAACACCAATTCACCACATTATGAAGCTCAAATCACATGAATTAATTACATGCATGCTCCAAATTACACCAACTCATTCCCAACATAACAAATTCTTGAATTCAAAACTTATACTCTTATGAATTGTACATTCATGTGAGATATAGCTCTCATTCTCAATTTAAATGATGAAGAGATGATCAAAAGCATGAACTTGAATCAAAGATTCAACATGGATCATGTATTTCATGCTCAAACATACAAATTCATGGCAATTCCTTTCATGCATGCATTCTTTGACTTCAACTTCATCAATTACAACACAATTCTTGTTCTTGATCACATATTCTCTTTGAACTTACATGATTACAAACTTAAATTCATGAATTAAGGATTGATCCCTCACCTAGGAGCGTCAATTCTTCCAATTATAGCTAACTCTTGAGCTTATCCTCTTAGTCTCTTGAATTCTCTAGAGGTCGAAGTGTGGGAAAAGGCATGAAGATCTAGGTAAACTTGGGGCAAACAAACCCCAAGTGATGGAAATCGAGAAGGGGACACCGAAATCACTTTCTAATCGGTTCAATGTGTGTAAAATAACGAGGGTTTCGCGAATCGGATGTTGCGGGAGGCTCGAAAATGGGAGAAAAACACGGATCAAAGGGCGGAAAATGCTCTAGAAAGAGAGAGCAAGGATTTTTGGCTAAGAAGAAGTGAGGATAATGCTTGCATCCACTTACATGTGTATGGATGGATGTTTCTGAGGAAGTGGCCTGTTTTTCTATAAATATAGGACCTCCTCTCTTTTTTTTGCGGGTTCGAAAAATTAGAACAAAATTAATTTTTTCTCTTGAAATTTCTTGAGCTTTAGCTTATCCACTCTTAACTAAATCTTCTCATATTTGAGCTAAGGTACTTTTGCGCCTAACTTGAGCTCTTGAGGGTGTATTTGAGTTGAATTACTGTTTAAAAGTGTTCTTCTCTTCAAGAGGTATAAGGCTTTGCTTCATTTATTGCTTTGGTTGCTTCTTTTTCTATTGTTTTTGTGCTATATGAAATCTGTATTTTTGGCTGAAACTTGTGGTTTAAGGCCTTATAGGGTGGAGGGGTGGTTCACCTTTCTTTTCACCTTGCTCTTCTAGCCTTTACCCTTGTGTTTCCTATCTTTACTTTATTTTTATTTTTTTGAACTTTTAAATGCTGATTTTCAGAGTTATTTCAGTAGCTAAAAACATGTTTTGAAGTCCAAAATTGGAGGGGTTAGCCTACCCTCCTTGTGTCTTGCTTATTAGTGCCTAGCTCCATGTTATAGCTTACTATTTTACCCAATTTTATCTTAATTCCAGCACTTCTTTTGCATGTTTTAAGACTATTTTAGGTGTTTATTGCATTTATGCTTTGGTTTGCATGCTTGTAGTGTAGTTCTCCTCATAGGTTTGGTGTTTTAGGCCTTAGCCACCAACCTGTTTGAGTTGACAGCATTTATATATGGCTTTCCATACTTGTTTTTCACGTTTAATCACCTCTGCAACCTCCCTTCTTTCTTGGTTTTTGCTTTTCTTTGAAAGTTGGTTCAAACTAGTTGCTTGTTTAAGCATGAGATTATGGTCTTATGCTTAATGGTTTAATCCCCTTGGGGGTTCATTACCAATGGCATGACACTTCTCTCATGCCTAAAACAACTCTTGGTTTGATACTTCTTTCCATTAGGGGAATTGACTCTCACCTTTGGACTTAATGAATTCAAGAATGAAAAGGTAATTAAAATGGAAAAATAAAACTTGGAACTAAAAATGATGCAAGATAATAATTTGGTTTGGGTTCAATCGGACGTTAATTGAACCTTTGAGTCTTGAGTCATTTCATACTCATTATTGATGAAAATGGTCCAAGAGTCATTGTCAACCATTTCCCTTGATCATTCATGATAGGAAGGAGGTTTGAGAGTCTTTATTTGTTGCATTTATTGAACTTGCACCCTTTGGTTTATAGGCCATCATGCAATGAAATTGCATTCTTTGATGGTTTTTGAACTAAGTTTACTACTCTTTTGAGTTGTTCAAATGATAATGACAGGTAAGTTGTGTAAACAAACCCTTGAGAATATCCTGTTCTTGCTCTGTTTGCTCTCTGTTGCAGCTAGAAAATCCTGTCATCAGTGGCCGGCAGGCCACCTGTCACGCCCCAAACCCGCCCCTAAAAGTTTGGGCATGACCCATTCGAAAACAGACACTAAACCTGTTATACATATCATATGGGGCCTAAACGGAAGCATCTGATAATATAAAATACATAAAATAGCATCCATTGAGCTATTCCTAACATGCCAGGATCTCAACATCACACTGAATATTATACAGAACGTTTATACACATATGCCTCGACTCATTTTTTACAAATAGGCGTATAACAAAAATATCAATGAAAAAGGAATTAAATACAATCAACCATCAACAGACGTCCAGAGTGTAAATCAGCACTCAACAAGACTGTACATGATGCACGGCTTCAGGTGGTGCCTGGACACATTAATGTTGACAAGAGGAACACAAGTCTTAAAGGTTAGGACTGACTTTCCAGTTGAATACCTACAGAAATAGACAAAACAGAGTGAGTGAAACTCAGTGAATAATAGTGCATATAGCTTAAATAATAAAACAGAAAACTGCAGAGACACAAGATTAATTACATCCTACAGTTATTTCCAAACAGTCATAGGTCTAATTTTCGTAACAGCGTGACTTTAAGCCCAATGTATACAGAATGGCCATAGGCCCGGAAATAACAGAATTCCCAATTATAACAGAACGGCCTTAGACCCAATCATAACAGAAATATACAGAAATGTGTATGGACTCAAGAGGTGGCTCGTATGGATTCTAGAGGTTCCACACAGCACTTTGTTCCATACCAGAAATCATCAGATTAGATTAACTTCAGAACCATACAAAAGGTACATACATTCTTTTCATTATTCACATGAACTAACGTAGTTGATATAAGCTTAACAGAATGTTGCCGTTAAGTGTTAACAAAAGGGTACATATATTTTGCCAATTGAATAATTCCAGAAATACGTAAATACCATAGCTCTACAATACGTATGCGTTCTATTATTCATTGTGAATCAACATAGCTATCTTGTAGACAACAGAATGTTAATATTCATTATCATTCATAAACAAAGTATATTGCTCAATAATAATGCCCTCGGCCTCTTATCTTCATATCTCACAAGTTGGCTTTCAGCCTCATAGATTCACATTTCATAAGTTCCTTAGATCTCATAGATTCACATTTCACAATTTCACATGTCGGCCCTTGGCCTCATGGCTTCATATTTCACAAATGGCCCTCGGCCACAGAGGTTCACATTTCACAAAATGGCCCTCGGCCACATAAGTTCATATTTCACAAAAGGCCTTTGGCCTCATATGTTCATAGTTCACAAATTCATATCTCACACATCGGCCCTTGGCCTCATAACTTCTTAGTTCACAAATTCATATTTCAAACGTCGGCCCTTGGCCTCATAATCACATTTCACATATCGGCCATTGGCCTCATAATAACATTTCACATATCGGCCATTGGCCTCATAATTACATTTCACATATCGGCCTTTGGCCTCATAATCACATTTCACATATCGGCCTTTGGCTTCATAATTACATTTCACATATCGGCCATTGGCCTCATAATCACATTTCACATATCGGCCATTGGCCTCATAATCACATTTCACATATCGGCCATTGGCCTCATAATTACATTTCACATATCGGCCATTGGCCTGATAATTACATTTCACATATCGGCCATTGGCCTCATAATTTCTTAGTACACAGATGGCCCTTGGCCACATGAGTTCACAATATCACAATTTCCATGATGAGTTCCATAATTCACGAGGTTTCACACATAACATATATGATTTCACAATTTCTTTCAGTGTCTCCATAATTTCATAATGTTTCTCGTGTAGCACATAACTTCATGCAACATAGTTCTTACATAAGGAAAGTACAGTTCATAATAAAAACTATTAACGGATAAAGATACATTGAAGCACTATTACTCACAGTGTTTGGCTGTTTGGTCTGCCCCTGTCGTTGTCCCTCAAGAATCAAACATAGGAACAAGCTTTAAGAAGAATTTTCGCAAATCCGAATTCCAATCGGGTAAAAACGTTAGTCCTCTCTTGCTCTCCATCCTTGAGGCAAAAACCATGGTAGATTGTTGGTAAAAATGGGTGAAATCAAAGGTTTTGGGGCTAGGGTTTCGGACTAAGGCAAAGAGGAAGGAAGAGGGAAGAAGAAACATCTAAGAAATGATCCAAAATCCCGATTTTAAAGCTGCTGTCCCGTAATTCCCGCTCGAGCGGACTGATTTCCGCTCGAGCGGACCTGCCCTCAGCACACATTTCGAAACTTTGGACAGGTATAACTCTCCCATCCAGACTCCGTTTTAGGTCGTTCTTGTGTCCAAATTGAAGCCCCGGAAATAAGCTTTCCAATGGTTTGAACCTCACATCCAAATTCAAAGTGTGGAAAAAGAAAAGGGCAAAAGAGTGGCAGATGTTCGTAAAATAACTATCCAAATTAAATTCTTTGATCCAATCTTACTTTACCATCATATTACCACCTCAACCAATACTCCAAAATAAGATAAGAACATTCCAAATACGTTAATAAAGGATCAAAAATGAGCCCACGTGCCTCAGAAGTACAACTCAACCTGGAGGCCCGCTCGAGTGTCAATTCTTCCGCCGGCGCAGACCAACAAAAGCTCCCGCCGGCGTAAACTCTCCCGCTCGAGCGGAGAATCACAACTCCCAGAATCTCAGGCCGTCTGAAAAATTGCTGGAAACCCCAAAAGTCCGCTCGAGCGGAGGGAAGAATTCCGGGTCGTCAGATTAATACTTCTCTCATATTGTATTCAAGTTGTAATTAGTTAATTTGTAATAGCTAGTTTAATTAGTTAGTTAATTATGGTAATATTTAATTAGCTAGTTTAGTTGATTATTTCATTCATATTGTAAGTCGTAGTAATTAGCTTAGCTAGTTAGTTCATTTGAATCCTCTTGCGTGAGGGCACAATTGTAATAACGTGTATATCTTCCAACCCCACGTCTTTCTCCCTTTTATTTATCCGCTTATGATGGTTAGTTTACAAGCATCATATTCCATTTAGCATACTCCGTGTTTGCATCCACTTGTATTGCATACCTTAAGGCTCGGCGCATCATACTAACTTGTATTGTTAGTTAAATACTTCTGTAGACCGCCCGAACTTCCTCCTCGCGCCCCCCCTTTCAGAGAGGGCGCGAATTGGGCTCGTGTTACTACAGTTCGGACTCCTATCACGGTTCTGAATCTAATCTCACAAAGTGCAATCCGAGACTGATAAATCACCAAAGAGTCCAAATCTGGCAATTGGTTTTGAAAAAATAATTTTGAATTGAAAAGCGCCAAACAAGTACTGCTTTGCCAGATTTCAGAGTCGCCCCCTAAATATTTTGTTTTGGAAAATTTAGGAAACCCTGACTCGTGCCTAAGGCCATATGTCTGTCATCACCAAAGTTGCCTCGGCTCGAGAACTTGGGTATGAGGGGGGAAGGTCATGAAATGAGCACCCCCGTTCGCCCGATCAAAGGATCGGACTCTACTAAACATGATATCATGTGTTGAAAACACATGTGTTCTTATTCCGGTTATTTAGCTAACTTACTACGTGATGCGCACAACATACAAGTATAGACTAGATCGCCTAAATTGGAACAAAACAATTCAATGCTTGTTTTCGAAAATGGTTTGAATTTGCTACCCTAAAGTGGGCTTAAAAATGCGGATTTGCCACCGAACAAGGTGGGCTTAAAACATGATGATTTGCCACTCCAAGTAAGCTTAAAACTCACATTTTGATGAATTGTTCCAATTCAAGTAATGAAGCCTTCATCCATAGGCATTCATGCAGTTAATCATTTAAGAACATAGCCTCATGGCAAGCATGCTAAAGCGTAAACACTTACAGTGTACTCCGAGCCAAAACAGAAAAACTAGTTAGAAATCAATGCATGATCCTAACTATGTAAGATGCCTAATGCAACGCATGCAAAATGAAATAAGGTAGGCTCGGCTACCTAAGATGGCCTATGAATGCAAAACTTGGATACATGTATTCAAATAGGTATTGAAATACAATGCAGTTTGAATGATGCGCTGAGCCCGGTGTATTCAATACAAATGAAAGATGCAAACATGCAAGCATAAGGTATGCTAATTGAAAATGACCCTAAACTAACCATCGAAAGCTGATAAGTAAATGGGAGAAAGAAGTGGGGTTGGAAGACATGTACACACACACGCACCCTTATTACAACATTTTCCCTCTCGTCGGAGGGTCTGAATAAACGAGAGCTAAGCTAAGCTACTTATCACAAACCAACTAATTAACTATGCTAAGCTAATTAATTACAAACCGAATTGAAACTAGCTATGCTAAGCTAATTAGAATATTACAAAGATGAATTAAATTAGCTAAGCACATTAACTAATTAATTACAAAAATCGACAAATTAACTAACTAAGTAAAGCAGTTAAAATGGCCTTGAGGGGAGGGAGACATGCATGCTCGGTTTGCTTCGCCCGAAAATGCATTACTTTGCCATGAGTTGTCTCTGTTTGCACTCACGGTAACCTCAGAGCATCAAACACACTTTCAGGTTGCATCTGCCCCAAAACAGGAGCATTTTGGAAAATTTTGCCACAAGTGGCCGGCCGGCCACCTCAACTGGTCGATAGGCTACCTCAATTGGCTGGCCGGCCAGTACAAGTTGTCGGCAGGCTAGTGCAAGTGGCCGGTCAACCACTTCCCTTTCCAGAATCCCAATTTTGATGCAACAAAGATCAACAAAGGCACAACAATGCATTTTCATGAAAATGTGTGTGCAACTACTCCCCTTATCATTTCTCAAGCACAAAGGAGCGTAGTGCTCGACTCTCAAGCCACCAATCACGCATCTCAATGCATGATGGCCAAAGAGTCAACCTTGCACAATGTTAGTGAATGCACAAACAAGACTCGAAGAGCCTCCACCCTATCATACATGATCAAGGGTGTCGGTGACCGAGAAACGGAACACGTTTCATCACTTTGAGTATGAAACGTGCCACATTCCTCGTGTTTGGATTTATGTCCGATCCAAACACAATGTAATGCAAACAAGATGCTCATCTTTCAATGCTAAAATGGCATGCACAAGACTCTATCATGTAAGCAATGCATGCAAGACATGTTAAGGGGCCAAGAGCACTAAAGCAAGTGAAGAACATTACACATCAGGCATGCACTATCGATCTCAAATGGTCAAACCAGCTATGGACAGACCTAAGATACTCCAAAATGGTGGCCAAAACACACTAAAACTTAGGCACAAAAAGCAAGAAATGCATGTTCATTTATTTGCTCGCAGGCAAGGCACAAAGTTTAACTTTCAAACACATTGAAAGAGTGATATATATGAGAGCATGACAGAGGTACATGCACTGAAATCATGTGCCAAATAATGACATATCATGCAAACAACACAAGTATAGCATGTTAGACGACTTAAGCATTAAAACTAGTGAAGTACACAACACTAGGACTATGCACTATAATGCTCAATGGACTAAATCAGCCCTAAACAGACCCCATGCATGCCAAGACAGTGGCCAAAATGCTCTGAAATGATAGCATGAAAGACGAGAAAATGATGTTCATGCATTGGCTCATCAACAAGGCATGAGACACAACTCTTAAACACAATTAAAGAGTGATATACATGAGAGTATGAAAAAGCTATATGCTCTGAAATTATGTGTTACATGATGACACATTATGTAAACAACACAAATAAGGCATGCTAGAAGGCCCAAAGCACAAGACCAGTAAAGAGCACTACACAAGAAGCATGCAATGCATAGCCTAAATAACCAAACTAGCTTTGGACAGAGCTCAATTTTGCCAAAACAAAGGTTAAAACATTCTGAAATGGTAGCCAAAAAGCTTAGACAAGCATGAATACGTATTGGCTCATGATCAAGGCATAAAGCACAACCCACAAAAGCTATGAAAGGGTGGAATATGTGAGAGTGTGACTATGCTATATACACTAAAATCATGTGAGAAATGAGGCTAAGGCATGCAAACACCACAAGTAAAGCATGCAAGAGGCTTTGAAACCCAAAGCTAGTCAAGGCATTCACACTACAACCATGCACTACAAGTCTCACATGGCCAAGACCACTCAAAACAAAGCTAAGGCATGCTAAAATAATGGCAAAAACATGTTGAGATAGAGGTAACACAAGCTAGGATGATAGGCATGAAGCATGAAGCATGTTAGGCCAACAAGTAGGATTACACTACAAGCATAAGATGCAAGCAACCAATGACCAAACCAACCAAAAACAGAGTTATGGCAGGTCCAAAATGTCACAAAAAACATGCTTGAGCTCAGCTTAAAGAAAGGAGAAATACATGCTCACTTAGTAGGCTAACAAGACATGTAAGCAAGACAAAAGGAGAGGGGACCACCCTCTCCCATTTTGGGCCACAAAATCAACTTTTTACCACTGAAATTCCTCTGAGTTTCAGTGGTTAAAAGACCAAACAAGGGGTGATTCAAAAGCTTAGAGAGTTGGCTCAAGAGACTTAACAAGCCAAAGAGTAAAAGAGGAGAACCACCGCCCTAACCACACAAGGCTCAAACTCACATTTTCAAGCCTTAAAATCAGAGTTTTTGAGAGGCTAAAACAGCCCCAAAGTAGCATGAAAAGGTGGTTAAGCTATTAAGCAAAACAAAGCTTTAAAAGGGACAAGTGCCTTACCTTTGAAGCACAACAGCAAGGAAGCAACTTCAGCAGCAATTTTGTACCAAAAGCAATCCAAAGACCTCAAATGAAGCTCCAATGGACCTCAGCTCCAAAGTGACGGTGTTTAACTAGGTGTCTTAGTGCAAATGTCTGAAGAAAACACACTTTAAGGCTCAAAATAGCATAATATATATATATAGAGAGAGAGAGAGATTTTTGCTCTGGAAAATCTGAACCCTGAAATAGGGGGAGGAAGCTCCCCTTATATAGAGGAGACAAGCAAAAGGCTTGCTCCATCCCTCCATAGACGTGTATGGAGGATGAGTTTTAGGGAGCCACAGCTAGCTCAAAAGATTTGAAAATATCTAAAAAGGAAAAAAAGTGGCCGTCAACCACTTCCTCTAGCCAACCGGCCACTCCAAGTGGCCTACAAGGGAGAAAAGTGGTCGACAATTGCCACAAGTGGCCGACAAGGTCCTCTCCCCCCCTAGGCAAGTGGCATCAAGGTTTGGCCCAAAAACCAAGGCCAAAACACAAAGGGCTAAGAGGTTCAAAGACAAGGCACTCAGCCGAGACCTTCGAACGCTCAAAACAAGCACAAACATGCACAATCATCGCGTGCACAAACGATGCCGTCAAAGTCTTAAGGTCGGTGAAAAATGGGATGTCTACAGTTGCCCCTCTTTGACAGAACTCAGAAGTCATGAAATGACAGGAGTGAATGTCAAAGCCCAGAGACGACCCATTTTTGACAAGGCCGAATCAGGCAAGATAACAAAATAGATGCGCCCGCAGGCAGGGGCAAAATGCAAATGACATGCACAATGCAGAACATAACTTATGATTATGCAAAGATGGCTGTAAAGAAACATCTAGATACAAATATTATGCAAAGAAATGCTACAGTAAACTCGTACATAAACAAGTAAGTAAACATGCCACGCGTGGGAATTACAGATCGAACTACATTTCATGCAGAAAGGATGTAAGAAAATTATGCACTCTTCACTACGCCTTTCGCGGGGAAGGCTCAAAGCGATCGTCGGGAACACCCAAAGTCTCAAACAAGATCTCGACGCGTTACACGCAAAAGGAATAGGAGTGGTACAAGCATTCCAAATGCTCTTAACCAAAGGAGGTCTAACCTGTCGTACGCGCGAGGAGAAAGAACAACAATACCCATGGCATACGAGATTAACGGCAATAGATACACAGAGTAAACATGTGCGATGGATACACAAAGCGAACGTGTGATAGATAGACAAAGTGAGCATGTGTGATAGATTGACAAAGTGAGCATGTGTGATAGATACACAAAGCGAACGTGTGATAGATACACAAAGTGAGCATGTGTGATAGATACACAAAGTGAGCGTGTGATAGATACACAAAGCGAGCATATGTGATAGATACACAAAGCGAGCGTGTGATAGATACACAAGGTGAGCAAAGTGTGATTGATACACAAAATGAGCATATGTGATAGATACACAAAGCGAACGTGTGTGATAGATACACAAGGTGAGCAAAGTGTGATTGACACACAAAGTGAGCATGTGTGATAGATACACAAAGCGAGCATGTGATAGATACACAAGGTGAGCAAAGTGTGATTGATACACAAAGTGAGCATGTGATAGACACACAAAGCGAACGTGTGATAGATACACAAGACATAATCAATCTTAAACGAAACTTCTCTAAATGAACCGTACATACAATATCGCCTGATTGTGCCAGCTTCAAATGAACTGTACATACAATATCGTGCCTCTATAAGAAAGAAACCCGATAGACACAATGCAATACTATTCATGTCTCCTGCGAGACGAAAGACAACGATGCATATGCAATGCAAGATAACCAACAACGCATATTCAATGCAAGATAATCAATAGTGCATATTTGATGCCAAATAATGCATGTTCAATGCAACAATTCATAATGTATACTCCATGCAATAATAAAAGCGGTGTTCATTCTATGCAACGACAAAAGCATATGATAGAGACAACTCAAAGGTAACTCCTGATTTACCTCTTAGAGAGTTGCACCATGTTAAAGAGGATACACCTTATGTGTGTTGAAGAGCGATGATCATTGTGTACAAAGAACACAATTCTGACTTCCGCGGAGGCATTTTGAATCAAACTTTGAGCATTCCTTGCATTTCGTGGAACCCAAGGACACATAACAGTCTGAACACACTCAGAGAGTACATTGGGCACCTGTCGGCCACTTTAAAACATTGCCAGCCACTTTTCTCAACTGCCGGCCACTTGAGTGGACAGCCGGCCACAAAAACTAGCAGGCCGGCCAGTTTAAGAAAATCGAGGCAGTTTTGACCTTTTGCACACGGGTCTTTAAAAACTCAAACCCCAAACACTTTTTCTCACACACCCATTGCCGAAAACCCTTGTTCTTCATCCCTAGACCTTTTTTTCCCCTTAGATCTGCACTTTATACACGTGTTCCAACGCCCCTGCAAAGTTGATTCGCGAAAAACTTTCGATTCTCTTCGTTTTGAACCGAACAAAAGTTGTTTTCGGAGCCTTTTCCTCCATTTCCACCATTTGAGGTTTGTTTCCCCCAACTTTGACTTGATTTTTGCGCCCTTTTCCCACGCTTTGACTTTTTGATTTTTTTCTCTTCCCGAGAGTTGACTCTTTGTTGACTTTTTTGCATTTTTTCTCCCATTTTGCTCATGTTGTCTGTCTTTCACCCTCTTTTCAAATGGCAGATGATGCACCACACAGTAGGGATCCTCCGACGATGAAGGAGGAGCCAGAGCACATCCTGTTGCCACTTCGAGCCTAGCCATTTCATCAAGCAGCATACCACCCTGAGGTACACGTGTTACCACCTAGCACGGTACGTCACCTTACCAGATTTGCACGACGCGTGCCCGCAGATCTCCTGCTACGGGAGCCCGAGTCCCATTTATCCCATGATGCCCCAGAGGTACACGCTACACTTTTACATTTTCTCTGATGTACTTTACATTTCTTGCATAGGCTCGCACTTTTTGCACTGTATTTCATCTGCTCGTTCTGAACATTCCCAACACTGCATCTCTGCTCATTCTGAACACTCACACACATTGTATCTCTGCTCATTCTAAACACTAATACACATTGTATCTCTACTCATTCTGAACACTCATACACACTACATCTCTGCTCATTTTGAACACTCATACACACTATATCTCTGCTCATTGACACAGGTTAACTCCCGTTTCACCCACGGGTACGGGTCGACCACAGCGAGAGAGTGGTACTTGGAGCTCCCTGACGGTGTCCAACAAATTATCGACGAGGCAGGGTTCGACCTATTCTACTCGGGGCTCTCGCGTTTCTTTGCAAGTAGGACTCTGCTAGGAGCATTGGTAGAGAGATGGTGGGACACCACCAACTCCTTCCATTTCTATGCCACTGGGGACATGACTATGACCCCGTACGACTTCGCGATATTGACAGGCCTTAAGGTAGGAGGCCAATCAATCCCATATGATTCCGATATGGGCGAGTAAGAGCAGCTTGGATCTACCTGTTGGGAGCACATCCGCCTATTTACCACTCATCAGGCTCCGTCCGGTATACTTGGTTTGCCGACCATTTCAAAGGGAGAGAGCCTACGACGACCGAGGCTACAGAGTAGTATGCTCGTGGTTTCCTCATGTTGCTCTTTGGCACTACTATGTTTGCCGACAGGGCGAACACTGTGGGTCTATATTTGCTGAGTGCCTTAGTGGACCTGTCCCAGGTGCGACATTATGATTGGGGGGCGCCGCCCTTGCCACTCTTTATTGTTATATGAGCTCGACCTCCCGCAGGAGCAGGAACAGAGTGGGTGGCTACTGGAGAGCCTGGGAGGTATGCTTTACTTTTCAGCTTTACATTCTCAACCATGTTTTTTGTTTTATACTTTCTGCACACTGCACACTACACGCACAGCCTCATTTCTGTTATGCACTTATACTTTCTACACACTACACACTACACGCACAGTCTCATTTTACGCTCGCTTGTACCACACTCGCTCTGCATTATCATCTTCACGTATTCTTCGCCACCCTCACCGCTCTGACTATGGGTATACTCCTACTTCCCAGTGCTTGCACCTAAGCCAGAGGTTGAGACGCCGCCTGAGGTACCTTACTCACGTCGCTATGACAATCGGTGCCAGCCAAGGACCCGAGAGACTCTTTCCTACCTGCGCCTCCCGATACCAGATCTTGTTCGAGGGACCAATGGGCCAAGCCTGGTTCTTAGGTGAGCGCTTCAGGCGCCAGACATTAGGTGTAATACCCCGACCCTCGTATCTGATTCTGTTATCTTTTCAAGCTTTTGTTCTGTATCTCCGAATATCTATTATGAAATTTTATGTATAAGTGCGGTAAATTGCATGGAAAGAAGACATATTGACCCTTATCTGTTGAATTCAAACATTATCTGTTACACTTGAATTTCTTTCATCTGAAATTGGACACCTTAGAGATTTAATTTGCAAAAATTGATTTGATATTTGGAATCTACATGATTTTTAAGCTATAATGGGATTTTCTGTGAAATTTTTATTTCGGCACCATAAAGCGATTCAATTTCGTCTTATATGCTTTTCTATGGTTAGATATATATATATATATATATGCCTATGTCTGAGACTTGTGTGGGATTTGTGAGCAAAAACGTGGGACTCTTTGGGAGAGAAAAGAGAGAGAGTCAAGAAGGAATTGGGGAAAATGTGAGACACCAAGAAAAGCTAATCAAATTGGTAGAATTGAAAGAGTTAAGTTAAGGTAACTCAAATTTCTTGTATAACTCTTCAAGAATTTCAACCCATGTTTGTGTTGGGTTCATGGATAATATATGTTTCATTCATTAGGGTTTCTCACCATTTGAGCATGTTGACACTAATTTGAGTGTTGTATGAATCTATACTCCAAATCCTTGATTTTGTATCATCTAATCTTGCATATATGTTGATTTCAGGTGATATGTTTAAAGAACTTGAAGTTAGATTGAAATTTGTGAAAGTGTTGGCTTGTTGAAGCCTTTAACTTGGTTCAACTTGATGTGATTAAGCTTTAATTCATGTTATGGTGTTGTTAAGTGGAATGCTTGCATGAATTTTACCCTTGATTGCATGAAAAATTGGGTTTGGATGATGAATTTTGGCTTGAAATCGGCCGCCTTGAATCTGGTAGTCGTCGCTCGGCGAGGTCGAGGCCGCCGAGCGTGAAAATGCACCTCCCGAAGTTTTCCGAATTTACCTGTCCACTCGGCGAGAATCAGACGCTCGGCGTAAATCGACCATCCAAGATTTCGGTAGCACTACACTGTCCGCTCGAGCGGACAAAGCTACGCTCGAGCGGAGGACTGTTTCAGTAAGAAAAATCTGTTTTGTTCAGTTTTTCATGCTTGACTCTTTGGTGTTATTAGAATGTTTTTATGATGAGTTTATGATAGCGATATATTCATATCCATAAACTGTAGTGACATATGGAATGACCGATAAGGATTTAAAAGGAAGGATACTAATTTATCAATATATTGTGTGCGGGGCACACTCCGGAAGAACTCAGACGCCGCCAACGCTGTGAGTAATAGTGCATTACATATATATTTATGTATACGTTACAGAAGACATAATTGT
Organism: Camellia lanceoleosa; assembly: GCA_025200525.1. Classification (NCBI taxonomy): domain Eukaryota; kingdom Viridiplantae; phylum Streptophyta; class Magnoliopsida; order Ericales; family Theaceae; genus Camellia; species Camellia lanceoleosa. Next base: position 13,058,596 of record CM045758.1, read on the forward strand.
AAATTATGTATTGATCCGAAATGAAAAGTGGAAACCATATCCAGATATCTGCCGAAAGGCTATCTGTTGTGCCGAAAGGCTATCTGTTGTGCCGCAAGGCTACCTGTGCCGAAAGGCTATCTGTTGTGCCGAAAGGCTATCTGGGCCAACAGGCCAATTTGTTATTTCTGTATTTGATTTTGGTACATATACTAAGGTGCATTGTGATTTTATTATTGCGCACTATTATTCACTGTGCTTGTCTCATTCTATATGTTGTCTGATTCTGTAGGAGCCAGCTTGGGGAGCTGTTCTAACATTACCTCGTGCATTTTGTCAGCTTAAGGATAACCAGGCACAGGAGGGAACCCTTACATATTAGACCAGTTTTCTTTGTATATGTAATTTTTGGTATCCATGTTGCTGGTCAGGGTTATTGTATCTATTGTTTTGTGTGCCTAATATCTGGGCTGGATTTGTAGATGTTTTGTAACCTACTTCTGTGTGCATGTTTACCTTTTGTTAAATCTCGAAATGGTCCTGGTTTTTGGTAGTTGCTCAATGGATGTGTCTGTTTATTGTCATTTAAAATTTACTGCTTCCGCTCAGGCCCCAAACGCTGTTCATCATAGGTCATTCTGTCTGTTTCTGATTAGGTCATGCCCAAACCTTTTAGGGGCAGGTTAGGGGCGTGACATTAGGCTTGTAGTTACCGTCGATCCCCTTGCCACACAGAGAGTTTCTCCCTTCAGGAGCTCATTGAGGTTGTGCAGGGCGCGGATGTAGATCGATTCATTGGGGAGGAGGACTACACAGCTTACATCCAGGCATACCTCATGCCTCTGTTGGTAGGTGCTCGCGCTCTTGCGTGGAGGACACCTGCTACTGCTTCATCAAGCAGGGCTAGAGCGGTGGGTGCCCCCTTGATGAGCAGGTCTCGAGCACGGAGAAGCAGAGCTGGGGAGATGTCCACCACCAGATAGAGTGTCAGATGGCCAGACTTGCCTATCTCGCTGACTTACCGGAGACGTTCTGGGGAGACTTGCCAGATCCCCATCGAACCTACACCGGTCAGGCGTGCACCTGCTAGAGTTCGAGGCCGGACCCCAGTATGTGCCAAACTTTACATTCTGCATATTTACTTCATTTCAATTATGCTTTGTGGAATACTAATCTTTTCAATGCACTTGCAGGCACCCATTGAGTACACAGGACAGGCTCTTGACTTAGTAGCTTCCTTGACAGAGATGATGCAGACGAGCTTGGACCTACTCAGCCTCTACAGGATCCCGGTAATCTTTCTTCAATTTGCATTTCAAGCCATGAAACTCTCTGCTAATGCATTAGCATTTACACAGTTCCATAATACGCTAATCTGATACTTTGCACTAAAACACTGCATTAATACATCGTTCTCATACACTGCTCACAGCATACACATTACCACCATTTACTGCTCATGGCACATCATCTCTTGCATCTAATATACTGCATCTGCTATATACCACAATTAATACATTCTGACAAGCTCCCCTTTTTTCAGATCCCTTTCGAGACGTCAGCTCCATCAGGTGCCCCAGCAGGAGTGGCGGCAGGACCTTCAGCACCACCTCCAGCAACACACAGCCAAGGGAGACGTAGGGGGCCTACCAGACGCAGTGATGACGATGAGTCCAGTGAGAACGATGAGGCAGTGAGTCCTCAATCAGAGTCAACCGAGGAGGGCTCCGAGGATGAGGGCAGAGATGACTCTAGTTCAGACAACGATGCTAATGGCGACGATGCTCCAGAGTCCTCTCAGTTGAGGAAGAGGATGAAGAGGACCTCTGAGTCCTGAGTTGGATGACAACGGTTCAGATGTTTTTTTGCTTTCTTTTCTTTTTTACTAGTAGTATGGTACATTGTACAGCCTTAGGCAGTTTTATTTTCTTTAAAACTTTGTACTTTTTGTAAAGAGAAACCATGACGGAATGAAAATAGCTTTTTGATCAAAAAGTGTTGCATTTGTAATCTAAGCATCACATCGCACCATTTTGCACAAAAATGAGTTTGATGGAAGTTGAACATTTGTTTATTGCACAATCAGGTACTGAACCGACATAACAAACAAAACAAAACAACTTAAAGAACAACTCGATAAGCAAAACGAATCGATAAACAAATTGCAACAACTCGATAAAAAGTTGAACAACTTGATAAACAAAAGCGACAAACTTGAGGATAAGTCGACAAAACCACAACAGAACGCATCCAAAGTGGAACAAAACACAAAAGCGACAAACTTGAGGATAAGTCGACAAAACCACAGCAGAATGCATCCAGAGTGGAACAAAACACAGATTTTTAGCACTCCCAGCACATAGATAGACCAAGACAAATCTGCTGGGGACAAACAGTGGCTGTCAGCCACTTATAGCCATTGCCGGCCACTTTTTGCTTCTGTGGACCACTTAAGTGGCCGGCCGGCAGTTCTGGGAATCTCCAGATTTCTGCCATATGTCCTCCACTCAATGCTCTATCTTCTATAAATGTTCCAGCTCCGTGAGTTCCTCATTTCAACTCCATTTTTGCCCCAAATGGAAGCATTTCTTACCCAAAACCTCACAAATTAAGCTTAGATGGCTTGGAAAAGTTGAATTTTTGGGGTTTCAAAATAAATGTACTATTCACGCTGAGCCGCACCCCGCTGCGTTTTCCATTCCTCCATGTCGCGGCTAGGTGTTCGAATCCGATAACTTATGTTTTTAGCTTTGGCGGACAAGAGATATGTCCCACTCTTGAAGATTTCCAAGCTTTAATGGAATCTCAGGGCGATAAAGAAATCTTGCCCCAGTTCTGTTTTGGCCACATCCAAGCCTTAGGATGGATGTGTGGGCTTACTTTGCATGACGCTCGGTCTTTGATTTGCGAGGGAGAAATGGACATTCCGAGCTTGATTCATTGGTTTTCTAATGCCGGTGACTGCGGCAATCATCTTTGGCAGAGTTTTTGGCGACACGCCCTATGCTCGTGCATGTTGTCTCATTTCTTGCTTGCCCCAAGCTTTGGAGGGTCTAGCGTCCGTTTGATTGAGGTTTCCCAAGGCTTAAAAGAGGGTAAGAGCTGCATTGGCATGACACTAGTTGAGGCACTGATGGGTTTGGATGCCTTCCATCACCGGGAGACAGCTAAATTCATGGGGAGTCCACTACTGCTGCAGGTAATGTTTCCCACGCTTCTCACATGTGTGTCTCACATCACTCAGCCCTCAGGCTCTGTTTTTCTCTCAAAGCCCTTTTCTCTCTTTTCTCTCCACATACATCTCTCTATTCTTTAATCTCTCTTGTTTTTCATCCCTCTCCAGATATGGCTGATGGATAAGTTGAAAGTAGTGGACTCATGCCCAGCATATTCATCACGTGGCTATTTCTTCCGGCAACGACTAGTTGATGCCCCAGACAAGGGATGGTGGTGCGAATGGATGTGCAACCTATCTGCTGTCAACATTATTTGGCGTTGCCCCTGGCTTTATCTACCGGCGATGAGCTACAGCATGTCTCGCCAGCTAGGCATTCAGCTGGTTGGCCTGACACACTGTGTCTTCCACTTCCTATTCAGATTTCAGCGTCAGTTTGGGCATGATCAGACTTGCGCGGAAGATGGGGTAGAGTACCCTACTGTATTTCCAGTCCAAGGCTCACATTTGGCTCGGTATGCCACAACATGGAGGACAAGAGAGCTTCTAGCCCCCACTCTCACTTTCAGTTGCACCCTTTCTGGCGAGTGCATAGCTTGGCTCGATGAAGAAGCACATACCAAGCCTACTTTGGCATCAGAGGCTTCCACAAGCTCTGGGAAGGGACACAGGAACACCTGAGTTATCCATGCCCCGAGTTTATTTGCTTTAATCAATACTTTCAAGTTTTCTTTATGATTGTAATAAAAAGCAACTTCAATTTGTATTCAAGAATAGGAGAACTCTGTACTAAAATCAAAGTAATTGAAGGTTATGGGTACTGAAAATTTTCCGTTATGGTCCAAAAATGGTCTAAGTCGTAAAAAGATTAATTTGAACAAAATCAACTTTTATTAAAACTTTTCAAAACCATTTTCGATATGGATCAAAACTGGACATGATTGAGATCTATTCCTGAGATGTACAACCCCAGATCCCAACAACTAGAAAGTTGCCCCTTGTCAGAATAGCACTACACTGGAGATCACAACCGAGCTCTTGGATGCAGAAAAGACAAAGATGACCAACAACAATCACATGGACACAGTTGATTTGGAAGTGTTTGTGGCTGGACTTCAGAATGAAATTGCCTACGTATCCCAAAGATGGGAATCAAGCCTTACGTAGTTCGGTTCAGGTTCACTCATGTATTAACACTCTCCTTTTGCACTCTAACTTTTGCCAAAGTCACCCTTTCTGGGTTTTCAACCTTGCGAGCTCAGTTTTTCTTATTTCAAATTTTTCATGCTCTAATTTTTGCCTAGGTTTCCGTTTCGGGTTTTTGGCCTAGCGAAGCCTCTCAAGGATAGTATTTCTTCAACTTGTCCACGATGATCGGCTGGGAGAACTCAAGGGCATCTAAATCCATCACAATGATAGCTCCACCCGACCAGATAGACTTGATGATGTAGGGACCAGTCCAATTAGGTCTGAACTTGCCCCTAGGGTCATGGATGGGAGCTTGGTTTTTTAAGCACCAAATCCCCTTCCTTCAAATTCCTGGACTTAACCTTCTCGTTGAAAGCCCTGGCAGTTCTTCGTTAATAACCTTGGACATGATACAGTGCTTTTAGCCTTCTCTCGTCAAACAGCATGAGTTCTTCGAATCTACTCTGCTGTCAATCTGCCTTAGCAATCTGGCACTCAGTCATTACCCGTAATGACGGAACCTCAACTTCGATAGGCAAAACAACCTCTATCCCATAGACCAAGGAATACAAAGTTGCCTCAGTAGAAGTTTGAATTGAAGTCCGGTAGCCCCAAAGAGCAAATGGCAGCTTATCTGGCTAGTCCCTGTAGGTTTTCACCATCTTCTGCAAAATGTGTTTGATGTTCTTATTGGCGGCCTCAACAGCTCCGTTGGTTTGCGGCCGATATGTGGATGACTTATGAAAAGCCACGTTGTATTTCTCCAACAAGTCGATCACCTCCTTCTTGAAGTGGGAACCATTATCCGAAATAATCTCATTCGGGACTCCATAGCGACAAATGATGTTGTTCCTGATGAACTTAGCAACATGTGACGCCTTCAACATCGCATAAAATTGGGCCTCAACCCACTTCATAAAGTAGTCTATCGCTACCAGAATGTACTCATGCCCGTTAGACCCCTTCGGAGTGACTGCTCTAATCACATCAATCCCCCAGACTAAAAATCGCCATGGCAAAGTCATGTTGTGTAGCTTCGACGGCGGAATGTTCATGCAGTTTGCATAGATCTGGCATTTGTGGCATTGCCGAACAAAGCCAATACAATCCTCTTCCATGGTTGACCAATAATAACCCTGTCTAAGAATCTTTCGGGCTAGCATCACCCCGCTCATGTGCGCTCCGCACTCTCCTCCATGGATGCCTCCATCAGGCGCTTAGATTCTTCAGCATCAACACACAATTTGTGCATCCCAAGATGACCCCGCTTGTGCAGTTTATCCCCGCAGATGATGAACTGAATAGCCATTCTTCGAATTGCCCTCTTATCTTTGGTATTTGCCCCTGGTGGATAAGCCCCCTTTTCCAAGAAGTTCCAGATGTCATAATACCAAAGGTTCTGATCTTATACCTCATCTATAGTAACAATCAGCTCGTAGGCCGGCATGAATTTTTGTTCAATGATGATTGGACGCATCCGAACTCCGAAAGAGATGTCTATCATAGAAGATAGAGTTGCTAATGAATCGGCGAACCTGTTATTCTCTCTTAACAGATAGGCAAAGTTCAAATTTTCAAACCGAGGAATCAAAACATCCAAGGTCTGGTGATAGATTTTCATTCTTTCTTCTTTGACTTTCCAATCTCCTTTTGCTTGAGATACAACCAGGTTCGAGTCCCCGATGACGTCCAACCGCTTTGCCCCTAATTCTAGGGCGGCTTCTAGTCCAACAATACATGCCTCGTATTCTACTTCATTATTCGATACTTTGAACCGGAGCTTGAAGGCTAACGGTATGTGGGAATTGTCGGGTGCTATCAGCAACACCCCTATCCCATACCCATATTGGTTTGATGCTCCGTCAAAGTACATAGTCCAAGTTTCTTCTTCAACATGCAGAATGGCCTCAACCGGGAACAGATATTCTACCGTTTCATCCCCTTTCATTAGGTGATTAGCTAGGAACTCCGCTACCTCTCTCCCTTTCACAGACTTGCGCGCCATGTACTTCAGATCGAATTCGGAAAACAAAAGCAACCAATGAGCTAGCTTACCCATAAGTGTCGGTTTCTCAAAGAGATATTTGATGGGATCTAATCTCGAAACTAGTATTACAGAGTGAGCTAACGGGTAGTGCCTCAACTTCCTGGTAGCCCATACCAAGGCCAGACAAGCCTTTTCCAGCGGCGTGTAGTAGGTCTTGTATTCCAGCATTTTCTTTCTCAAGTAGTAGATAGCCTTCTCCACTTTGTCCTCAGACTCCTGTGCAAGCATGCAGCCCATTGTCGTTTCAGTTACTGACAGATACAATATCAACGGTTTCCCCGGCTCTGGCGGCGACAACACAGGTAGGTTCTGTGGATATTGCTTGATCTGTTTGAAAGCAACTTGGCATCAGTCATCTCATTGGAACTTCTTTCCTTTCTTCAGGAGACCAAATAGTGTTCACAGGTCAAGGTTAACTTTTCAATAAACCGTCTTATGAATTACACTTTACCCAGAAAGCCTACCACATCCTTTTCAGTCCTTGGTGGTGGCATTTCTAAGATGGCCTTAATCTTGGAAGGGTCGACCTCGATGCCCCTTTGTGTGATCAAGAACCCTAGCATTTTCCCTGTTGTGACACCAAATGTACATTTCTGAGGATTTAGCCGGAACCGATATTCTCTGATTTGTTGGAAAAATTTGCTCAAGGCGGTGTAGTGGCCCTCTTTTTCCTTGGACTCGACAATGATGTCGTCCACGTACACCTCAACCTCTTTGTGGATCATATCGTGTAAGATTGTGGTCGTGGCCCGCTGATATGTAGCCCCAGCATTCTTCAAACCAAACGGCATCACCCTATAACAGTAAGTTCCCCACGGGGTAGTGAAAGCAATTTTCTCCCTATCTTCGAGTGCCATCAAAACCTGATTGTAGCCTGAAACCCATCCATGAATGAGAGCAGCGCATGCCCAGCAATGAAGTCCACTAATTCGTCGATATGCGGCAAAGGAAAGTTGTCCTTCGGACTGGCTTTGTTCAAATCCCCGAAGTCTACACATACCCGAATTCTGCCGTCCTTCTTCGGCACCGGAACTATATTGGCCAACCAAGTTGGATACTCAGATACTAACAGGAACCCTGCGTCGATCTGCTTGGTGACCTCTTCTTTGATTTTCAGCCCGGATCGCGAGATCCTTTGAGCTTCGCTAATGAGTTGTGCCTCTGGGTCAAGAGGGATCCGGTGATGTACAATCTCAGGATTGATTCCAGGCATGTATTCGTAGGACCACGCAAAAACATCTTTGAAATCTTTTAATAAAAGGACTAAGTGCTCGCGTTCCTTAGAAGACAACGTGGACCCAATCTGGACCAGCCGCGGATCCTTCTCAGTACCAACGTTAATTGAAGTGATTTCATCAACCAAAGGTTTTACAAACCTCTCCTGTTCTTGATCAATCAAACATTTCAAAACCGGAGGAATTTCTTCCTCGTTGTTTTTATCAAAGTTTTGAAAGTCCTGATTAATGCAATAAACTAAAGGCACAAAAAAGTACTCAGAAACCACAGCAGCACGATTCTCATTAATAACATTCAGTCCGTCTGATCCTTCGGCTACAACAGACTCAAAGGAAAAAGAAAAAGACGACCTGGACAAGATAGTAGCATCTGGGTTATCACCCCCAGAAATACCTGACTCTGACTCAGACGAACTAAAATCTAATTCCGACTCCATAGACTCTGTGGAATCAAATTCTGGTTCACTACCTGATCCAGAACTACTCCGTAGAAAGCCTTCCTTGTATTGCCAGATGAGGGATGGTGCGATGGATGCATCGAGAATGCCAGAAGATGGGCCCACAGCCATTTGATCCCCAATCATGGAAACTGAAAAGTTATCCCCTATGCACTCCGGTATGATCTGTTGATCTGAGAGGAGACAAGCCAGTGCTACCCCCATCTCAATTTCTATGCTCTCAGACTCTTCTTCATTGCACTGCTCAGCCTCAGCTGGTGGGTCTGTCTGCGCTTCGGCAACTTCATTCCCTTACAACTGAAGGTCAAAAAAGATTTCAAAGCCGGGGCAAACGTCGCTTCTCTGAATTCAACCATGGCTCCGGAAAACCATAAAATGGGAAGTCTTCCCTCTCGCGGACAAAGTGTCCGTTCAAGGTTCCTTGGATAGGTTTGTGCACCAACTCATAGTGCTTCCCAACTTACTTGGCCTTTTTCCTTCCGGCCATTCCCCTTCCTTTCCTGGCCCAATCCTTTGGTAGGAAGATAACCTAAACCAATGGTATATGGGTTGTGTGGCACTTCGGCCAATGTTGCGACGCCCTTCCAGCCACTTCGCTCCAATCTCATTCCGGGCATGTGTTGAAGCTTGTTCATGAGGTAGACAAATTGTGCACTAACGTACAGTCCCTCATCAATAACTAGCATATCATGTACAATCCGGGCCACAACTAGGGTGAATCCTGACAAAAATACATCCTCCGCGCCGTGCTCAATCTCCAGAACTGGTGTAGAAACCTCTGGCGGTGGATGTATTGAAGAGTTCCCAAAAACAATTGCCATCCACTTCCCGTGGGGGTACTTCAACATCTGGTGTAAGGTGGAAGAGACAGCCCTCACCTGGTGCAACCACGGCCGCCCAAGGAGTAGATTGAAGGTGGATGGAACATCCAAGACATGGAACTCAATGTCCTGCTGTCCCAGGCCAACCTGAGTTTTGATATGTACCATCCCCATCACCTCCCGACTGGTGTTATCATAGGCCTGTATCACCTGGGCTGTAGGCACAAAATCCGCGGGCTTCAACCCGATAGCATACACCGTCCGCGACGGACATACATTAATTGCAGATCCCGTGTCAACCAGGACCACCGGTATCCATTTCTCCTTACACTCCAAGGAGACATAGAGCAGCTTGTTATGATCGGAGCCCTTAGGCGGTAGTTCTTTGTCTATGAAGGTTAGGGTTGGTGAAGCTCCGCCTGGGAAAACCAACCCCACCAACTGCTCAGGTGTGGTATCTATTGAAAGCTTGGCCCTGTCCATGGCTGTGAGGACGTCTTGTCTGTGAACCCTTGAGGCCATAAGCAATCCCCAGATGGACATGTCTACTTGAATTTTCTTTAGCTATTTCAGCACAGCTTCCTCCACTAGCAGTTTTTCTTTCTTCCTCTCAGCTTCTTTGTCCTTCCCGAACGCCTCCGGCTGGTCCAAGTGTGGGGGCTTGAAGTACCGCCCACTTTGGGTCATATGGTCGACCTCCTCAATGTACCAGGTGTCATCTGGTTGGTTCTGCCCCCAATCCTCATCAGTGTGGGCAAGACGTAAGTCATCATCTTCCCACCACATCCCATCGGCAATCGATAGATAGCTGTCTGGTTCCGCTATAGCTGTTCTTGTATTCTCAATACATTTTGCCCCCTCAGGTGCCTTGTCTTTTCTAGCCCTTTTCATCATTCTCGATCCTCTCTTGCTCAAACCTCCTCAATGCAGCCTCCTGTTCGGTATCTGTTGTACATAAACTGCCTAAGTCCCGAGCAAAATTCTTCGCACCTGTGCTCTCCGGCGATTCCTCCTGATTCTCGGCCGTTCTGGCCCCTACAGATGTTCCAGTCTCAGACTGACCCTGTTCTGGATAAGGCTCCTCAACAACATCTGGCTCGTCACTGAGCCACCCTAAATTATCTGTCGACTCATTCAAGTCAAACCAGTTGATGTTTACATCCCCTTGGTCTTCCTCATTAAAGAACTGCAGATTAGCAATATCCTCCTCCAACTCTACCAAATCATCCAACCCCTGACTAGGTCCATCCTCCCGGACCACACTGATCTCTGCCCCAGTTGGTGTCTCTACCCTTGGTTTAGCCTGATCTGTTGACACAATATGAGCGCACGGGTTGTATGCTTCCTCAATAAAGCTCCAAAATCTATCAGGTTCTAAACCAACATTCTCATTTGCCTCCAAAGTCACCCCGGCTTTGTCTTCAATAGTCACCACCACTGGCTTAGGCTAGGTTAGGGAAGTGCTCAACATGCACAAGTCTGTGCTGTCTGGGATGAACACCTCAAGTTTTGGTAAGTGGGAAGGAGTGATGTCTATGCTAACGTCATATGGAATGGTCGCAGTTTCGATCAGGTTTATCTGTCTGGGTGGTGGAGCTTGGTTATGTGGTGGGAGTGGGTTGGTAGTGACATTTGGTTTGTCGGGGGGTGTAATCACATTGTTGTGAATGAGATCTTGAATCTCATGACGTAGTCTAAATCAAAAGTCGGTGTCGTGACCTTGCTGCTGATGAAAAGCACAGTATTTAGTCGGGTCATACTTTCAAGGGAGAGGATCGGGTAAAGGCCGTTATTCTAACAGTTTTAGATGTCCTTTCCTGAGTAGAACTCCTAGAGATTTAGACAAAGGCATATAAAGTGGGGTAAAAACCCTCTTGCTTGGGAGTGGATTCTTTGTTGGTTGCGAACTAGTTCCGGATGTACCGGTGAAGGGTGTAGCTGTTTTGGGCGTTGTGGTGACCATGCCGATATCTGAAGTTCTTGCGACTGCAACGCTGCTTATGGCCGCATTCGAACCGCGTGCAAATGCCCTCTTAGGTTGTTTCCTCTCTTGGTCAATCAGACCTTGCTTCACAGCATCTTCAATCTGTACCCCAATCTCATGCAAGTCAACAAAGGTGGGGAGGGGTAAGACGATCATTTTCTGCATCAGCTTGGCTTGAAGGTTGCACACAACCATTCTTATATGATCTTTCTCGAGTGGCCGAGTTGTCATCATGGAGGCCTTGGCCCTTCATTGAGTGACAAAGTCAGAAAAGCCCTCTTTCGGCTCTTGCCTGGTTGCCTCAAGATCACGAGTTGTGACCTCGATCTGGGTATTGTATGAATATTGTGCGATGAAGGCCTCAGCCATCTCCTCCCAACTCCTTTTCACTGAGTCCTCCAGCTTGGCGTATCAGATAGCCGCAATACCTGACAGGGTCTGACCGAAGAGTGATAGTTTTTGCAATCTGGAGAGGCCCATTGGCCGTAGGATATCTGAGAACAACCGCAGCGTACCATAGGATCTCCAGAACCGTCAAAACGGTCTATATGTGGCATGTTGAACCAGTCCGGCAATGTCACCGCCGAATCAGTATACCCATCTGCTATGTCCAGGATCAGGTCAACTCCATAGGCTCGCTTGAATAGCTTTTCGAGCTTACTCATTTTCAGAGCGGTTGGATCCACCTCAAATTCAAACGATGTGTCCACTAGATTAGCCGATGCTTTAGATATCTGAGGTGGGATTGGAGGTGGGACCGGCCCTGTTGGAACGCCCATCTTTTCCTAGACGTTTGTTGTTTCCCCGAGCGTTGGAACCCTAGATGGGAGTGGGGGTGGATGCAAAGCAGATGCTCCGGTTTGTTGTGGTTATTGCTGTTGTTGGAGCTTGGTAATCAGTTCGGCCTGTTGAGCTACAACTTCTGCCTGACATGCGGTAACCCCTGCCTGACGAGCAGCATCCTACTACATGGCCTGTATGGTCTCTTAGAGTTGGCGCATCATGTCTTCCATACTGACTGTAAAGTGCGAATCTGACTAAGCAGGTGTATGTTCCCTCTCTAAGGTGGAAGCAGATATCTCAACCTAACTGCGTACAGGTGAGGTAGATAATGACGGCTGATCTGGTAACCGTTGTCCTGATGATATGTGCCTGGATGACCTCCGTCTCGTAACCGGGGGTAATACAGCAAACACTGGTTGTCCGTCAACTAGATCCTCATATCGATAAATTCTCCCAATTCAGGTCCAGAGTGCTTGGGGGGTATCTGCCTCGTCGGAAGCAATGATGTAATACTACCTTGCAAAAAGGAAAATAAAGCAAAATAAGGAAACAAAAAGCAAAAAAACAGACAGCATTTCAGCTTAGATAAAGACAACACACAGTTGATAATCATAAGCTGAGCAAACTGTTCTCAAACACTGATCTCTGCCCCCAAATCACTGCCTCAAATCTGATACCCCCAAATACTGATGTCCTCAGACCGATACCTAAACTTGCAACTGATACATACAACCTGTAGAGATACACTTTCCCTATCCTAGTTTCATCAGGAGCTAGGGTTTCACTATGCACGCATGCAGTTTCAAACAACCTAGATTCGGGTGAGCAACCTGTCCTAGTTTGGAACAGTCTCTAAGGATTCCGATATGTAACTAGGTCGAATGGTCAAAAAGGGTGCCTCGGTAAAACCGAGGTTTGTGTTCCCGTCGTGGCAGAGCCCGTAACCGGTCAGCCTTATGGCACGCTTTTCCAAGCAAGCCTCTGGCAAATCGTTCAGAAATAATAGACAACAAACACTGTGACTTAAGCGCACCAATACAAATGCAATGCAAAGAAACACATAAGTGTAGACAAAACAACATATCATGCGTTTGAGTCAAGTTCTCTAAATCCCCAGCAGAGTCGCTAGAAACTATAGACCGCTCGAACTTCCTCCGCGCACCCCCCCTTTCGGAGAGGACACAAATTGGGCTCTTCCTACTACAGTTCGGACTCCTGCCATGGTTCTGAATCTAATCTCACAATGTGCAATGCGAGACTGATAAATCACCAAAGAGTCCAAATCTGGCAATTGGTTTTGAAAAATCAATTTTGAATCGAAAAGTGCCAAACATGGACTGCTTTGCCAGATTTCAAAGTCGCCACCTAAATATTTTGTTCTGAGAAATTTAGGAAACCCTGACTCGTGCCTAAGGCCACGTGTCTGTCATCACCAAAGTTGTCTCGGCTCAGGAACTTGGGTACGAGGGGGGAAGGTCATGAAATGAGCTGTAACAACCCCAAAATCCGTATTAGAGATTACATTTACGGCCTTATGGATTAATGCATTTTAATTTAATGATATGTGTTCAAATTGAGGAATTATTTGTTGAGCCACGGCTTTAAAATTGAAATTACCGACCTTTACGGGTTCAGAAATCACAATTGAGGACTTGGATGTGTTAATGGAAATTTTTAGAACTATTTGGGAAACTAAATTGGAAATCTAATTTGTCTGATTTGTTAATGTGCGTTTGGGTGGTTAATTTGGTACTACAAATTGAAGACCTTAGAGGCTTCAGAAACCGTAACAGGGGACATATTTATGATCATCATAATTTTTAGAGTCATCTGGAAAGTTTAATTGAAGTTTAATTTTTCGCGATTCGTAAGGGCGTGTTTGGCCCCCCGTATTTGTCATAAAGCTTATATAGTTAATTATATGGGTGTATATGAGTTATAAGAGTAGGGCTTATCTTTTGGAGCTCAAAATATCTAAGAAGAGAGGAAGACCCGTGAGAAGAGAGGCCAAGAGAGAGTGAGAGAGAGGGTTCACCATTGTTGAGAGCTTGAAGATGGCTTGAAGAAATTGGAGAGAAGAAGGAGAGCAACCATGGAAGCTTGGAGAAATTAAAGAGAACCATGAGCAAATCAAAGTGTGAACTAAGGTAAGATCAATTATCTTGAATCCTTATGTTTGAGGCATCAATTTCATGAAATCATGATAATAAGGGAAGCTTTGAACCCATTTGAGTCAGGGTTCTATGTATTTTCTTGATTGAAGAATTAAAGTCATTAAATTTGTTTATTTTGAGATTATGATGTTTGATGGAGAATAAATATGTGAAATTGGTCATGTATTAAAGGGTTTGGGCTTTGATTTACATGTAATTAAGGTTTGATTTTGAAAATGAGAAGTCCCAAATAATCAGCCATTTTCGGACTCCAAACTGTCCAGGGTGCGGCACTGTTCCCCCACACGTGCGGAGACAGCTCTGTCCAGCCAACTTTGAACAAGCATATCTTTTTCATCCGGACTCCATTTTGAGTGATTCTTGAGCTTAAAATCAAGCCCAAGATGTCTAGTTTCCAATGGTGGTGGTCTCACTTTCACATTCTAAGTACAGAAATAGTTATGCCCAAATTAGTGAGAGTTGCTCACTTTCTGTCTACCAATTTTGTACCATTTCTTCACTTAAACTATTTTCCTATCGATTCCTCCTATTTTCTGAGGCATGGATTATAACCGATGGAGGACTAATGAATTTAGAACCACCATGGCTATTGATTAAGGAATAAGAAAGAGATTGGTTTTATCCTCATAACCAGCTATGTACATTTTGTTTGTAGGTCGAGACGAGGACATTGTCCCATTACTACCGGGAGCTGATCGCTGTGAGTAGTAGTACGATAGTCGTACATTCAATGATCGTTAGTGATTCTTATTGTTAATATTCTGTTTCTTGCAAGTATGTTGATTTGAAAATCTAAAGGCATCATTGTGCAATACATTTTATTTGTTGTTGACAAAGAATAATAACGTTATGTGCAAGATATCTATAATGATTCATGACGAACCAAGGAAACGTATAAGCACTATGGAGTTATGGTATTCACGCATCTCTGATATTATTCAATCTGTACAACATGCTTACCTTTTGTTCATAATTATCAGGAATGTCCTGTTAGACTTAAGTTAACTAAGTTAACTCATGTGACTGATGTAATGGTTACCATTAGTACTCTGTTAATTACAAGTTAACTATGTTAACTTATACGAACGATCAAACAAAGGCGTATGCTTCTATGTGCTACTAAGTAATAGATCAACTGAACTATGTCATTTCCTAAAGATTAAAGAGAAATTATGTTCATTCTTGAAGAACGGATTTTGAGTAAATATGAGACAATCATAGGTTATCAAGGGTAGACACCTTCGATGAATCAGAATACTTGGAAAGCTATGTGTATTCGCGTGAATGAGAAATTATTCAGAAACCACGACATAAGGGAAAAAGGTTTAACATGTTTCTGTAACCCTCCTGAGAATGTGAATTATTCTATCTTTGTTAAGTATACGATAATAACATGATGTGACAAGAAATGCCCTATTTCCTAACATGTTGCGTTTTGAATCACTGAATGATTGTTCATTTATATAAGGTATCCTTAGTGCAAGGCCCTTACCCGGTGGCCATAATACCGTGGTTCACGTATGTTACAAGTTTACGTATGTTACAAGTTTAAGTCTGTTACAAGTTTACATATGTTACAAGTTTAAGTTTGTTACAAGTTTACGTATGTTACAAGTTTACGCATGTTATAAGTTCAAGTATATTACAAGTTCATGTATGTTATAAGTTCAAGTAGATCATCAGTTCATGTATGTTACAAGATCAAGTATGTTACAAGTATACACATGTTACAAGTTCGTGTATGTTACAAGATCAAGCATGTTACAAGTATACGCATGTTACAAGTTCATGTATGTTACAAGTATGACTTCTAATTTCTGTTTATGGTTCAATCTTAAGGAATATGCATAAAGAACGTGTATGATTTATTTCCATTTATGGTATGACAATATATGTAATATGTTTCAAGGGCCTCGTGCCATATGTCTCAAGGGCCTCGTGCCACATGTTTCAAGGGCTTCATGCCAACTTTTCAAGGGCTTCATGCCAATTTTTCAAGGTCTTAATGCCAAACTATGTTCAAGGGCTTCATGCCAATCTTTCAAGGGCTTCATGCCAATCTTTTCAAGGGTTTAATGCCAAACTATGTTCAAGGGCTTAATGCCAATCTTTCAAGGGCTTCATGCCAACTTTTCAAGGGCTTAATGCCATATGTTTCAAGGGCCTTAGTGCCATATGTTACAAGGGCTTTATGCCACAAGTTTCAAGGGCCGTAGTGCCATATGTTTCAAGGGCTTTATGCCACAAGTTTCAAGGGCTTTAATGCCAATATGTTTCAAGGGCTTTTATGCCACATGTTTCAAGGGCTTTCATGCCATATGTTTCAAGGGCTTTAATGCCAATATGTTTCAAGGGCTTTCATGCCAACTGTTTCAAGGGCTTTCATGCCATATGTTTCAAGGGCTTTTATGCCACATGTTTCAAGGGCTTTGATGCCATATGTTTCAAGGGCTTTCATGCCAAATGTTCAATGGCTTTCATGCTACATGTTTCAAGGGCTTTCATGCCATATGTTTCAAGGGCTTTCATGCCACTCTGTTCAAGGGCTTAAAGCCATTATGTTTCAAGATATTATGTTTTAAGTCATTATGTTTCAAGACTTGGCCTAAGGCCGTTATGAAATTAGTGCATAATCAATTAACCTTATGCCCTCCTTATTTATGTATGCATTGATATGTATTATACTTCAAGTTGAGCATTAATCATTTTTGTACTATTATTCACTGAGCTTCGCTCACTTTGTGTTATGTCTATTCTGTAGGTAATCACTTTGGGAGTCCGTCTTAACCCTTGATGCTCACCCTTCAATTGTCAACCTCAGTATGCCTAGACTCCCAAACCAAGTCCATGCATTTGTGTGAAGTTTTGTTAAGATTCTAGCTTGCACTATAATTATTTACCTAAGGTTAAAATGTATGTATATACCCCCTTTCTTTACCAATGTTCGGATATATGCTCATTTATGTGTATGTGTATGTATATAGATAAATGGCTCTCACATATGTGATCCTGGCATGTTAGTTTTAGCTCAATGGATATTTTTCTATGTTACTTTGTAATATTAAATGCTTCCGTTCAGGCCCCGTATGTTATGTACACTAGGTTGTGTATAAGTTTCTGAAGTGGCCATGCCCAAACTTTTAGGGGCGGGTTTGGGGCGTGACATGAGCACCCCCGCTCGCCCGATCAAAGGATCGGCCTTTACTAAACATGATATCATGTGTTGAAAACACATGTGTTCTTATTCCGGTTATTTAGCTAACTTATTACGTGATGTGCACAACATACAAGTATAGACTAGATCGCCTAAATTGGAACAAAATAATTCAATGTTTGTTTTCGAAAATGGTTTGAATTTGCCACCCTCAAGTGGGCTTAGAAATGCGGATTTGCCACCAAACAAGGTGGGCTTAAAACATGATGATTTGCCACTCCAAGTGGGCTTAAAACTCACATTTTGATGAATTGTTCCAATTCAAGTAATGAAGCCTTTATCCACAGGCATTCATGCAGTTAATCATTTAAGCACATAGCCTCATGGCAAGCATGCTATCATGGCAATACTCACACTCATGCAAGCATGCTAAAGCGTAAACACTTACAGTGTACTCCGAGCCAAAACAGAAAAACTAGTTAGAAATCAATGCTTGATCCTAACTATGTAAGATGCCTAATGCAACGCATGCAAAATGCAATGAGATAGGCTCGGCTACCTAAGATGGCATATGAATGCAACACTTGGATACATGTATTCAAATAGGTATTGAAATACAATGCAATTTGAATGATCCGCCGAGCCCAGTGCATGCAATACAAATGAATGATGCAAACATGCAAGCAAAAGGTATGCTAATTGAAAATGACCCTACACTAACCATCGAAAGCTGATAAGTAAAAGGGAGAAAGAAGTGGGGTTGAAAGACTTGCACACACACACGTACCCTTATTACAACATTTTCCCTCTCGACGGAGGGTCCGAATAAGCAAGAGCTAAGCTAAGCTACTTATTACAAACCAACTAATTAACTACGCTAAGCTAATTAATTACAAACCAAATTGAAACTAGCTATGCTAAGCTAATTAGAATATTACAAAGATGAATTAAATTAGCTAAGCACATTAACTAATTAGTTACAAAAACCGGCAAATTAACTAACTAAGTAAAGCAGTTAAAATGGCCTCGAGGAGAGGGAGACATGCATGCTCGGTTTGCTTCACCCGGAAATGCATTGCTTTGCCATGAGTTGTCTCTGTTTGCACTCGTGGTAACCTCAGAGCATCAAACACACTTTTCAGGTTGCATCTGCCCCAAAACAGGAGTATTTTGGAAAATTTTGCCACAGGTGGCTGGCCGGCCACCTCAACTGGTCGGTAGGCTACCTCAACTGGCTGGCCGGCCAGTACAAGTGGTCAGCAGGCTAGTGCAAGTGGCCGACCGACCACTTACCTTTCTAGAATCCCAATTTTGCTGCAACAGAGATCAACAAAGACACAGCAATGCATTTGCATGAAAATGTGTGTGCAATTACTCCCCTTATCATTTCTCAAGCTCAAAGGAGCATAGTGCTCGACCCTCAGGCCACCAATCATGCATCTCAATGCATGATGGCCAAAGAGTCAAGCTTGCACAATGTTAGTGAATTCACATACAAGACTCGAAGAGCCTCCACCCTATCATACATGATCAAGGGTGTCGGCAACCGAGAAACGCAACACGTTTCATCACTTTGAGTATGAAACATGCCACATTCCTCGTGTTTGGATTGACGTCCAATCCAAACACAATGCAATGCAAACAACATGCTCATCTTTCAACGCTAAAGTGGCATGCACAAGACTCTATCATGTCAGCAATGCATGCAAGACATGTTAAGGGGCCAAGAGCACTAAAGCAAGTGAAGAACATTACACATGAGGCATGCACTATCGATCTCAAATGGTCAAACCAGCTATGGACAGACCTAAGATACTCCAAAACAGTGGCCAAAACACACTAAAACTTAGGAACAAAAAGCAAGAAAGGCACAAAGCTTAACTTTCAACCACATTGAAATAGCGATATATATGAGAGCATGACAGAGATACAAGCACTGAAATCATGTGCCAAATGATGACATATCATGCAAACAGCACAAGTATAGCATGTTAGACGACTTAAAAATTAAAACTAGTGAAGTACACAACACTAGGACTATGCAATATAATGCTCAATGGACTAAATCAGACCTAAAAAGACCTCACGCATGCCAAGACAGTGGCCAAAGTGCTCTGAAATTATAACATGAAAGACGAGAAAATAATGTTCATGCATTGGCTCATCAACAAGGCATGAGATACAACTCTTAAACACAATTAAAGAGTGATATACATGAGAGTATCACAAGGCTATATGCTCTAAAATTATGTGTTAGATGATGACATATCATGCAAAAAACACAAATAAGGCATGCTAGAAAGCCCAAAGCACAAGACTAGTAAAAAGCACTACACAAGGAGCATGCAATGCATAGCCTAAACAACCAAACCAGATTTGAACAGAGCTCAATTATGCCAAAACAAAGGTTAAAACATGCTAAAATGGTAGCCCAAAAGCTTAGACAAGCATGCATACGTATTTGCTCATGATCAAGGCATAAAGCACAACCCACAAAAGCTATGAAAGAGTGGAATATGTGAGAGTGTGACTATGCTATATACACTGAGATCATGTGAGAAATGAGGCTAAGGCATGCAAACACCACAAGTAAAGCATGAAAGAGGCTTTGAAACCCAAAGCTAGTCAAGGCATTCACACTACAACCATGCCCTACAAGTCTCACATGGCCAAGACCACACAAAACAAAGCTAAGGCATCCAAAAATAATGGGAAAAAACGTGTTGAGATAGAGGTAACACAAGCTAGGATGATAGGCATGAAGCATGAAGCATGTTAGGCCAACAAGTAGGATTACACTACAAGTATAAGATGCAAGGAACCAATGACCGAACCAACAAAAAATAGAGTTATGAAAGGTCCAAAAAGTCACAAAAACTTGCTTGAGTTCAGCTTAAAGAAAGGAGAAATACATGCTCACTTAGTAGGCCAACAAGACATGCAAACAAGATAAAAGGTGAGAGGACCACCCTCTCCCATTTTGGGCCACAAAACCAACTTTTTGCCACTAAAATTCCTCTGAGTTTCAGTGGTTAAAAGACCAAACAAGGGGTGATTCAAAAGCTTAGAGAGTTGGCTCAAGAGACTTAACAAGCCAAAGAGTAAAAGAGGGGAACCACCCCCCCTAACCACACAAGGCTCAAACCCACATTTTCAGGCCTTAAAATCAAAGTTTTTGAGAGGCTAAAAATAGCCCCAAAGCAGCATGAAAACATGGTCAAGCTATAAAGCAAAACAAAGCTTTAAAAGGGACAAGTGCCTTACCTTTGAAGCATAGCAGCAAGGAGGCAACTTCAGCAACAATTTTGAACCAAAAGCAATCCAAAGACCTCAAATGAAGCTCCAATGGACCTCAGCTCGAAAGTGAAGGTGTTTAACAAGGTGTCTTAGTGAAAATGTGTGAAGAAAACACACTTTAAGGCTCAAAATAGCACAATAGAGAGAGAGAGAGAGAGTGAGAATTCTAGAGAGAGAGATTTTTGCTCTGGAAAATCTGAACCCTCAAATAGGGAGAGGAAGCTCCCCTTATATAGAGGAGACAAGCAAAAGGCTTGCTCCATCCCTCCATACACGTGCATGGAGGATGAGTTTCAGTGAGCCACGGCTGGCTCAAAAGATCTGAAAATATCTCAAATGGAGAAAAAGTGGATGCCGGCCAGTTAAGGTGGTCGGCCAGCCACTTCCCCTAGCCGACTGGCCACTCCAAGTGGCCTACAAGGGAGAAAAGTGGCCGACAAGTGCCACAAGTGGCTGGCAATGTCCTCTCCCTCCCTAGGCAAGAGGCATCAAGGTTTGGCCCAAAAACCAAGGCCAAAACGCAAAGGGTTACGAGGTTCAAAGACAAGGCACTTAGCCGAGTCCTTCGAGCACTCGAAACAAGCACAAACATGCGCAATCATCGCCTGCACAAACGATGACGTCAAAGTCTTAAGGTCGGTCAAAAATGGGATGTCTACAACTTTTTTGAATACGTGCTTAGACCGCATGCTATCAAATTGATTGATATGCCATATTAGTAGCCGAGCCTAGTAATTGCATATCGCATGCGTTGCATTAGTCACATTGCATAGTTAAGATCACGCATTTTTCTAACTTTGTCATCTTTTTTAGCTTGGAGTACTAGGTGAGCTTTTACTTGTTTTAGCATATCGCATGAATGTGGTTGTTGCCATGCCAAAGCATGTTCACCATAAGGCTAAGTGATTAAGTGATAAATTGTTTGAATGTCTTGGATGAAGGCTAGTTGCTTGAATTGGGATAGTTCGATTAATGTGCATTTGAGCCCACTTTTTCAAGTGGCACATTCACAAACTCTTTTCAAAAACAAACACGAAATCAAAATATTTCAATTTTTTTAAATTAGTCTATATTTGTGTGCAACACATAGTAAATTAGCCTAATAAATCAGAACAAAAGTATATAATGTAAATAAGAATCACATCATGATTAGTAGAGGCCGATCTTTGATCGGGCGAGGGGGTGCTCAATTCATGACCTTCCCCTCTCGTACCTAAGTTCTCGAGCTGAGACAACTTTGCTGATGACGGACTAATGGCCTTTGGCACGAGTCTTAGATTTCCTAAATTTCTCAAAAATATTTAGGTGGCGACTCTGTATCTAGTAAAGCAATCGATTTTTGACATTTTGATTCAAAATCAATTTTCGAAAAGATTTGTCGGATTTATACTCTTTGGTATTTATCTATTTCACATTGCACTTGTGAAATTAGATTCAGAGCCGTGGGAGTCCGATACTGTAGGGCTTATTCTTCTTCCGGAAGGGGGACACGAAAAGTCGAGCTACATTAACCATTTCATCAAAATTAAATTCTGATGTGAACCACAAATCCAAAATGGATTTTGAACAATGACAACAGTGGTATATGGTGGTTTTGGAAATTCAAATATTTTGAGATTTTTCACATCATCAAAAATTTTAAATCCACAAACAGTGGGTTGCTCATCATTTTTAACCAAACTTGGTTTTAAAACATTCTCCCTAACAAGCTTTTCATGACTTGACTCTCTACAAATGGATGTATGAACCCCCCAAGCCATATGTGGAACATCATTCTTAGCCATGTTTGGCTCAAAAACATGCTCTTTCGTTATGTTAATTTCATAACCTGGCCCTTTTAAAACAAGCTCTTGAACCTCCTGAGCCATTGATGAAGTTATTTCTTCACCAATTTTAGTCATAAAAGACTTGAAAACATTTTGTAAAACCCAACAAAATTCAGTCATTAAAGACTTGACAAGAAGGGTTAACAACTCATGTCTCCATTGGCAAATTTTCATATCAAGTTGATGAATTGCTC
Source organism: Camellia lanceoleosa (assembly GCA_025200525.1). Classification (NCBI taxonomy): domain Eukaryota; kingdom Viridiplantae; phylum Streptophyta; class Magnoliopsida; order Ericales; family Theaceae; genus Camellia; species Camellia lanceoleosa. Next base: position 13,080,911 of record CM045758.1, read on the forward strand.
CAATTAAATGATGTATTTTTTCTTCTACCAAATAATATGGTAATGAAATGAAGAAACAATTTGGAAATTTTCTTCATCAAGAAAATGGATCTTTTCTAGAAGATCCAAAAAATTTCTTTCACACCAATATATTTCATATTGACAAATTTGAATGGCAAAATCCAATTCATTTGTCATTTCTTTTTCTATGCCTTCTTCAAGGTGTTCATTTTCTCCTTGACGTCTGCGTCTAACCATTACAATGGTAGTCCCATTGGGCGTGCCAAAAAATATATGTAGGCTTTTTTGGCTTTCGAAGTTTAAAAATATAATTTAAGCATGCCAGCAATGATCAATAAGTCCTTATAGATGCCAACCAATTAACAAATGATTGCTTTGAAATTCTTTTAGCCTCACTGAAGAGGACTTTTACTGATGACTTGTTTTAAGAGAAAATTCAAAAGAACTAATCTCCAAAAGTACAAGAAATAGGGAGAAACAATGTTAGAAAGCAAATTTCATTAAGTAAACAAGAGTTTACAATTGTACCTTCTTAGTTTCACTGCTTCGAAGGGATTACAGCAACAGACTAGCTTGAAACTACTCTTAGGAATTTGAAATGCAGTATAGGAAAATAAAGGACTGGAAATGTAAAAGACCGAAAAATATAAAGTAGAAATAAACTAGTTTCTGGATCTGGTTTTGGTTGCCCTCCTATGTCGCTATTAATGGCTATTTATAGGGAAAAAAAACCTCCAGCAATAACTACCCAATAACCACCTAAAACTACCCACTCTTCCATCTTCATCCTTACAATGCCACATATCCCTCCATGTCTTCCACTATGTCATGTTGTCCATCATATTTTTCACATATGCTTTAACTTCTTCCATCTTGTCTTCCATGTTCCACCATGCAAGACCACTAACTTTGTAACTGCTCTTAACTTCTGATTGATCAAGAAAGTACCATGTGTCCTACAATAATAATAATAGTAATAATAATAATATTATTATTTATGGTGCCAACACTAACAAAGCAATAATTTTTGGTCTCTGACATTAATTTGATATAGAAAGTTCATAATTTTCCTGAATCCTATTCAATTTCAAATATATTTATATACAATTTATAACATTTTATCCGAAAACATTATATAATATGTAATATGTATGTGTATATGACGCGTCCTCATACCCATATCCAATTTTGGATATGTATTCCAAGATCTTAATATTTAAATTTATGAAAGTCTAATACTTGAATACACACTAGCACTCGATACTCATACTCGAGTCCATGTAATATTTGCTCTTTTCTGTAAATTTTTTGGGTACTAATCAAACTAGACTATTACCACCATTTATTCATTATTCTTTAAATCCATCGTGAGCTTACCATCAATGTCAGAATTTTGATTCATGGAGATACCATTAATCCTTAGCGATATCAATTACAAAACTTAATCAAATCCAATTTTCATTTGGTGATAGAGTGACCAAAAATCAACGTTATGTCAAAATTATGTGCCTTAAATATGTTTTAATTAACCAATGCTTTTTTTATTTGGTATTTTAGTTACTAAATATGATGATAGTTACAATTTAAAATACAAAAACAAAACAAACAAAAAAAAGAAAAAAAAAAAGAAAAAAAGAAGATAGATGTGGAGAAAAACAAAAGAGATATGAGAAAGATAAAAATAATTATAAGAGAATATTTTTATAAAATTAAACATATATAATAGTAAATTATAAGAAATTTATTAAAAAGAAAGAGAAAAGAAAGATGAGAGATAAGTATTTTGAAACATATTTAAAAAATAAAAGAAAGTTAAATGAAAAAAAATTAAATACAAATAAAAGTATAATTTTTAAAAAATAAGGGGCACGTGCCCCCGACCCTATGTAGTTCCTCTTGCTTACCATGAACCTGAGGAGATTGTATAAAATTAACTTGCTTTGATTGGTTGTTGATTTATTTATCGTTTGCGAACATGCTTTTTTAGTAACTTTTTGACTTTCAGGCTAAAAAGGCTACTTCCCAAACGAAGCCTTTGTTTCTACTTGTGAGATTTATTTATTTTTTTATCAACAAAAAATGAAATTTTATTAATGAGAATAAACAGATATTACATATGAAAACACATCAATAAAGGGGAGGGTAAAAATAAAAAGTATTGAAGTGAAATTTCAAATCCCAACTAGATTGGTACCAAAAATATCACCCAATCATTTACTAGCTCCAGCCCAAAATTGGTGTGAAGCCAACAAACAAAGAATGAAAGAAACAACTAAAGAAAGACATGCAAAGAAAATAACAATTACACTCTGTGCTCATTTGGCAAGTTGGCTATTTTAGTAGATTAGTTTTTTACTATTTTAGTAGGTTAAAATATTTTTGTTTAGGAAGATGGCTGGATTTTTTGTAGTTGGATGTGATGTTTGTTAGAAAAAAAAAAGTAAAATGATTATAGGTTTGATGTGACATTTTATCTTATTGACTATTTTAGCCTATTTTGTTTTTGTGGACTTTAACCCAAAAAGCAAAAAATAGCCTTTTCCAAACAAGCCTAGCCAATAAGCCAGAGCAACCACCAAATGAACTAGCAAACCACTAACAAACTAGCAAATCAGTAAACTAGAGAAATCTCTAAGCAAATCCCATTGCTGTTGTGATAACCATGTGAACTCCAACTTGAATCCCTCCGATAGACACCTCAACATACCTCATGGGCAGTGCAATAGTTGATTGATATGTAAGGTTTATTACTTAATCTCAATTTTGTTTAAAATTTTCTTGCTGGTGCCTAGCATGAATTGGTAACTCTGGTCTCACAAGTATTCGATGTTTGGAATGGGTTAAGGCGGAGAAGGAGTGGTTGTGAATTCCATCGGAAATGAGTTATGAAAATAAACTAGGTAAATTATACTTTGCACCTCTGCATCATCACAACCCAAACCCGTCCCTATAGGTTTAGCACCGTAACCGGCTAGTAATCTTGAGATTATCGAAGGCTTCTGAACAAATTAAACAAAATTAAGGGGCTAGCGGAAACAAATATCATAATATAATGTCCATAGAGCTATGTAGAAACTTAATTTACATTCTCGCATCACCACACATATATAGAACGTACAAAAACTTGTTCAGACTTAAACAAAAGAAAACAAAGGTTTTAAACATAGTTTACAAAACTTGACCACTTCTCAAAATCGGAACCTCCTTGGGAGGCACAGTGGTTAGCTAATAGAATAGATCTCTAGGTAATTATCACTAAGCCTGGTTATGCGCTTGATCACATGTATACATAAATAATACAGTGAGCTGGAGCCCAGTGAATAATAACAGAGTAAAGGTTTTAATGAATGATATCTGTAACAAATTCAGAAATCAGAGTTCAGAGTCAAAACAGATTCATATTCATATTCAAAAGTCACAAATAGTCATATGCGGTTCATCCAGGTAACATAATGGAACCTTTGGTACCAGGTAACAGATAATAGATATCACATGGTACTAATGATGCCACGAATACATTTCAGAAAGTTGGACAATCATTCATTTAATCATATATTTCATAAAACAGATCATATCGTATAAAATACTGAAAGTTGAACATAACTTTACAGAGTTATTACTTATAGATAGCTCCAGTAACAGAATAGATAGAGTAGATAGATCAAATAGTCTATGGCTCGTGACCTACACAATCACATAACGGATACACATTGAAACACACGCTCAGAAAATACTTAACTTTTTTATTTTTATCTTGGTGTGTTTTTAATCCGTATCCTCATTATTATGTCTTAATTAGGGCATAGGAATGCCTAAGATGTAATGAGGATACCAAAATGTAATTTGAAATACTTAGTCAAATTTTCAAAAACAAGGCAGTTTGCTCGAGCGCAACTTCCTTCGCTCGAGCAAAGCCCTTGGTCTGCAAAACTTTTGAGAGCTCTCATTTTACGCTCAAGCGCAACATCTGGTCGCTTGAGCCAAGGTTCGAAAATAAGGGTGGTCGCTCAAGCATAATTTTTTCCGCTCGAGCCAACCCCCAAACTTTGCAAAACTTCTGAGAGCTTGCATTCTTCGCTCGAGCGCAACTTTCACTACTCAAGCGAAGAGTGCAAATTCTGGAATTTTCAGATTGCTCTCTAAGCTCCAAAACTCAATTCCAATGCATCAAAACTCATTCTTTTGGGCCAAAACTTGAGAAAAACACTTGTAAACTTATAAAACATCATGAATGAAAGATCATTTCGCAAAATCAAGGCCCAAAAGCAAGCTAATTGTTCAAAAGCAAACTTGAATTGTATGTATATATAACATGCATGTAATGTTATAAACTTAAACCTTCCAAAACATGATCAAATGAGATATTTAGCTCAAAAACATGTTGAATTCTTTTAACAAAACCAAGATAAGAACATGCATGTGGGAATTCTTTTGAAAACAACTTCAAAACTTCATGAAATGCACATGCATGCTTGGAATACTCTTCTTTCCTACTTCCTTAGTTCATTTCATGTCTATAACCTCTAAATTCCCTTGAATCCATGCATTAGTTGACTCAATTACATAACTAAAGTCTTGAATTCTTACCTTAGGTGTTTAATTATGTTCTAGATGCTTAGTTGGTTGAGCTCTCAAGTCAAATGCTTCAAATTTCTTCTCAATTCAAGCTTTTTCCTCTCTTGTCTTCTTAATTCTCTTATCACTCTAGCTCTCCCTTTCTCTCATGTTTTGTTGAGCTCAAGGGTGACAAAATGGATTCTAGAAGCTATATTGGCCTTATATAGGTCAAATTAGCTTAGGCTAATGAAGTATGATTAAGTTAATTCAAGCTAACTTAATTTAATTTATATTATTCTAATTATTTGATTCCAAATTGAATTTCAATTAAATCTACCATAAAATTTTAAAAATTCTAAACAATACGTAGACTTAGTCAATTTCGCGTTCGAACGCCGATAAGGCCTTCAATTCGCATATCGAAATAGAAACACAGATAGATATTCCTACCATGGACAGATATAAACACAATTAACACAAAACACATGCAATTAACTCAGAATTTCATCTTAATTACTAATTAAGCATTCTTAAGTAAGGTATATTAGATAATCACAGGTCAGGGTTGTTACATACACTTTACACCAAATCTTACTTTTGGCCCTTACACATGAAATTATGACAGTCAACCCTCTGCACTACCTACCAACAAAAAAAATAAAAAATAAAAAAATTTGGTCCCTACACATGAAATTGTGATAGTCAAATCTGTGACAACCCTACTACATATAATGATTAGCACTTAGCCTCCATTTGGGAAGTGGGCTGGCTTTTTGGCTTTTTGGCTTTTTTGGCTATATGAGCCTGGGCTCAAAAACCTGGTTTGGGAAGGGCTTTTTGGCTTTTTTGGCTTTTTTGCTTTTTGGTGAGGTGTCATCCTGACAAATTACCAAACTGCCCTTTTTTTCTTTTGTTTTTTATTTTGATTTTTATTTTGGGTTTGGATTTCCCATATTTTGCTTAATTTTTTATTTATTTATTTATTTTAATTTTGGGTTTGGATGTGCCGTTTTTTTCTTAATTTTATTTTTATTTTTATTTTTTTTTGTTTTTGATTTGGCCAATTTACGTTTTTTGTATTTTGTTTAAATTTTATTATTTTTTATTTTCTTATTTTCGGTTTTGTTCTTTAATTTTATTTTAAATTTTTGTACTTTAATTAGTTCTTATTCTTTAATTTTATTTTAAGTATTAAAATAATGTAAATAATTTAATAAGAAAAAATTTAAAATAAATATTCAAAAAATTATTAATTTACGTTTCTACGTTTTTGCCGTTTTTTACGATTTTGTCATTTTTTTTTATAATAAATTTTTTTTATTAATTACTAATTTACGGTTTTGTCGTTTTTATCAATGGCCAATTTACGTTTTTTGTCGTTTTTATTAATTTAAAATGTTATTATATTTTTATTTGTAAATTATTTTAAAATGTTATTAATGTTATTAATTTACGTTTTTTTTATTTTAAATAATTTAATTTTAATTTAATTTTAAATATTTATTTTTGTTTTCATTTTTATTTGCGTTTTAATTTTGATATTTATTTTAATTTTATTTTAAGTATTTAAATAATGTAAATAATCTAAAAATTCTTTCAATTGTAAAAAATAAAAATAAATATTCAAAAAATTTAAAAATTTAAATAATTTAAATATTCAAAAAATTATTTTAACAAAAAAATTTACATAATTTAAATATTCAAACAATTTAAATAGTTTAAAATGTTAATATTTTACATTTAAAAATAACTCTACACTGAAATCGTAACCAAACACATAAAATAAAACTCACGTAATAAATTATTTTTAAAACTCATAACCAAACACATAACTTGAAACTCCATACTACTTTCACAACTCTACACTCAAATCATAACCAAAACACATAACAAAAAAATTAAAATATTTAAAAAAATTTTACAAAATAGAGTTTGAATTTATTTTTATAAAATATTTTAACAAAAAATAAAAAAAAAAAATTTTTTTAACTTTTTTTTCTGAGAAAATGTGTTTTTTGGAAATTTTTTTTTTTTTTAGATGCTGCCGCATGCCCCTCTTTAATGAGGAGTAGTTTTGTGAATTGAACTTAGAGTTGGAACTTGCAAAGCAAGATTGTTGCTTTTGTCTTTTAGTGGGCTTTTGAGCCTTTTTTGTCATTATATGGCTCAAAGAGCCTGGGAGCCCTTCCCAAACTCACCCTTAATTAATTAAGGAGATTTGAATTTTAATTGCCAATTATTTTAATTTAATCTGGGATTTATAAAAATTATGGAGACTGGTTCGTATATAATTCTATTGATGATTTATTTTGGAATTAAAAATTGAAGCCTAAATGGCTCAAGAGAGTACAAATGGTTTAATATTGAGTATCGAACTATATGGGAGTTTAATTAAATATTTGATTCAGATTTATAAAATTGAGATTTGATTAATTGGGTCCGAATTGGAGTTAATTAAGTTATACGAATTAGCAATTAAGATTATTATGAATTAAATTTATTTATAAAGTATTCAATTGAGATATTCAATTGAGTATGTAATTTATTGCTGAAGATTTTGAGTTTGATCTGAAATTGAAAGCCTTATTGATGTGAGAAACCAAAATTGAGGATAGAAATAAGTTTAATTTAATGTTTGGAGCCTTTTGGAAGTTTGAATAAAAATCTAATTCAGAATGAGAAATTAAATATAATTAATTGGGCCTTAATGGAAGTAAATTAGACTAATTAAATTATGTGGGACTTATGATTAGTTATGATTAATTAACTTATGTGTTAATCAAGATGTATTACGATCAAGTGTTGCCTAATAAATTTAATTTTTAATCATAAATTGAATAATCTAATTGAGGGTGTAATGGGTGTGGGTGTAGCGAGCAAATTTGTGTATGTATGTGCATGTGAGTGATGTATTGGAATTCAAGGATGAGTGCACGTGTGCAATGTAAAGAGTGGAGTGTGTGTGTTGTATTGATTTCATTAAATGAAGAAGTGGGTTCCTTTACAAAAGAAACACACACAGAGAGAGAGAGAGAGAGAGAGAGAGAGAGAGAGAGAGAGTTGAAGTCAAGAATGAAGAAGTGTGTGTGTGTGCTGGAAATAATGAAGCAAGCTCAAGCGAAAAACTAAACGAATAACAGAGGAAGTTAGAGAAAGTCAAAAATTGAGAAGGAGGCTCAAGAAGTCAAAACCATTAGGTAAATATTTATCCTAATTCTTGTAGATAATTTAGTTAAAAGTTGAAATTAAGAAAGTTATGGAATCATTCTCATGAATTTTGTAAGAAATTGGGTTTTGAGTAGGATTTAAGTTAGGTTCATGGTTGTAGAAATTAATTTGGAAATTAATTATTTTGGGTTTTGATTTTGATTATTAACCTATGCATGTAATGTAATTTAAGAGTTTGACTCAAATTAAACATATTTTGGAACATCTATGATTATGAATTAAATTGAGGTTAAAAATTGAGTTAAGTTTAAGATTAAGGAAATAACTTGGAAAGTAGTTAGTTTGAGTTCGATTTTGTCATCCTTCATAAATTTGAAACTCAACCTTACATGCATCATGGAATTTTAAAATTTTGAGATTTTAATTCATGTTTTATGAGTTTAAAATTTGGATTTGATATGAGGAAAATTAATAAAAATCTAAATTTGAGCAATTCAAGCTTTTAATTATGGTTTGAGCTTGATTATGTAGAATTGGTTAGATTTTGATAAATGTTTCATGCATACAAATGATTTTCTAAGAAGTTTATAACTTTAATTTCATGTTTTGAAGGAAAATAGAAAAAGCTTGAAGTTAGTTTTATGTAATTAAAAAAGAAATGAAGAATTGGAGCTATGTTCAAGAAGTTAAATTAGAAATTAATTATTTTGGGTTTAATTTGGATTGTTATTGTTAAATTAAGCTCCATAAATTACATGCAATAAAGATTTATTGAAGATTGATCATGGCTCATAATTATTTTCATCTTTTGATGAAATTCTGCATGAGCTTTGAACATGAAATTGGGTTTTAAAAGCTTAATTTATGTTTTTGAATTTATGAGTTTGAAATTGGGTTCGATATAAAGAAAATGAATTAAATCTAAAATTGGACAAATTAAGAAATAAATTATAATTTGAATTTGACAATCAAAAATTAGTTTGATCTTAATTTGAATTTCATATATGTAGATATTTTTCTAAAAGCCTTATAGCTTTAATTTCATAAAGGAAGAAAAGTTTTGAATCATTATATTCATGAAGTTATAGCTTTAATCTTGGCAAATTAAGGAGGTTTTTGCATTAAGATTTGGAAATTAAAGAACGAATAGAAATAACCGAACGAACAAGTACCGAATAAATTGAATAGGTTTAAGAACCGACTAAATGAATTGAATATGTTTTGAGATATTGTTCTTGAATGTGTTTGTGTAGGTTAGACGCCACACTGTGATCATGTGTTTCAAGGAGCCAACTGTGACTAACAATGTTGTAAAGATATATTTAATCGTATTTATTTTTTGATTGATAAATTATGTTAGTTTCTAAAATGATACTTTTATCGATTAAATGACGATCCTATTTTCTGAACTGTATTTGTGGCATTCATAGCATATTGATATTGTTATAGCTATTGTTATAGAGATCTCTGTCAGTTCCAATTCTTGGAACTATTGTCTATTGTTTGATGGCCATCAATTGATTGTTCGGTCTTTAAGACCTATTGTATTGTTGCTATTAGATGTACCACGTATGACCTGTATGAATATGATTGATTGAATTGAACGATTGAATGATTGATTGAAAAAAAGATATTGATTAAAAATGTTCTATTGATAATCGATTGTTTCAAATACTGTAAGGATATCATTCGTAACCTCTTTACACAGTTGTTATTCACTGGGCTCTAACTCATTATTTTATATTTATATATAAGTGATCAAGTGCAAGAGAGAACTTAGTGGTGACAACCTAAACTCTGTTTTGTCAGGCCAACTTTTGTGCCTCACTTTGAGGTTCCTACTGAGACAAGCTTCAAGGTTTCATTGGTGGTTTAGAGTTCACCCTTTTGTTTTGAATGTTACTGAGACTAGTTCTAAATGTTTTCATATCTGAAATTAAGACTGGTTTTGTTAATGGGATTTAATCCCTAATTATGATGTATTTTTGTACATAAGCTTGATGCTTGGATTGATGTCTATATACATATACGAAAGTTGTTTTGTTACATATTAGTCCTCAAAGCTCATTGGATGTTATATTTTATTATTTACAAGCGTCTGCCAGCCCCTATTATTGTATTACTAATAAGCAAGCCTTTGGTAATCTCGGATTACTGGCCAGTCATGACGCTAAACCTATAGGAGCAAGTTTGACTCGTGACAAAATCTCTGTATTTTGGTCAAATCTCACTTGAAAAAGTAATTGCATATGAACATTTACTCAAATTATTCCAATTCAAGCAATTAGCCTTCATCCACAGGCATTCAAACAGTTTATTAGATAAGCATTTAGCCTCATGGAAAGCATGCTAAACATTGTAACAATCACACTCGTGCAATTATGTTAAAGCAAGTTAAGGCTCACCTAGTGCTCCAAGCCAATAGAGAAACTAGTTAGAAAAATGCATGATCCTTAACTATGCAATATGACTAATGCAACACATGCGATATGCAATTACTAGGCTCGGCTACTAATATGGTATAATAATTAATTTGATAGCATACGGTCTATGCATGTATTCAAAGAAGTATTTAAACGACAATGCAAGTTAGAATGATGAACCGAGCCTCAGTGCATGCAATACAAGTGGATGCAAACATGAAGAATCCTAAATAAAACATGATACCCTAAACTAACCATCATAAGCTAGTAAATAAAAGGAAGAAAGACATGGGATTGGAAGACATACGCATTATTACAACATTGCGTCCTCACAAAGGAGAGTTCGAATGAACTAACTAGCTACCTAATTACCTAGGTATTACAACAACAAATGAATAATTAACTAAACTAGTTAATTATTACAAACCGAATGAACTAATTAATCTAGCTAATTAAAATAATTACAACATGAGATGAATTAGCTATTCTAACTAATTAATTACAAAGCCACTATGTTAAGCACAACACTAATATATTTACAACACGGATCCCAAAGGATCAATTGGAGGGGTCATGCATGAATGTAGTTTCCACCCGAAAAAGCCATTGTTTCTGTTGCTGAACGTCTCTGTTGCACAGTAGAACATTTGCACTGATTTCCATCTCCAAACCAACTCTGTTATGCTTCAAAAGGACATTGCTTGATTTTGCACCGGTGGCCGGCAGAGGGCCTATCGTCCACTGATGATGGCCTGCCGGCCACTTATGACTAAACTTCCCTGCTGCGACATAGAGCAAATAGAGCAGAGACAATGTATTCTTAAGGGTTTGTTTGCACAATTTACCTCTCCTTATCATTTGAACAGCTCAAAGGAGTAGTGAAACTTGATTCACAAACCATGAATGGATGCAATTTCATTGCATGATGACTTAGGAACCAAAGTGTGCAAATTCAATATATGCAACAAAACAAGACTCTAAAAAACACTTCCCTATCATGAAAGATCAGGGGAAGTAGTTGACAATGAATCTTGAACCATTTTCATCACTAATGAGTATGAAACGACTTAAGACCCAAGCAAGTTGTTATCTTGCTCTTTTTAATCACCAATTTTATTACTTCATTTTGGATTACCATCCATTCTTTAATCAATTGAGTCCAAAGGTGAATTTAAGTCCTCTAATGGAAAGAGGGCTCAAACCAAGAGTTTCTTTAGGCATGAAAGAGACATCATACCGTTGGTAATGAACCCCCAAAGGGATTAAACCATTAAACATGACATCTCAATCTCATGCTTAAACAAACAAGTAGTTTGAAACCACTTTCAAAGCAAAACAAAAGCCAAGAAATGAGGGAGGCTGCAAAGATGATTAAGAGTGATCACAAGTATGGAAAGCCATAAATAAACACTATCAACTCAAATAAAATGGTGTCTAAGGCCTAAAACACCAAACTCATGAAGACAATTACACTATAAGCATGCAAAACAAAGCTCAAATGCAACAAACACTTAAAAAAAGTCCTAAAATAGTCTTAAATAAGTCCTAAAACATGCTGGAATTAAGACAAAAATAGCTAGAATAGTAAGCTAAAACATGGATCATGCTAGGCTAGTAAGCAAAATACAATGAGGGGAGGCTAACCCCTCCAATTTTGGACTTCAAACCATGATTTTAGCCACTGAAATAACTCTGAAAATCAATGTTTAAAAGCTCAAAAAAAGATAGTGTAAAGGTGGGAAACACAAGGGTAAAGACCTTGAGAGCAAGGTGTAAAGAAGAGTGAGCCACCCCTTAACCTTTATTGGCCTTAAAACCCAAGTTTTAGCCGAAAAATATAGAGTTTTTACAGCCCAAAAATAGTTGCAAAATAGCAAAAAAAATAGTAAATACAACAAGTAAAGAGGCAAAGCTTTATACCTCTTGAAAAGGAGATCACTTTCAAGCAATAAAACAAGGCAAACACACCCTCAGGAGCTCAAACCAAGCTTAAAGATACCTCAGCTCAAAGATGGAGAGATTTGGTTAAGAGTGTATACGCAAAGATGAAGAGTGTATAAGCAAAGGTGAAGAAATTTGCAAGAGAGAGAGAGAGAATTGTAACCATACACGTGGGAGAATATGCAAGCATACGTGCAAACAGCTGGCACAGATGTCACAAAATATCTGCAAAACACATTGGTGGCCCGGCTGGCCACTAATGGTGGCCAGCAGGCCATCACTGATGATCAATAATAGGCCACATCAGTGGCCGGCAACCGGAAGTGATGGCCGACAGCCAATAGAAGTGGCCGGCAGGCCACCAGAGGTTGCAAGCATGAAGATCACTAGGTTTGGTCTAAAAACAAGGCAACAGGGGTGCAAGGGTTGGAAGGCTCAAAACTGTGGCATTCTGCTGAGGATTTCGAGCACTTGACAAACATATGCACTCATCATAGGGTGTGCAAGCGATGACGTCCAAGTCGTAAGGGCCATCAAAAATGGGGTGTCTGCAGTTACTCAATTGTTTAAATTTTTAGCAGAATATAATTATGTGACAAGAATATGACTACGACATGAGGGTAAGAGAGGAAAATCATCTACATTTTCTACCAATACATACTTTGTCCCAAAACTTACATCAAATTATGATTGTATTAGGCTAAAACAAAATACAGATTGTGAATGATCATGAAGATGAGCTAGGGTTGTGCATAAATTGGAACATGGATGGTTTTCTTCTCTTACCCTTATTTTGTAGTCACATGATTGGATTATGTTAAAGATTTAAAAATGAAGTAACAAAAGAGAGACGTTGACACTTGTGTACGGACCAAAGTGGGATTTGAGAAAAAGTGCAGACGGTTCACTATCTTGATTTTATGTGTTGGGATCAAAGTAGGATTTGACCAAAAGTATAGGAAATTGACTATCATGATTTCATGTGTAAGGATCAAAATGAGATTTTGTGCAAAGTGCAGAGGTTTAAAGTGTAATTTATCCAAATAAATTTGTCAATTTCCTTGCTATCATTTTGTTGATAGTGTGTTATGTTCAGTGTTTTGTTTGAAATATTGATGTATACATACATGGTGTATGTATCTGTATATTTGTATGCAGTCTTTTGTTGTTGTTGGGTAAAATTTTCAATTTGAAATTGTTAAAATGGTGGGAGGTGGTGGAGATGTTGTGGATAAAAGTATGTATAATATGTACTCTAGTGGTTGGCACAGGAATGTGCAATTTAATTAAGTGAAAATACATAATAATCACTTTGTTTGGTTTTAATTTTAAAAGTTATGTTTTTTATTTTTCGTGTTTTTTTTAAAAAAATTTAGTATTTTTTTTAATATATTCAGTAATTTTTTTTAAAACTTTTTAGATGCACCTAATTTAAATGTATCTAAAAAGTAAAATAATTAATAAAAAATATTTAAAAAATCAATAAATACATAAGAATACGGAAATGTATTGATTTTTTTTTTTTTTTTGTATGTTTGGTATTTAATGAATTTTTTAAGTTTTTTTATACCAAAAAAAAAAAAAAAACTCAATGTTCAGAAAATTGAAACCAAATAAGGTGTTTTTTTGGTTTTTTTTTTTTTTTTTTTTTTTTTTTTTTTTTTGGATCGGTGATTATTAGTTATTAGTTGTTAGATTAGCCTGCCCATCCATGTAAAGCATCAAGTGTTGATCTTATAATTCAACTCCCTCTTAAGAAAAGTTGAACCCATAACCTTCCTCTTTAAACTAAGCCCTTATGAGAATTATGGCAACTAACTAAATAAGCAATGAGTTTTTCAAAACTCAATGGAGCCCTTTAATAATTGACTAAGTTCTTCATTTTGATAGGTATCACACAAAATTTTTGAATTCCCCATTAATATGATCTTCATTATCAACTAAATTCAAACTCTTTATCTGTTTCTTACGACTAAAAACCTTATCAAGAGCCCCTGCTTAAAATTGAATTAATTTTTTAGTTAATTATTTAAAAGTTTTATTTATCAATATTATAACAACTCAGGTCCTATCCAAGATTTTTTAAAACAATAAGTCCTATTTAGTAAAACTGAGAATATTATTAGTTTTTCCCAATTTTTAAAATTAAGAATATTATCAATTTTACATAGTAACGTTCCAGATAATTGTTTCACTAATTGAGGAAAAAAACAAAGTATGAAATTAAATGTTTTCGCCCATCTACTTGTTGGTTTGATTCAACTATCAACAAAACCGAGAACATTATTAGTTTTTTCAGTTTTAAAACTGAGAACATTATCAATTTTTTTTTTCAGCTTTGCACATCAATGTTCCATCATCATGCTCCTTTGTAGATACAAAATTTCAATTTTGCACAAAAAAAAAAAATTTGGCTTTTTTTTTTTTTTTTTTTGTGCACATATTTTTTTTTTTTTTTAGTTTTTTCAATTTGAAAGTGGATATTTTAAAGTTTTAAAAATTAAAATAAATGTCAAATCATCATATTCTTTTATAGATAATCATAAATGAAAAACAATCATTATTTGAAGAGCAATTTTGACTATTAAAAATTTAATAGGACTTGAAAGTCTAGAAAATCTTAGTTAAAATTAATAGAGTATAAGTTCATAAATTAGAACTTGTGTGTAAATAGCCCTTAATTTTTTTATTTTTTTGCTTCTTTGTTATTTTTTCATATCTAGAAATATACTTTTTAAGAACTGAACTATGATTGTAGTAATCAATCCAAATTGAAGAGATATTCAACCCATATAGATTATTTGAAACACAATAGAAATTCAACTCCCAATCCAAAGAAACCATCACAGAAATTCATGAACAATTGAAGAGAATATCTTATTTAAGAAAACAAAAGCATGACAAATTTTAAATTAAATAAAAATTAACAAAATTATCTCCAAAAAATTAGATTAAATATTAGGGCACTAATAGATTGAAGGCAAAAATCAAAATTAAGCAAAGTCCTCAAATAAAAAAATAAAATAAAAAAAGAGCAATTAATTCAATAATAAACAAAAAAAAAATAGTACTCAATTAATAAGCAAAGTCTTAAAATAAAAAAAATAAAAAAAAAAAAAGCAATGAATTTTGAAAATAATTAGGGCACAAAAGAAATAATGGGATTTTTATTAATAAATCTCATTTAGAATTGTTTTAACCCAAGAAATCTTTGAAAGAAATTTATAAGGTTGAGAGATTTTCAACGTGAAATTCGAGAGAGATAGAGAGAGAGAGAGAGAAAGAGAGAAACTGTTATTAATTCAAATATATGAAACACATTGAAGTCACAGCTCTTCTCATAGACGACATGACTAGAGTATCTGTAGTGAGGGACTAACCCTCTGAATGTTGTTTTGAACTCCTTTTCTACTTGTTTGCTTTAATTTCCTTTGAATCCAATATATATATATATATATATGAGACACGCATATTAGTTTGAGGGGTTTTTGGTCTTTGTACAGTGAATAGTGTTGGACAATCTTCACTGTATTTATTAAAGATTAATTTTGTTTGTGTACTTAACAACAAACAGAAAACAAAAGAAATAAAGGAAAGGGGAGAAAAATGTTTGATTACAGAAATCAAACTAGAAATAGAATTAAATAAATAAAAACATATTTTATTTTGTTACCAAAATAAAATTAAAATCTGATTTAAATAAAAAATAATAAAATAGAAATTAAATAAATAACTTACTTGATTAATGTGTTGAATATTATTCTGATCACGTCCAGTGTTTGACACTGTGTCCTTAAGACAGAGTCGTCCTCTCCTCGATGCTTTCAGAATACGAACGTCTATCTCCCAAGATGAAATGATCTACCAACGAATAAAAGCAGCACTACAATTTATTCGTTCGTCTAACACACTAAATACTCTCTCTCACAAGAAAACAATGCAGCAAAATGAAGATTATGTATGCAGAATTTTATGGACGAAATTAGTGAATGAATTCATCAAATGAGGGCTAGTCTATTTACAGATGGATTTGTGGCTTTCCATTTCCAATTAAACAGGTACTGTACCTGTTTAATTTGAATTAAACAGATACAAATCTGTTTAAGGCACTGTTTGGTTTGAAATTCGGGTGAATTTGAATTTGAACAAAACAAATTCGGTTTTGGGTTTGAATCTGGACAGATTCGGGTCTGTCTGTGAAGAGGTGCAACAATTTGAATTTAAAATTTAAATCTGGACAGAAATTCGGAATGAATTTTTGGACAAATATTATTTCAAAAAATAAAATTTAAATTCAAATATTTTTGGTCCAAAAAGATTCCTCGCCTAGCCGGACGGCGGCGGTGCGCGGTGATTTTTGGGTCCAATGGGTCTAGCCCATAACCTCTCCCTTCTACAAACTTGGGGTGCCCCTTGGGGCACTCCCCAAGTTATAATTCCACGCTATATAAACCCATTCAAAACTTCCCACCAAACCAATCTGGGACAAAGCCAATTTCCAAACCTTAGGAAATTTCCACCAAAAACTTCATTTCCATGGAGCACACTTTGGCTTCAATTTTTCATTCACTTGATAATTGTTTTGAGAAACCAAATATACCACGTGAATCACAACGCGGCATAGAACGCGTTACTACTTTGACCCGCGAAAATCGACGCTCGAGCCCCACCTAAAATTAGACCAAAGTTAGGAAAAAATTCTGGTTTACCCAGAATTTTTCCAACCATTTCCAACAAATAGGACATAATGGAATACTCTAATATGTTTTGCGTTGTATAGAATATAACTCTTGGAAAATGGATTTACAAAAAAAAAAATCCCAAAAATAAATTTAGGACAGAGAAAGAGTGAACAAGGGGACTCACAGTTATTGCTACAATGAGTCAAATTTGTAATGGGCCTTTTGTGTTCTAACTAAAAACATTTTGGGGCCCTTGATTTTTGTTAGAATTTGGTAGCCTTGCCAACCTTGAGCAAGCGCTGGCCCTAGTAGTAAAAGTTTTCTTGTCTAAACTGAAAATCTAGGTTTCGAGTATAGCTTTCACTTATATATATATATATATGTGTGTGTTATAATTTCAAATACTAGTTTGATAAAAAATAAAAAATAAAACTCATTAATTTTAGAGATATTTACCAATAAATCTAATCTCACAAACAAATATTTCAATTAATCATAAGTTTTTTTCTTTGATCTGTTAAATCCTATTAGTAGAGATTTTCTTTCCGTGTGATCCTATTTTTGAATTTGGTAATATTTTGATGGACAGCTATACCCTTTTATTAATGTGATAAGTATAATGTGATAATCCAATGAGATAGATATTAATATAATACTCCAACGATGTGACATTTCAAAAAAATTAAACTTCTTAGTGTACTTTTTCTAAATGTGACAACGTGACGGGTTTGATATAACACTTTAAAACTTTTACTCCAAAAATAAAATAAAATAACTCTTTAGTATACTTTTTCCTAATATAACAATGTAGCAGATATGATGTGACATTTCAAAAAAATTAAAAAAAAATTCGTTACTGTACTTTTTCCTAATGTGACAATGTAACGGGTATGATGTGACACTTCAAAAAAAATAAAAAACTCTTCCCTAATGTAACAACTTGGTGGATATAATGTGACACTGAAACTCTTTATTGTACTTTTTCTTAATGTGACAATATGACGGGTATGATATGACACTTTAAAAAAAATAAAAACTCTTCCCTAATGTAAAACGCGGTAGGTATGATGTGACATTTAAAAAAAAAAAAACTCTTTAGTGTACTTTTTCTTAATATGACAACGTCACAGGTATGATATGACATTTCAAAAAAAAATAAAAACTCTTAGTGTCACTACAACAAAATTGACTTTTTACAGCTTGCAATGCATGCCGTAAAAACTCTTTCACGGCATGCACACAAATGCTGTTATATGACATGCCGTGAAAAGTTGAGCGTCATTTACGGCATGCAGGTAAAGTTGTAAAAACTAATAAATTAAACATTAATGACATACTTTGTATGTCGTATATAACTTTTTACGACATTTTTATCATGCCATAAATCATCATACTTTCCATGACATAATTTTGCATGCCGTAAAAGATTATTTTTAATATATTTATGGCATACTTTGTATGCCGTATATAGTATTTTACAACATTTTCTTGCATGTCATAAATCATCACACTTTTCACGACATAATTTTGTATGCCGTAGAAGGTCATTTTTAATATATTTATGGCATGCCTTGTATGCCGTATATAATCTTCTACGACATTTTCTTACATGCCATAAATCATTACACTTTTCACGGCATAATTTTGCATGCCGTAGAAAGTTATTTTTAATATAATATATATATATATATATAAGAACATGACCTTGCCTAACCGTATGTAGACAATAGCTTATAAAATGCAACCTGTTACAAACCAAGCAGAAACAGCAACTATGAAGTTGTAGACACCCCATTTTTGACCGTCCTCAAGACTTGGACGTCACCGTTGGAACACTCGGTGATTATCCATGTTTGTGTTCGTTTGGAGTTCCCGGAGTTCTCATTGGCGCGCCCGCCTCAGACCTCCGAACTTGACTGCTTGTGTTTGGTTTTGCACCAAACGCTTGTGTTTTGCCTTGGGAGGCAGGGAATGCCTTTTGAGGCATCCTACACACCACCGGTGGGGCCGAGGCCATCGGCTGGCTTCTTTGTCCATCGGCACTTTATTGTGCCGACCGGCACTATTTTGTGCCGACCGGCACTAAATTTTGACATTTGGTACTCTTTGCCGGCCGAGCACTGTGCAGTTGCTTTATGAGATATTTTCTCACAGCTGTAAAGCTTGTTGCTCTCCTCCATACACGTGTATGGAGGGATGAGCTCTTGGATGACTTAGCTTGTAAGTCTTACAAGTTCTATAAGAGGAGAACCCTTCCTCTTGGCTTAGGGTTAGAGTTTTTTGAGACAAAAACCAGAGCTCATATACATATATTTCTGCTATATATCTATATCTCCCTCTCTCTCCTCTTGAGTGTGTGTTTTTAGGCCCAAGTAGTGTGTTTTACCTCACTTTTACACCATTACACATACTATTACACCTAGCTCCGAGATTGGGAGACTTGGAGGTTTGTTTTGAGTGATTTTGGACTAGTTTTGATCACTTGAGGAGGGCTGGACCACCTGTTCTTCATTGGATCTTCAAGGGTGAGCTTTTCACTTTAGTTTCCCCATTCTTGCAACTACTTTCTACCCTTCTTGTTTTGGTTTTTTGGCTTTGTGCTTAACATAAAAAACTTTCTTTTTACTTGCTCTTGAACCTTCATTAAGGACTTTTTGTGGTTTGAGCAAAGGCTTATCCTTCTAGGCCTTGTTTGGCCATTTTGGTGCCTTATCGGTATAGTCTCGTTTACTTGTTGTTCTTGAACTTCTCACCACTGAAAACCAGTGGGTTTTCAGTGGTGAGGGAGGTGTTTTGAAGTCACATTTAGGGGAGGGACACCCCTCTCCCCTCGGTTCTTTGTTTGCCTTTGTTTTAGGCCCAAAGAATAGCATGTTTGTATAGTTGTTTTGAGCCTCATTTCAGAGCATATTTATGGTTCATTTGACATGTTATGCCTCTGTTTTAGGTTGGTTTCATAGTCCTTAACATGTCTCTTATGTTTGCTTTGAAATGCTTTCTTATGCCTAGAAGATGCCATGCTTTGAGGTCATGTTTCCTTGCATGTTTTAGCTTAGTTTCATGAAGATGCTAGCATTATTTTGTTATGTTAGAGGGCTGTGAGCCACTGATTTTGTCACATTTGAGATGCTTGACATGGTTGCTTTGCATTGATGCTTGTAGGCCGCGAACATATGACCCATACATATGCATTGGATAGGATGTTTAGATGATTTGAGCTCATTTCATATGTCATTTCAGTCCCTATTTCATGCCTCTATGTCTCCATATATCATCCCATCCATGCTTGGAATTGTTGGTTTCTTATGCCATAAAAAGAGCATTGTGTGTGTGCTTCCATGTTTATTGCATTTTGGGGTTGCCATGAGGGGGGGATTTGGGCTCATTTTGCATGCTAGAAATCTGTTCTTGCTTGCTTGGTATATACCATGTTTGGTCTTCTTAATGGTAGCAAGGTGTGCTCCTTTTGGTGCCTTAAACTTGGCTTTATTTGGTTCGCATATTGGCATGCTCATTGGTCACTACTTTAGGCTTGTTTTGCTACTGTTTTTGGGGTTTTGAAGGCTGCCTCATTGTAGTTAAATCCATGGCATGCTTGCTTTATGATTGTTGCATGTTTGATTAACTAAGTATTGTGAAAGGTTGGCCCTACTGTTTGACTTATTCATGTTAACATTGCATGTTGCATCTTGTATGATTGGCATTGCATACTTAACATGATAGTTGCATTATTAGATTGCATCATTGAACCATGTTGCATACATGCATTTCATTACTTGGTTTGGGGTGTCAAACCAAGTGTGGGAAGTGAGGGGTGTTTGCACTTCAAGTGGCAAAACATACCTCCATTCCCAAGTCACCAAGGCCTTTGACTTAAGGATGATAAGGTTTTGGTTCCATTGGTTTGTTTGCATGCATTTTTACATTGAAAATGCAACCTTGGTTCTTAGGCTATCATGCACCAAGGTGCATAATTGATAGCCTTAGAACCAAGAGCCATGCTTCCTTGAGTCTCCTTCATGATAAGGAGCATTGGCCATGCATAAATATGTCCAAAAAAACCAATACCATGCATTTCTTGTCAGCCAACTGCTCTCTGCAGAATTTAGTGCCGACCGGCACTCTATAGTGCCGACCGGCACTTTATTTTTGGCCGATAAACACCATTAGCAGCCGGTGGTCAATGGGAGGAGCCGATGATCAATTCTTCCAGCCGGTGGGATATTTCAGATCATCTGGGAGGCATTCTGAAACTTTGGGAATTTTTGGAGAGGCAGGGCAGTGAAAACAGAACCAGCAGTGGCACGGTACGGGTTTTCCGGGCAAGTCGGATCGAGCATCCATCATTCGCACATCCCAAGGCAGGGCTGAGGCCCCATTGCATTTATTTATTTATTTGCTTTAATTTTAGTAATTAGAATTTGTAATAATTTATTTATTCATTTATTCGTTGGACTGTATTATTATTTTGGACCCTCCGAGCGAGGGCAAAAATGTAATAAGTGTGCGTGAGTGGATGTATGTCTTCCAACCCCCATTTCTTTCTAACCCTTTTATTTACCTGCTTACGATGGTAGATTAGGGCACATCTAAATTAGCATACCTTATGCAATGCATGCGTGCATTCATGCATTTGTTTACATACATCGGGCTCGGTACATCATACAAATTGCATTGTATTTAAATTCCAAAATTGAATACGTGCTATTCGCGCATTCCACATGCCATGTTTAGGGTTAGCCGAGCCTACTCTAGATTGCATTTCTGCCTGTGTTGCATTAGCCATTTAACATGAACTAGGTCATGCATGTTTGCTAACCAGTTTACTGTTTTGGCTTGGAGTACTAGGTGAGCTTTTGTGCTTTAGCATACCACATGCGTGTGAATGTTGCCATGACAGTAGGCTTACCATGCGGCTAAATGCTTATGTGGGATAAACTGTTTGAATGCCTGTGGATGGAGGTTGGATTGCCCGAGTTGGAACAACTCGTTGAAATCCGTATTTTAGCCTACTTGCGAGTAGCAAAAAAACCAACACGTTTTTCGAGATAAAACGGATATGCAATGTTTGCTTCCAAGTTAGGCGATCTGGTCTATACTTTTGTGTTGTGCGCATCACATAGTAATTCTAGGTTAATAACCGGAATAAGAACGCATAAAGTTTTCAAAAACGGATATCACGGTTAGTAGAGGCCGGTTTTCGGACCGGGCGAAAGGGGGTGCTCATAGCTGACCTTCCCCGATCGTACCCAAGCTCCCGAGCCAAGACCACTTTGGTGATGACGGACGTGTGGCCTTCGGCACCGAGTCAGGGTTTCCTAAATTTCCCAATTAAAAATATTTAGGTGGCGACTCTGTAATCTGGCAAAGCAGTCCATGTTTGGCACTACTTTTCAAAATCTGTTTTCTCAAACGATTTGCCGGATTTGGACTCTTTGGTTCAGATTTAGAACCGCGACACAAAATTGAGTCCGAACTGTAGCGAAGCCTCACGGGCGCGTCTACAGAAGTAAGCAAAAAAATTTAATATCCATACACCAAACAAACTGTATACTAACTTTTATCCCCAACTTCTATCATATCAAGCTGATAACAACCTCAAACATACAAATCAAAAAAACTATCCAAATCATAAGATTAACTAATCCCTAAAATACGACTTTAAACATCCAAAAAGTATAACTACAAATCGTAAATCAATTAGTCCAATATTTCGTCTAAAAGAATGAATTGACTAGGCCATGCAACTGTACTTCCTATTGCATCTTGAAGATCATACATCTCATGAGTAGAACGAAACAACGACACGTTGACTGTTACGTGGTTCACCCATACTTTCCAACACAAAGGTCCAAGAATTGCATGATGCACCTTTGACTTGGGATCCCTTGATGCAATTTGGCCTTCTGCAACCACCAAGTTTGACCCCTCTCAATGCAACAACTTGCATTTGACATTTGCTAAGCTCGACACACCATTACTTTGATCCTACAAAAATTAAGAGTATATAAGCATACTGCATAACATTCATCCCATTTACGAAGTATTAGTTCAACAAAGGAAATGAAAGTGTCAAAAAGCTTCAACGAGAACTCACTTACATATGTCATCAATGTCAAAAAAGAAAATTTCAACCTGATGAATACATATTTTGAGGTGGTCATACTTATGAGTCTACTCAACCTGATAAATTTATAAAAACTAAATGGACATTCTAATTCAAGTGGATCTCTAATAAGTCAGAAACAGTGAGAAATGAAAAGAAATAGAACTTTAATTTTATTTTATAAGTTTCATTTCTCACCAAAAGTAGTGAGATTTGGCAAGAAACACGCTCTGATTACTTGTCTATCTTCGATAATACCGAGATCGTTCATTAAAATGCACTAAAAGAAAAGAAACATCACTCATATCCCTATATCACATTTTGTTCAAAATCTCTTTTGTTCGACACGACAACACTCACACAAATTTTGAAATAACTCATTTACACATTCACAAGTTTTGAATTAGTTAATTTCCCACCACAAGGATGGAGACAGAATGTTATGTGGGTGAGCTGATGGCTTTGATAGTGAAGGTGACAAACCAGAATTTGGCAAGGAAGGGTTTAGGGGGGAAAGAATATTGGGTGAGAGTTAGCTGAAAGTAATGTTGATGAATTCAAAATGAGGGATATGGGTGGTTTAATCACCACAGTTCAGGTGGTGTAAAGAGTGAGTGGGATGGGCTTGATGCAAGGCTTAATGTAGCTGGGAAAAAATAATTTGTGCATTCTTTCGCTCTTTCTTCATATACTCAACTAGTGTGGGTGCTGCCAAAGACCCTCCAACAGTCAAGTTAGTAAACTAAAATAGGAAGGCAAGGCACTCAAGGAAATGGTTTAGGGTTTTAGAATTGCTTACTTTGTGCATTCTGCCGCTCTTTCTTCATATACTCAACTTCTCTCGTGTAAGGTTGAATTTTCAATCACCTCCTTCACGCGTTAGAAATGATTGTTTGTTAAAAGTTTTCATTTTTTATATTTTCATTTAAAAAATTATTGTTTCTCTACATATTTTATTTTTCTTGCTGTTATTAACATAACCAGTAAACCAGAAATGAAATCCCTTATAATTTATTTTCCTTTCCCTCTTAATTTCCAATTCCTGATGGAAGATTGACACACAAAAAAAAAAAAAAAAAAAAAAAAAAAAAAAAAAAAAAGAAAAAAGTTTGATTTAAGATGGTTCAACAATGGTGAAAGATGAATCTACTGGCTTTGTTATGTATGTTTTACCATGTTTTGTAACTCTAACTAGTTCCAACATGGCTTTACTGAAATTTCTGTTGTTTGACTGAGGCATGGGTGTGAAGGTTGAATCGCAGTAGAATGGCTCAAAAACACGGTTTTATTTCATCTTTGAAACCCTTCCTCCTAAGCTTGTCTAGAAAATCAACATCAGAACATTCAGTTATCAACAACCAACTCCAAATCAAGAGTCCAAATATGTCACTACTTTCAAATTGCCTTCAACATGAATGTGAAAATAAGTCAGAAGACAAGAAAATGGACCCATCAAAATTTAAAACAAATCCATCAAATGGGATAGTTAGGTAATTGGGCTCCCAGCTCATCCATTAGGGCTCTAACCCAACAGCTTCTCCCGCTGCCCTCTTGGGATTAGATAAATATATGTGATGTTCTTACACGTACCCCAAAAAAAACCCAAAAAAATCATCTATATTATTTCCCATATTGGATATAAGTGACCAAGTGGTACAAGAAAACCATGCCAGAAGAATTTCTCTTTGGATTATGTTTTGCTCTTCAATTGTTACAAGTCAGGTAGAAATTTCACCTCAAGAAACAGTAGTGTGCCAAATATTAATGATTTACAGATTAAACAGAGAAAATAATATTAGATATATATCGCTTTTAAAAAAAATAAAAATAAATAAATAGATAGATACTAGATAAAACCTCTCTTATGTTATGCTACATGTGTTGCCACTGACCCTTAATTTGAGTACATTCTAAGAAATTGGCAATCATCATACTAGAGGCCTTCATGTTGAAGTACTAAAAATTTTGCACAGTTCATTTACAAGTAATATCGAAAGGGTTATTGAACTACCATTTCAAAATTATTTATACCTAGTAAACAGAATTTGAGTTTAGGATGTTCAAATAATGATTTAATTGTATATAGGATTGAATGATAAGTGCACAGGACAATTAAAAAGAAACACAGACCATGGGGCGAAAACAATTCTGCAGAAATCTTGAATTCATTATAAAGGTCCAAATTCTTATTTAATAGATCTCTTTAGGCTTTGCCTAAGATATACTAGTGGTTATTCTTTCCTAAGCATTCATCAAATCACAATGCTGACTTCCATCCAACCCAGAATATATTATTTGCATTTAAATAGCAGTTACATCAGTATAGGGGGAGAGAAATTCAGTAGCAACAACAATCAACCAAACAGAGCCGTTGTCTTATTATGATTAAGACTAAAAGACAAATCAGGAATTCAATATTACTTTCAAAATGAAGTAATTTTGAATCAAACACTCACAAATATAAATTTTGTGACAAATGCAAAACGAATCAAACACTCACAAATATAAATTTTGCATTTGTCTCTCTCTCCACAATTATAGCTATTTCATATCCACATTTACCGAATCTAACACTCACAAATACGAATTAAAAACGAATCATATTATGATAATACATCATCAACACAAACACTACATCGATAAATCGATTAATCACATTGGATGCTGAAATCAAAAACCAAATCTATGAGACTGAAATCCATTAATCGATCGAACCTGGATGATGAAATCATAGTTGTCACGACCCCAAACCGCCCCTAGTAGAATGGTGCCGTGATGGCCAGTAATCCGAGATTACCGAAGGCCAACTTTCAAAATTCACACACAATCAGAGTATAATATATGGGGCTTACATGTGCGGAAGCAATATATGTAAATCTAACTAGTCCATAAGAGCTGTGCATATATTAAATGAAATGGCATACATCTTAATTAAAGTCTTACAACTTGAATACAAATAAAATAAAGTACATATTACATCTTGATCAAAAGGCTTCTCAAGCCGACATTTACAAAATACATGAAATGCAACTAAGAAGCATAATCTTCAAGATTTCTGGCATAATATGAATCCAAAACATCTTGCAAAACACACACATCTCGGCGTGGCCGACTTCTTGCTTGTTACCTACATACATATAGAGAGGGTGAGCTTGGATACTCAGTGAATGGTACAAGTAATAAAGGGTTTAATGAATGATTCCCGAGGTCTTGTCAAAACAATACATATATCATAGCTTGTTCAAAACATGTACTTGGCATAACTTGTATCTAAACATGTACTTGGGATGATGACATTCCGAGCAAAACAAAAGCATAACCTCGGCATCGAGCACACCCCTTCATAGTCCGTCGGTGGCCGATATCTTAACAAGGGTGCTACTTGGGCTTAACGTCCCTAGCACGAAAGGACGGTGCTACTGGGCTTAACGCCCCTAACACGAAGGACGGTGCTACAGGGCTTAACGTCCCCTAACACGAAAGGACGGTGCTACCTGGGCTTAACGTCCCCTAACACGAAAGGACGGTTCCAAGAATGTCATCCAAAACAAAGCTTATACTTGATACATAAAATAAGGGTAATCATTCATACTTAACAAATACTTTCAAAACAAAGCAAAGCAAAGCCTTTATCAAAACGTATAACATAGCTTTATTAAAAATACCACTCACATAGTTCTTGGGACGTCGGGATCAAAGCAAAGGTCCAAGTCCTACAAACACATGGCAAAGTCTATTGAATGCACTCTTAAAAACAAGCTTCACATGCATGCAAATGATCTAGGGAAAACATGCTGGAAACATCTAGGGAAAACATGTTAGAAATGACCTAGGCAAAACATGCTGGAAATGACCTAGGCAAAACATGCTGGAAATGACCTAGGCAAAACATGCTGGAAATGACCTAGCTGAGTGAACTCAGGAGGTCTTGGCCGAGGTCCCACACCTCTTGGCCGAGGTGTGGTTACCTAGGCTTCGGGGTGCAGCTGCCTGCCGAGGTGTGCATGCAAGATAGATTAAGGTTCAAGTGATCATGCAAGGTAGGCCAAGGTGAGATACGATGCTTGGCCTAGGTGTGTGATCTAGGCAAGAGTGGTCTCGGTGATCACACCTAGGGAAAAGAAGTCTGGAAATCTGGGTTTCCTCCTTGAAGAACATGAAGAACATGAACATGAAGAACATGAAGAACATGAATGCTAAAATCATAACTTGTTATTACAAAATCTGGGATTTCATGCTATGAGTTCGAAAACATGGACCTTGGTACCCATACTTGAAGATCATATGAAAACAAACATGAAAACATGCATCTTGATACAAACTTTCGGATCAAAACATGGTTTTTCCTCAAGAACACATGAATATCATATTCTCTTTCTAAAACCGAACTTCAAAGCAATGCATGGCTTATAAATCATATTCAATCATGCAATGCAATAACATGATCATAAAGAACAACATGAGCAGATCAAGAATCTAACCTTGGAACACGGATCTAACGGTTCGATCTCTTGGAATCAAGCTTGGAAATCTACCTCTCTCTAGAACTCCTCTTCCTCTTCCTAGAGCTTCTCTCTCCTCTTCAAAAACAAGGGTATAACAAATGATAGGTTTCTCTCTCTACCGGCTGACTTAACACTCTGTTCGGACACGTGGCAACGGCTGGTTGGTTCTCCTCAAAAAGGTGACTGATTGACAAGACATGACTATGACAAAGCGTACTCAACAAGCTAGACGACAAGGCACTCCGGCAAGTAATGATCTCGGCTAAGGACATAGGCTTCAGCAACTAAGGTCTCAATGACCTCGGCTAGGAAGGATAACACTTGGCCAAGCCTGGCCCACACCTCGGCCTAGATGTGCCACACCTCGGTCTAGGTCATTCCACTCCCAGAACAAGATCACTAGGTGCAAGGATTAAGGATCTCGGATGCCTAGATGATAACATCTCGGCCTAGATGATGCATATCTCGGCCTAGGTGATGCACACCTCGGCCTAGATGATGACATCTCGGCCAATATGCCTAGGTGATGGTGGAGGTCAACCAAGGTGGTTCCAAGATGGTCCTAGGCTTAAGATGACCTCGGCTTGGCATGACCTAGGCTCAACATGACCTAGGCTTGGCATGACCTAGGCTTAACATGACCTAGGCTTGGCATGACCTAGGCTTAACATGACCTAGGCTTGGCATGACTTAGGCTTCACATGACCTAGGCTTGGCATGACTTAGGCTTCACATGACCTAGGCTTAACATGACCTAGGCTTGGCATAGCAAGGAAGGAACAAAGCATGCATACAACACTTAGGCAAATCACATAAGCACAAAACAAGACAGGGACCTTTACTTAGGAAAAACAAGTCAAAGTCTACAAATGCAAGCTTAACAAGACGAAATCATACAAATGCACATGAACATGACTAAGATATGAATGTGGGTTATTACAATAGTGGAGAGAGATGCTATGTTATCCCTTAATTGTTGAAATCAACGAGATCAGAAGAACACTACGATCAGTTTGTGCTCACAACCATCAGGGATTCGATCGCGAGAGAGAGGGATTGAAATCAACAATGACCGAGAACAATGAAATTAGGGATTCAATAGCGAGAGAGAGGGATTGAAATCAAAAAACCACCGAGAACAATGAAATTAGGGCTTAAGAGGGAGAGAGAGAGAGATGGGTGTGGAGAAGGAAAGGAAATGAACAATGAAGTTGAAAGAATGAAAATAAAATAAAATAAAATAATGCATGAGTTGAGTTTATTGGGGGACGAATGAAAATTGTAGTTAAGAACATTGTTTTGAAAACCGGACCGGTGTGAGACCGGAAAAAGGGATCGTGGGCCAGGTCACTGTTCAACCGTCGGTCAAGCGGTCGAACTGCGGACGCGTCATAATTAATATTATATAATTAAAAATATAATTAAAAATTATAAATAAATAAAAATATATATAATTACTGAAATAATAAAAAAAAATGTTGTATAATATTTACTAATAATATTTAATAAAGTCATAATTGATAAAAAAAAGTCACTAGTTTTAAAGAAATTAAAAAAATTTAACATTCCCTCCAAATAAATTGATTGAATACTAGATTTAATTTTGGAGGGAAATAAAATTTTCAACTCTCCCTCCAATCAAATATGATTCAAACAATTTGATTGAATCTCACATTCAATTTTTAGATTCTCTTTGAACAATTGTTTTCCTATAAATAGGAATAGACTTTCATTATTTCTTCAAGCTTCCAATGAGACTCCTCCTCATGAGAGGAAACTCTTGAAGTAAGAATTTATAGTCAAAATTTTGATATATAATATAATATATATATATATATAAGAAAGAAAGAAAGAAAGAAAAAAGAGAAAAAAAATTCAGAAAACCAACCGGGTTGGTCCACCGAACCGGGACCGGTTCACCGGTTCTCCCGGTTGGACCACCGGTTATTCCGGTTTTTGCAAAAAACACCGGTTTTTGGCTAAGTCCGGGTCTTGAGGGTTTTCCGGACCAGAGAGGGGACCGGTTCCCGGTTCTACCGGTCCGACCGACCGGGCCGGTCCGGTTCTGAAAACCATGGTTAAGAAGTCATTAACTCTTTTGTAACTAAATAGTTTTGCCTTAAAATATAATAACATGATTAATTTTTTTTTTTAAATTCTTTCATTTTGTTTCTAAAATTATTTCATTTTCCTTAATTTTGTAGTGGATGTTTTTGAGTTTTTTTTTTTTTTTTTGTTATTGTAAGTTTTTAAATATTTTGAATATGTTTTTTTATTTTTTAAATTCAAATAATTTACATATACTTAGAATGAAAATATTTATTAATTTTTTTACAAAAATCACTAAATTCAAAAAAATATAAAATTTAATACATTTGATATATATTATATTTTTATAAATATTTTACTTTTTAGTTATATCCAAATTAGGCATATCTAAAAAGTAAAAAATAAATAAATTATTAAAAGACACTAAATTATAAAATAATGTATAAATTATTTTTTATGTTGTCCTCAATTAGAAAAATTTAAGAAGAGAAGCTTGGTTGGAAATCATTAGCTTTTTTAAATCAAACAAAAAATAATAATAATTGGATTGAAAAAGAATTTAATAAAAGTTTTCACGACATTTTAATGCATGCCGTATAAAGTTGTAATATTTTAAATAACTTTTTTTTACTTTTCAAATTCAAATAATTTATATATACTTAAAAGAAATATTTTATTTTAATTTTAATAATTTTTACTTTTTAATTTTTTTTAAAAAAAAATCACTAAATTCAAAAGAACATAAAATTTAATACATTTCATATATATTATATTTTATTATTTTTTTTACAAATATTTTATTTTTTAGTTGTATTCAGATTAGGCACATCTAACAAATAAAAAATAAATAAATTATTGAACGAAGAAAAAATATCAAATCAAGGTAATTTAAAAAAATAATAATTACAAATTAGTGAGAAGCCATATAAATATTAATCATTAAAATTATAAACGTTTTGATGAATGTGTAATTTTTTTTTTCCAAAATCCCACTGGGTGCAATTATCCCTTAAAAGAGATATTAAATTACAAAATAATGTATAAATTATTTCTTATGTTGTCCTCAATTAGGAAAATTTAAGGTGAGAAACTTGGTCGGAAATTGTTAGCTTTTTGAAATAAAAAAAAAAAAAGAAATTGGATTGAAATTTTTTTAGTAAAAGTTTTCATGACATGCTAATGCATGCCGTGTAAAGTTATAATATTTTACGACATAAAATGTATGTCATCTTAAGTACAAATATTTTATGACATATTTTTGTATGCCGTGAAAATATACATTTTTTATGGCATGCTTTTGCATGCCATAACAAAAATTCTGATTGATTTTTTTTTTTTTTGTAGAAGTTTTCACGACATGTTAATGTATGCCGTGTAAAGTTATAATATTTTACAACATGAAATGTATGTCGCCTTAAATGCAAATATTTTACGACATATTTTTGTAAGTCGTAAAAACATACATTTTTTACGGCATACTTTTGCACGGTATAAATATATGAATCAACGACTTACATGGTATGTATGCTGTTATTGACAAAACATTAACGGCTTGCAAAAAAAAAAAAAGTCGTAGAATGTACTAACTACGACATGCATTTAATGCATGTCGTAAACATGATGCCGTAAATAATTAGTTTTGTTGTAGTGTGTACTTTTTTAAAATGTAATAATGTGGCGGGTATAATGTGATACTCTAAAAAAAATTAGAAACTTCTTAGTGTATTTTTCCCAAACGTGACATGTGACACTACAATATGACACTGTAACGTGACGGGTATGATGTGGCACTCTAAAGAAATTAAGGAATACTTACGTATAGGTCCTAATAAGTAGACTTATTGCTTAATAGGTCCTATAGAAAAAAATTTGTCCAAAAAAAAGTCACTAATTATAAGTTTTACACTACAACAAAACTAACTATTTACGGCATTATGTTTATGACATGCATTAAATGTATGTCGTAGTTAGTATATTCTACGGCATTTTTTTTTTTTGCAAGTCGTTAATGTTTTGTCAATAACAGCATACATACCATGTAAGTCGTTGATTCATATATTTATACTGTGCAAAAGTATGCCATAAAAAATGTATGTTTTTACGACTTACAAAAATATGTCGTAAAATATTTGTATTTAAGACGACATACATTTCATGTTGTAAAATATTATAACTTTACACGGCATACATTAACATGTCGTGAAAACTTCTACAAAAAAAAAATAATAATAATCAGCTTTTTTTTTCTGGCATGCAAAAGCATGCCGTAAAAAATGTATATTTTCACGGCATACAAAAATATGTCATAAAATATTTGTACTTAAGATGACATGCATTTGATGTCGTAAAATATTATAACTTTACACGGCATGCATTATCATGTCGTGAAAACTTTTATTAAAAAAATTTCAATCCAATTTTTTTTTTTTATTTCAAAAAGCTAACAACTTCCAACTACACTTCTCACCTTAAATTTTCCTAATTGAGGACAACATAAAAAATAATTTATACATTATTTTATAATTTAATGTCTCTTTTAAGGGATAATTGCACACAGTGAAATTTTGGAAAAAAAAAAAAAAATTACACATTCATCAAAACGTTTATAATTTTGATGATTAATATTTATATGGCTTCTCACTAATTTGTAATTATTATTTTTTAAAATTACCTTGATTTGATATTTTTTCTTCTTTCAATAATTTATTTATTTTTTATTTTTTAGATGTGCCTAATCTGAATACAGCTAAAAAATAAAATATTTGTAAAAAAAATAATAAAATATAATATATATGAAATGTATTAAATTTTATATTTTTTTGAATTTAATGATTTTTTTTAAAAAAATTAAAAAGTAAAACATTATTAAAATTAAAATAAAATATTTCTTTTAAGTATATATAAATTATTTGAATTTGAAAAGTAAAAAAAAAAAAGATTATTTAAAATATTACAATAACTAACACAAAAAACTGAAAAACAATTTAGGCCTTGATTTCATCTCTCTCTCTCTCTCTCTCTCTCTCTCTCACTCTCTGGTCTCTCTCTGTCTCTCTCTCTCAACCCTCTCTAAACCCTAATCTCTCTCAACCGATCGAATCAACCTTCTTCAGCCTTGATTTGATCTCAAAGCGATTGGTGATTCATCTCAGATCCAATCTCAGAGCGATTGGCAATTTCGATTTTGAGATTCCGAAGCTCCACCGCCTTCACCATCTGCACCGGCGAGGGAAGATGGTTATATTGTTATATTGTTAAGCGATTGGTTATATTGTTGATTTGTTATATTTCATTCTTGTTAGATTGGAGTAAGAGTTACTGTTACACCTTTATCATTTATTCTTATACTGATTTCTTATTTATTTCAACTTAGACCAAATTGAATAATATGCTATCATCAGTAAATTAGGGTGAAATTCATATATATACATATATGTATATTTTCCTTCTTGTCATTGTAGATGTAGAATCTTTACTTTTATGTTTTTCAGCAAGTGACAGTTCACATCATAAGCTCGATTTGGGTAAATATTGGTTGAATGTCATATTGTGCAGAATGTTTTCATTGAGGATGTAGTAACCCTCACCTTACTCTTGTCATACTCGCATACATTCATTTATGATCTTGACTTGTTATGATTGCATTAGCGAATCTTGTCTTGTTTTGCTTGAATGTTGCTTGCATGTTTTGTACCTGTCTAGTGTGTTGCCGAGATCATCCTAAGCCTAGCCACCTTTGAACCCTTTTACACTTAGAAATATCTTGGAACCCCACTGTCCGACCTTCATTCTCACCCTGGCATATTGGCCGAGATGTCGCTAACTAGGCCGAGGTGTGTATTATTTGGGCCGAGATGTTTATCCTTGAACCTAGAGATGCAGTTCCTGGATTGGTACGACCTAGGCCGAGGTGTGGCACATCTAGGCCAGGGTGTGGCACAGCTTAGTCAAGTGTTGTCCTTCCATGCCGATGTCCTTGTCACCCCACTTGCCGAGGCCTTGTTCCTTGCCGAAGTCATTACTTGCCGGAGTGTTTACCACCTAGCTTGTTGAACACACTTTGTCATAGTCTTGTCTTGTCAATCAGTCACCTTTTTGAGGTAACCCAATCAGTTAGTGCCACGCGTCCGAGCTGAAGTTTAAGATAGCCGGTAGAGAGAGAAAACCATCATTTTGTATATCTTGAGGAGAGAGAAGCTCTAGGGGAGAAGAAGAAGTTCTTGGACGAGAGAATAGATTTCAAGCTTGATCCCTAGAGATTTAACCGTTAGATTCGAGATTTGAGGTTAGAACCTTGATTTACTCTCGTTATTCTTATTGATCATCTAACTGCATTGCACGATCGAGACTGTTTTGCTTGCCATGCATTGATTTAAAGTTGGTTTTAGAAAGAGAGAATAGTGTTCATGTGTTCTTGATGAGAAGTCTTGTTTTGATCCGAAAGCTTGCATCGAAAACCATGTCATTGTGTTTGTTTTCCTATGATCTTCTTGCATGGGTGACCAGGTCCATGTTTTCAAACTCATAGCATGAAATCTCAGATTTTACAATAACAAGTTATGATCCTTGCATTTCATCTTTTTCATGTTCTCCATGTTCATGGTCTTCATGTTCTTGAGCAGAGGGAAACCCAGATTTTCCCAACTTCATTTCCTTGACTGTGGTCATCGGGACCTCACCTCAACGAGGAGGTGTGGGACCTCGGCCAAGACCTGGTTGGTGCCCAGCAAGTCTTCTCGACGTGTAGAAGCAGTGTTTCACCTTAGCACGTTTTGCCTTGTCTTGACTCAATTTTTGAAGGATCGCCGAGGTTATTTGCATGCTTAAAGGACTTGTTTTGAACAGCATATTTAGTAGACCTTGTTCTGTGCTTGTAGGCCTTGAACCCTTGCTTGAAACCCCGACGTTTGCAGAACTAGGTGAGTGGTATTCTTAATAAAGATATGTTATAAAGCTTTGATAAAACCTTGATTTGTCTTGTTCGGAAAGTATTTACAAGCATGAATGATTATTCCTAATTGCCATAAACACTATCTTGTTTTGATGACATTTTGGAAGTCCGTACGTGCTAAGGGACTATAAGCATTTGTAGCACAACTCTTGAAAGTCCTTAGTGCTAGAGGACTCTAAACTTTTGCAGCACCCTTGCTTGAGATATCTCGCTTGTCTTGTCTTGTCTTGCCACTGACGGTTTTACTGCGTGGGTTTACTTGTCCGGAATGTCATCGCTTGTATTATGTTGATGCTAGTAAGCATCCCTTGAAGCTTGATAAATCCACTAAGTGGACTTGGTTTTCACTGGTTATATTATGTATTGTTTTGTTAAAGATCTTGAATATCAGTCATGCAAACCCCTTTATTTCTTATACCATTCACTGAGTATCCAAGCTCACCCTCTCTATATATATGTAGGTAATGAGCAGGTCGGCGGCGACGCCTAGATGTGATTAACGAGCTTGTTTTGGATTTTTGCCACGTCGGCCTGACTTGTTTCTTTACACCGGCATCTTGAAGATCATGCTTCTTTGCTTGTATTCGCTGTATTTTGCATATGTCGGCTGAGAAGCCTTTTGGTCAAGATGTATTTTGTACTCATTGTGTTGTATTCAAGTTGTAAAAGCTATGTAGAAATGTATGCTATTTCATTTGACTTATGCACAGCTCTTATGGACTAATTATAATTGTATAAATTGCTTCCGCACATGTTAGCCCCATATGTAATACTCTGATTGTGTGTGATCCTTGTAAGATTGGCCTTCGGTAATCCCGGATTACTGGCCATCATGGCGCCATTCCACTAGGGGCGGAATGGGGTCGTGACAGATTCGTATCAGAGCAAGAGTTCCTTATAGTATGTTATTCACACACTTTGAGTCCTAAAGAGCGTAGGAATTCCCATAGAATGACGATAGGGTTGCATCATATTGCTTGTTACTTGATAATGTGTGCATCATCTCGGCGTAACTATTTGTTGCTTGCATGAATGGTTATTTGCGCACTTTGTTTTAAAGCCACACTTTGCATACATTATTAGCAAATAACTGGATTTTGGTGTATGTGTGACTATGGGCTGTACATGGGTTTCAGAAATAGGTCAAGCAAATACCGTTTATTATTCTTTTTCTATTAGAAATTTATGAATTTACATTACGGCTAACATAAGTAAATTACTTGCTATACTTATTATTGTTAAAGACAAGGGGAAAACTTTGGAGATCAAATACACATTCATGAACTGGCTATCGAATTTTTAACATTCATACTACTAGAAATGATGTATGGATCAGAGATAAGCTGGATGGAGTGCTATATGTATTTGAGTAGGCATCTATTGTACCTCCACAACTTATGTTTTGGAAGTAAAATTGTGAAAAACTATATTATATGATTTTAATCAAATAACTTTTACTTGTTAAGTGCTTGATGGCTATTAGAGATCCTCTTTGCGCCCTTGGCTCCAATATCGCCATAGGTTGAGCTTTTGCAGACTTGTAAAATTTTCATTATTGCTTACAAAAGCTTACAAAAGTCGTAAAATATGGTGGGAATCTTGGGAAACTATCGTGTGACTGAGAGGAGTGTATTGGAACAGGGGGACATGGATTTTTGGGATACAATATCTCATGCCCCTTCTTTTCTTCAGTTCTAGACGAAATAAAATCATATTTATGATGTTGTCTTGCTTCATTAGGTTCCTCCGATCTAGATGTCCTTGACTACAGTATTGTGAATTAAATCTACTCATGGCAAGTTCTTATTAGACTAGTTAAGACTCAGTTCTAGCACTGTAATATTTGTGTTTTTGCATTATTGTATCATATTACAATGTTATAGACTCAGAACTTATACAGAGAACATATACCCAAATGGAAAGAGTACCATTTGGTGAGATAAAAAAAATCCGGATCAACGGATTAATTACATTGGTTTTTCCAGCATGGTAATAAGTAATGTGTAGGTGAACACTTCCATTCATGTGCACATGTTTAGTAGTTTATTTACTACTAAACATACTTGATCAAGCGGGTAAATTATTTTTTCCTAGCTACATCAAGCCTTGCATCATGCCCATCCCACTCACTCTTTACACCACCTGAACTGTGGTGATTAAACCACCCCTATCCCTCATTTTGAATTCATCAACATTACTTTCAGCTAACTCTCACCCAATATTCTTTTCCCTAAACCCTTTCTTGCCAAATTCTGGTTTGTCACCTTCACTATCAAAGCCATCAACTCACCCACATAGCATTCTGTCTCCATCCTCGTGGTGGGAAATTAACTAATTCAAAACTAGTGAATGTGTAAATGAGTTATTTCAAAATTTGTGTGAGTGTTGTCGTGTCGAACAAAAGAGATTTTGAACAAAATGTGATATAGGGATATAGGTGATGTTTCTTTTCTTTTAGTGCATTTTAATGAACAATCTCGGTATTATAGAAGATACAAAAGCAATCAGAGCTTGTTTCTTGACAAATCTCACTACTTTTGGTGAGAAATGAAACTTATAAAATAAAATTAAAGTTCTATTTCTTTTCATTTCTCACTGTTTCCAACTTATTAGAGATCCACTTGAATTAGAATGTCCATTTAGTTTTTATAAATTCATCAGGTTGAGTAGACTCATAAGTATGACCACCTCCAAATATGTATTCATCAGGTTGAAATTTTCTTTTCTGACATTGATGACATATGTAAGTGAGTTAATTGATAATATACAATATACTTATAATATATAAAATATAATTGATTTATATATATATAATACCTATTATATAATATATAATATACTTATAGATAATATGTGAAATAAAATACATTAATTATTTAAAAATAAACACGTGTATATAAAATAAAATAAAAAAATTAATTAAAACACATTATTTAAAAAATATAATAAATAAATAAAATAATATATATATTAAAAAATTAATTGTTTTTTTCTTCTTATTAAAAAAATTAATAATATACATATTAAATATTTGTTTATGTTGAAAATTGTGCTTTGTTAATATTTTGCTTAACTTCTATAAATTGCGCCTCGCTTTAGTGAGGCGCGCGCCTCGCCTAGCGCCTCGGGGCTTAGGCTCCAGTGACCTTCGCGCCTCAATGCGCCTAGGGCTTTTTAAAACACTGCATCCAATAACAAAAAGGGGCAAAAACATAGGTGCCGTATTTATTTTTATATCTAAGGATGGAGTGACATTAGTTTATTGTAATAATCTACCTCTATTATCTTACTAAATGTTCTATCGTGTGACCCAAAAAAAGAAAAAAGGAAAAAAAAAAAAACAATTTAGACCCGAGTGTTGAACAAAAAATTCTAAATAAGAAAAAAAAAATATAAACTACTTTTTATCTCCCAATTTTAGCCTAGACATTGTCAATGGGGACAATAATTATTTGAAACTTTACCTATGAAAGGTAAGATTAAAATGAAAGTGTAATACAACATACTACATTGTAAATAGAGGAGAACAGCTTTGTGTGAGTTTGGCATACTTTCTTGACAATTATTTCTATTTTGCTAAATCCCTTGTTTATTTATTTATTATATTTTTATTTTATGTTTTGATAATTTCTCTTTGTTTCCCTTCCTCTGCCTGTGTAAGCATCAATTAGCTGCAAGACTTGCAGCGTTGCTAGGAGCATGTGTTGATGTCAAGGTATCTGATAAACAACTAGCTCTGTTGCTTTCCAAACTCTGACACTTCAATGGAAGCTACAATTTGCATTTAGAGTTGAAGAGGTAATCAGTAAGCAAATTATATCTGGATAGATTTATCAATTATGTCTTAATGCTTTTGTTTCCAGAACTGCTTTGGGGAGTTCGAATTTCAGTATATGCTTGATTGTGCATGGAATTTTAGATTTTATGCACATCTAATAGTTTGCTGGTTAGCGCAAGTTTTGTACACACCAAACCTTTCCTTTCTGCTACAAGTCTTATTCAATCTTGAGATAGAACATTAGTTACGAGAAATTTTACAGTTTTTTCCCTCCTTTTCTTATTGTTGAACAAGCTCGTTGTAGATACTATGTAGGATGTCATACAATTATGGTTTTATGTCTGAGGCTTTGGCTTGCATCTTGCATTGACTGGATAAAATATGATACACATGTATGGTTTTGCATATTCTGGGTTTTCTATAATTTGCTTTGCTAGATATATTGGACTTCTATAAAAACTGTAAAACTGTATAATATACTCCACATTTTTCTGAGTTCATTTTCCTTCCATGGTTTATGTCACAGGTTATGAATACGAACCCAAAGAAGCTACCATATGGTGCTTTCCTGTCAACTGTTAATTCAGCTCTAATCTTTGAATAGGAAAATTGCACACGCTCGCAGTTTTTCTTGGTGTTCAACCATCTGGCTTTTGCTAATATGCCAGATTCAAGGAAAACTGAAGCCAAATTTGCAGGAATTGATCAGTTTGGCCCAAATTCCACTTACTATGAGCAGGAAAATGATGCTTTTTGTAAACAAGCTAACATTCTATCTCATGGACAAGTTGGAATGTGTAAACCATTTCATTCGTCCGACTTTCTGCGTAATTGAGGTTAGTTCTCCCTTTTTTCTTGGTTGAATTTGAAATTTCATCCTCTGGTGAAATGATGGAAATACACAATGAGATGCAATTTGCTAAATTTATTGGTTCTGCTTTCCGCTTTGGCCCAATAAAGAGCTAATGTGTAGAATGGTTCTTCTTTGTGTTCTGGCTCTGAAATTTCTGAATTATTACCCTGTTCTGGACCCATCAAACAGTTAATAAGTTACGGACTTGATTTTCACTAGAGGCAACAAAACCATAGGCACAGAAGATAACAACAATAGTGTCATGTTAAGTTCAAATTAAAAAATAAAAGTAATCATTTTTACTTGTCTATCCTCTATGTGAAGAGTAACATAATTTTAATTATGTAAACAAGCTCGCTGTTAAAAAAAAATAAAAAAAAAAAAAACAAGAAAAGAAAAAAAATATATTATCAGTTTGATAAATTTGCATGAGGAAAGGGTCTGGGATGGGAGCTAAAGTGCTTGTGTTGTTAACTTGCTACGAATGGATTTTTTGTCCAGATCTGTTAGGTTAGCATGGGCTAGGCAGAATAGTTATCCGGATTCTGGGCATCTGAAAAACACTTGGATGATTGGGGTGGAAATGCAACAGACAGAGTAGCCATAGCCTGATTGACTAATTGATGGGGCACAGTCAAATTAACAATTGATATTTTTCTATGGAATGTGGGGAGAGTAGTTTATTTTGTGTACAATTTATTATCTAGACATAGAATATGGTTCAATAGTATTTGTTAACCTCAGCTTTGTGTCACCTTTTGGATAATTAAATGGGATATAGGTTGGTTCGTTACAAGACTTTGAATCATGAATGGATCCTTACTTACCTTTTGTGTTATTCATTTCAGAGTTTGGGTGCTGAGAAAGATGGTCTTGACATAATTTAGCATGAATGGGCCCTACCAAAATTTGAGCAGCGAGCTGAAGCGACGTTGAGAAAACTCATAAGCTGATTACTGATATGCAACACGTAATTTCCTACCCGATATGATTTTGCACCAGTTTTCATGCTTTCTTCCATCGTGGTGAAATTGTTAGATCAGCAATGAAGGTACTGACAACTTGGACTCTACCTCCCTTGCATAAGATGGCATTATGGAACTCGGCTTTGATTAGTAGCATTCCATCTGGAATCCTCGACCTCCCTTACATAAGAGGTGGGGAGATGCCACTGGCCTGGAAGCCCATTCACATGACATTTTATATATGTTGGATTAAGATGGCATTAAAACACAATGAACATTCATTGGATCTATGCACTACGGGTAGGCCTCAAGGCAAGATTGTGGTTAGGGTTAATAAATGTATTAAGTTCTTTAGGCTCAATTTGTGTTCTCGTGATTTGAAGCTGAAAATTTTGTTTAGGGCATGAGGTGGGTGTAATAATTATAAATATATGTATAATATTTTGAAAAATATTGATTTACAAGTTGTAGTTATACTTTTTGGATGTTTAAAGTCGTATTTTGGAGATTAGTGAATCTGATGATTTGGATATTTTTTTTTTTATTTGTATGTTTGAGGTTGGTATCAGCTTGATATGGTAGAAGTTGAGGATAAAAGTTAGTATGCAGGTTGTTTGGTATATGGATATTAGATTTTTTTGCTTACTTCATAGTTGTTGCTTCTGCTTGGTTTGTAACAGGTTACATTTTATAAGCTATTGTCAACATACGGTTAGGCAAGGTCATGTTCCTATATATATATATAATATTAAAAATAACTTTCTACAGCATGCAAAATTATGCTGTGAAAAGTGTAATGATTTATAGCATGTAAGAAAATGTCGTAGAAGATTATATGCAGCATACAAGGCATGTCATAAATATATTAAAAATGAGTTTCTATGGCATACAAAATTATGTCGTGAAAAGTGTGAAGATTTATGACATGCAAGAAAATGTCGTAAAATACTTTATACGGCATACAGAGTATGTCATAAATATATTAAAAATAATTTTCTACGGCATGCAAAATTATGTCATGGAAAGTATGATGATTTATGACATGATAAAAATGTCGTAAAAAGTTATATACGACATACAAAGTATGTCATTAATGTTTAATTTATTACTTTTTACAACTTTACCTGCATGCCGTAAATGATGCTCAACTTTCCACGGCATGTCATATAACAGCATTTGTGTGCATGCCGTGAAAAAGTTTTTACGGCATGCATTGCAAGCCGTAAAAAGTCAATTTTGTGAAAAAAATTTTACGGCATGCATTGCATGACATCCAAGGGCCGATTAAATCCCCGGATCCGGAGTCCTTCCCCCTTGGTGCTTGACGCCTTATGATTGATTGATTGATTAATTAATCTGCTCGGCCGCGTTTTTATGCACGAATGCCGAAAAGTATGTGCCTCGGCTGGTTCACGAGTATGATCCATTAAGGTTCTCAAACTCGCACCCCGGCTAAGCCAAAGGCCGATTCTTTAATGTAGAGCAAATACCTAAGTTACATGGCCGATTCAGTCATAACTCTAAACAACAGCACTAATCGACAATCTTTTTCGGTAATGAGCTAGGCACAATCCGAGAAATTTTATATACGCGAATTGTCGAATAAAACATACCAAATAAAAATGATTTTCAAAGTAGGACACAGTTGTTTGAAATGAAATTTTGTATTTGATCAAACAGTTGTTACATAGACGCAATCAGCGTTCGAACATTTCAATATCTACCTCTAACTTCTAAGGCGAATCAACGTTTGTCATTCGAAGAGCCTTCACGGTTCGAAATGCCTCAGCCAAACCGTGCCCGAATCAGCGTATCACTGGACCCTCCTCTGACACCATCGACAATGTCAAGGCCAAGATTCAAGACAAGGCCATCGACAATGTCAAGGCTAAGATCCAAGCCAAGAAAGGTTAGTGGCAACGGTCGTTGTGTTTCCTTTCGAGGCGATATGCTTCGACGACTTGGAGACTGACGCACTTCTTGTTCTACCTCCCACACCGGTGAATTCCCTGCCGTGATCCATTGCGACATCAAGCTCGACCAAGATTCGAGTTTGCCTGACTAGAAAAATTCTGTTTTACACGCGACAAACATTGTTAATATCAATATGGCCATCGATTCGAAGAGCTCATTCCATTTATTCCATTAGCACAGAACCCGATGAGACGAATGTCGGTTGACATTCACCTTTTAAAAGCGTATGCCCTGACATTCACCTCTAACAGCCAATATATATTAACTGCCCAAGCCGGCCCACGCCGCTTGAAGCTAGGGTAGACTGACCAAACTATTTTGGCTCCCTCAAAGTTACGATGGCCTCACTTGGCAAATAAACGGCTATAAACTGGGCCGACCCTAAACGTTTAATGGATAGGAGGGCGAGTCAATGTCCATGCATCCTTTCGAAACACCTATATGCGGCATACAAACAAGAACGAAGTATTCTTAACAAAACATTTTTTATTCATTAAAACCATAAATTACATAGTATCAAACGCAACCTGCATTCGGACCTCATACAGCGTCACCCTCATCCTCACTCTTTTCTATTTCAAAAGCGGAAAACCGAAAATGTTTGCTTTGATAAAGTGGTGATGCCGAATCTTTGCCCGACGCTCGAAGAGTCTCCACAACTTGACATGCCTTGATCCAACCGTGCCTAAACCCACGGTTTTCACATCGGCAAACTTCTTCGGTAAGCTTCTCCCTGGTCTTTTCAATTCCAACTAATCGGTCGTCGTGAAAACCTCTTTCATACGCCCTCCCTTTCGCGTTCTCCAATGCGAACATACTCGCCGTCTCACGATTGGCGATCGCGGGACTAATAAGCCGACTAGTAACCCTCTCTTCCATGATTGGGTTACCTTGCCCCGCGGGTTGTCCCTGAACTGCCTTCATCTTCCTTAACTCGCGCTCAGCCGACTCCGCGCGAGCCTCCAAACTTCGTATACGTTCCTCCTTCTTCTCCATTTCTCATCGGGCAGCGCGCAGACGCATACCGACTTTGTAAGCAGTGTAAAGCCCCTTCACCGCACCGTGAATGCCTTCGTGAAACACTTCATAGTCTTGTTGACCCACTATTGATTGCTGAACCTCAGGAGGAAATATCTGTCGAGCAAACTCGACTGTTACATCGGGGTCTCAAACGATCGAGTCCGCCTCCGTCATGGGTCTATTTTTTAAAAACACTGCAAAGCTTAATGGGCACGGATTCGCATCCGACCCCCTCTCGACCCGGGGTTGTGGAGACCTACCCTGCGACTGTCTGTCTCGCCTGGGCGACCTGCTGCGACGTCGAGGAGAATGAAGCCTCTCTCGACCCCTAGCACCCCTACTAAAAGTGCGCGAGGGTTCATCACCGCGATTCATGTCTCCGCCTAGCTTAGCTAGCGTCTTCGTTTCCCCTTTACTGTTGAAGAAGAGTCGATTCGACATTCGCGCGATAAGTCGTCCGCCAAGAGCTCCAGCCAGTTGATAAACAAGCTCATCAATGTTATACCTTTGTTCATTTATCCCTCACAGAGGCAACACAATCGAGGCAAGCTCATTAATTGTGACAACCTGAATCGCCCGGCGCCAGCAGATTCAAGGGCAGATTCATCAATCTTTTCGGCTCAATTACCCCAGCCGGCTCACGAATACTTGACATTCGTATCATGAACCCCCTGGGGCAAGGGCAGATTCATCAATCTTTTCGGGTCAATTACCCCAGCCGGCTCACGAATACTTGACATTTGCATCATGAACCCCCTGGGGCAAGGGCAGATTCATACAGGATATTCAATTTTAATATTGCTACAAGAAATTTTCAATTTCTAAAAGTTCAACCACAGTAACCATTATTACCCAACGCAGTGAAAGACATAAAACTTCATTAACTTAACCACACAAATTGTGTATAAGTAGTAGCGAAGTCACAAGGAAATTTTCATTAATAAATTGTGTGCAGATAGTAACCAATTTATACATGAAAACTACCCTGAACTAGCAAAACACTACTACAAAGCAAAAACAAAAAGAAAAAGAGAAAAATGACCCCCAGATCATTTCTTGGTGTCAGATTCAAGTGGCTCAACGTCCACCTGCTCGTAAGGAATCAGCAAATCCAATGTAACCCCAGCAGCAGCAAGAGCTTTAAGCCACCCATGTTTGAACCCCCGATTTTCAAATTTGGGGACTTCATCAACATATTCCGTCAAAGCGGCGCTTCTTCCGGCCTCAAAAGCCTCAGAATTGGCTCTTTCCTTGGCCGCCTTGAGCTCCTCTAACTGAGCCTCTGCCTCCGCAAGCACGTCCTTAGTAAATTTGAGTGATTCCTCGCTCGCATTCGCCCTAGACTCAGCGTCAACACGAAGTTGTTTAGCGGTGCAAGCCCTTTCCTTCTCCGCTTCGGCTCTCGCACTCTCTATCTTAGCTCTCATTATTTCGAACTCTGCCCTACTCTTCTGACTGTGCACTTCTGATTGCAAACGGTCAATTCTTCCCAGAGCATCATGCAAGCGGCGGCCCAAGTCGGTGATCCTTCCGATCGTCTATAAAACAAGTCGGCATCATTAGATACCCTTAGAAAAACAAATTTAAGAAAAATTGAGCTGACCTACTAGGAGCGCCGACTGAACGGACAGGGCTACGACCATTATATCCGGAACGGCGCCGAAGGCCACATTGTCAGCCGGCAAAGAAATTGAAGCCGCCAGGCTCAACACCACCGCCGGATCCTCAATAGCTGAAGCGTCGGAATAAATCGGCGCATCCCTGATTTTTGGCTGAATAACAAAAGGCACCATGCCCGATTCCTCAAAGCAAGGCCGTTTATTTTCAGAACCAATTTCTGAAC
Organism: Camellia lanceoleosa; assembly: GCA_025200525.1. Taxonomy (NCBI): domain Eukaryota; kingdom Viridiplantae; phylum Streptophyta; class Magnoliopsida; order Ericales; family Theaceae; genus Camellia; species Camellia lanceoleosa. The sequence continues at coordinate 13,125,726 of CM045758.1, forward strand.
TAACCTCTCCTTTGGCACTCCGCTTTTGGCCCCGCTCCTCCGAAATCTGCCACTCCCCGCCGACCTGTTCACCCTCTTTTTCCGCTTCAGCCGCAGCAACCTCAACTGACCCTTTAATAACGGGTGGGAAGGGTTTAATCAAGCTGGGATCGGAGTCGGCGGCTTCGGCCTTTTTTCGAGCAGCCAATCGCTCGGCATTTCTTCTGCGTGCCATCTGTGAGAGACTTTCCTTTGCCATACCTTCGAAAAAGTCGCCGGGTAGATCTCCCAAATTCGCGAAAATATCTCCGGATGAGAACTCTGCTCGGCCCGAAGTGGATGGTAAGGAAGGCTGGTTGAGTCCGTCAGCCTCAAATGCCGAACGGACGGCCTCATCGCCCTCTTCGACCTCCCCAGCAAACTCTACCGCCGGCTCAACGTTTTGCCCCGAATCAGAAGCTTCGAGACCAATCTGCCTAAGGTTCTTGAAATCGGGAAAGACAAGAGCCGAGAGGTGCTGATCTCCAGGTGGAATTGGAATGTTGTCCGCGGCCGAGAATGTAGTATAAGTAGGTTCGTACCACAGGAGAATGTGAGCGGCTCTCTCCTGGCTTTGCACGTTTGGTCATCTGAAATATCCGAGTGCAATCTTGATTTCCCTAAGGGCCACGTCGTCAACTGAACTCAAAATCTTCTTCAGTTTATTACCTGCAAAAGATAGGGACTGATTAAGGCAAGAAAGCCGATTAAAAGACAGATCAGCAAATATAGGATATTATGTGGCCACCTGGGTCACCCCTATGTCCGGGAATGGGGTCTAGGCGATCTTCGCCTTCGGCGAAATTCCAATTACCTCTGACATTGACCGTTACATCGTCAACCCTCTTACCAGAACTGGCAAGCATAGTCACCAAGTGATGGTCAGTATCCTTGGCCCTGAGAAAGTATCGTCCCAGCCGACCAGATGATTTGGTCAAAGCATAGCAGTGCCGAATGGCAGGAATCCAAGATTGAGCCCAAGGCGTCGATTCAATTCTACAACCCCCATAATGATTCGAAAGAAATTTACATTGCATTGAGAAGGAATCAGACCCCAATAGTGAAGGACGGCCCTGAGCAATGGATGTAAGGGGAAACAGACTCCGCCCTCCGCGATGGACAAGAGGGGGAATACGATCGTATTTTGATCCTCCCTCTCCATAACAAGGGTACTATCCCTTACAAGAGATAAATGGACATCGTCGGGAATGGAAAAGTGTCGCTGGAATCCGGAGATGCGACCCTCGAAAAGGAGGTCTTTCAAGTGTTTAGACACTTTTACGGGGATCCAAGGATTCGCCGAAAGTAGAAATAGCAAACAGAAAGCAAGATTACAAAGAAAAGGGAAGAAGACTTACGAGGAGAAGGCGAGACAGAGGTAGACGGACAAAAGTTGCAGAAAACACGAGTCAGAGACGGGATACGCAGTGGCGGTCCAAAAATCTCTGATAGTCGACCAAATGTGCACCCGAAAGGACTGAGGTTTCAAATCGTAATAAATGCGAGAAACGCATGAGTGAGGCGGGAAAGTGTAATGATGAGCGAAAAGATATGCGCCTTGTGACGTCTATATGGGAATACGCGAAGTCGCTTGATTTATCTTAAACTTTTCGAATTCTAAACCAAACACACCGATTAACTACCGTCAATAGGGAGTTCGGGGGGCAATTGTGGGAGCCAAATATTTGGCAAAGTCGAAGGGTTCAAATTTTAAGGCTGACGGTGGCCAACTGAAGCCTGCAAGAGTAAAGGGCCGAATATGATAAGTAGGCCGAATAAAAAGATAACCCTAGGTCTGAATAGTAAAAAGGGTAATGATTGAAAAGTAGGCCCTAGTCCCGAGAATCAGAAGAAACAGATATAAATATAGGAACAACGGACACGAAAAGGTATGTAAGAATCACTTCACATAACTTAGTAGACAAGCTTTCTTGAGTAATGGAACTGACTTGTCCGTCGGAGTGCTAATTCTGGCACTGCCGACCGGAGTACTTGTTTCTTTGCAGGTGACTAGCTGAGGATCAACAGTGTCTCCCAGGATCTGAAGAGTATTTCCAAACCACTTCCCCACAATACTGTATGCCAATTGAAACGTGCCCTAATCTAACCATCATAAGCGGGTAAATAAAAGGGAGAAAGACGTGGGGTTGGAAGACATACGTCACACACACGCACACTTATTACAACATTCGCCCTCGCTTGGAGGGTCCGAATAAATAGTACAGTCCGAATAAATAATTAAGTACTCTAGCTAATTATTACACAACTCTAATTAATTAACAAATTGACTAAACAAGTAATAAACTAGCATGTAAATGGACTTCCTCGGCTCTATTTTGGAAATCGAAGAATGCATGCATGCTTGATGCGCTTTGTCGGGAAATTCCATCGCGATGCCTCGTCTCGCCTTTGTTTGCAACTGATTTTAGAAACTTGCACAAAGCTCCAGAAGGCTGAAACTCCACCTGGGGAAGGCTGCCGACCAGCTCTTGGATTGGGAAACACCTACCGACCACCCCTTATGGTGGAAACCAAAAAAGGTGGTCGGCCTGCCAGAAAACCTGGTCGGCCGACCACTTTCTGCCCCTTGGATTCTAGTTTTTCTACAACAAAGGCAAGGAGGAGAAAAAGCAAGGTATTTTCAACATGTGTGTGCGCGACCACTCCTCCCCGTCCTTGCACAAGCTCTAGGGAGTGTGGTCCTCGATCCTTGGGCCATCAATCACGCATCTCAATGCATGATGGCCGAGGAGTCGAATTGCACGTTTTAATATGACATGAATGCACAAATACACACAAAATGCCACCACCCTATCATGCATGATCAAGTGTGTTGGCGACTAAGGGGATTAGCTCATTTCATCACTTTGAGTATGAAATGGACTAATCCGCCTTGTGTTCGATATAACGTCCGATCGAACACCTGACACATGCAATGCAAACACATGTTATGCTTATCTTGCCGTTTTACTTGGTCAATTTTAGTTACTCATTTTAGCATTACCAATTCATCCTTTAATTGATTAAGTCCAAATGAGAGTCCTCTAATGGGAAAGAGGGCCTAAGCCTCAAGTGCCTTGAGCATGAAGAAGACCTCATGCCATTGGCTAGTAGAAACCCTCAAGAGGATTAAAGCCATTAAGCATGAACGTCTCAACTTCATGCTCAAACTGACAAGAGGCTCAAGGCTACTTTCAAAGCAATGAAAGTGAAACATGTAAGGAAGTGGCATGAATGGCATGAAGTATGCTCTGAAATTGTGTGCGAGACACTACTACAACACGCAAATGGTTCAAGCACTCATGCTCAAATGGACTAATCAACTAGGCATGCAAGAGCATTACACCATAACCACACAAGGCAAGCCTTAAACAACAAAATCAACTCAAAACAGAGTTATGCAGCCTCAAAACAGTGGCTAAAGTGCATGGAACAAAGGCCAAAACAAGTCAATGAAGCATGCTCATGCAAGAGGCCAATGAAGCACATAAACCACAGCTATATGGTGCAATGCATGTAGGTCTCAGTGACCTCAAAATAGTGTTTCTGCATGCCAAAACCATGCTGAAAATCCTATGGACATGCACCAAAACAAAGCGATATAGCATGCCAACTCATTGGGCTCTTGAAGCACATGAACTACAACTATGTAATGTAATGCATGAGAGTTTTATCCAGCTCAAAACAGAGTTTCTATATGTCAAATATGAGCTAAAAACATGCTGGTCATGCACCAAAACAAGCTCGCAAAACATGCCCTCTTTTAGGCCATTCTAAGCACTCAAACCACAACCATGCAAGGCCATACACAAACCATCCAAACAAGTTAAAACAGAGCTTAAACATGCCGAGATATGAACAATTGTAGGCCAAAGTTAAGCTAGCACATGTTAGGAAGTTAGGCTAAAACATGAAGCATGTTAGGCTAGAAAGCGAGATTGCACTACAATTGCAAGAAATAAGCAACAAGGGCCCTATCCACCCCAAAACAGATCTAAAACATGGCAAAATAGGGCCTAAAACATGATTGGCTTAAGCTAAAACAACCCAAAAAAAAATGCTCTTTTACAAAGCCAACAAGGCATGGCATGAGGAAACTAGGAGGGGAGGCTATCCCCTCCCATTTGGGACCTCAAAACAACTTTTCCACCACTGAAATTCCACTGGAATTCAGTGGTTTAATGGCCAAAGAAAGGTTGTTTTAAAAGCTTTAGAACAAGGCTCAACACATAGCCAAAAAGCTACAAAAGTGGGTAGATCACCCTTAACTCCAAAAGAGCCTTAAACCACCATTTTTAATCCATAAAAACAAAGGTTTTTTTAGTTGAAAACCAGGCCAAAAGAAGCATGCAAAGATGGCTATACAAGTACACCAAGAATGAGCTTAAGAGGAGAAGAGTCTTACCCTTAAAGCTCAGCACCAAAACAGGTCCTTCTTGGACCAAAAACAGCCTTAGGAGCTCCAAATACACCTCCAAGGATCACCTCTTCAAGATAGGTGTAGACACCCCATTTTTGACCGTCCTCAAGACTTGGACGTCACCGTTGGAACACTCGGTGATTACCCATATTTGTGTTCGTTCGGAGTTCCCGGAGTTCTCGGCTACGCGCCGTGCCTCAGGACCTCCGAACTCGACCTGTTTGTGTTTGGTTTTGCACCAAACACTTGTGTTTTTCCTTGGAAGGGCAGGGAATGCCTTTAGAGGCATCCCCACACACCACCGGCCGTGGCTAGAGGCCACCGGCTGGCTGTAGTTGCCATCGGCACTTTATTGTGCCGGTCGGCACTCTTTTGTGTCGGTCGGCAGTCAAATTTGTCAAAATGACACTTTTGCCCTGCCGACTCCTATACAGTTGTTTTCTGAGATATTTTTAGACAGCTGTCTACCTTCTGTTTCCCTATGGAGGGATGAGCTTGTTTGGTGACTTAGCTTGTAAGCTTTGTTGCCTATAAGAGAAGGCTCTCTTCTCTTGGCTCAAGGTTTACAAAAATTTGAGAGTTAGACATTTTAGACACAGACCAAGCTCTGGTTTTAGGTTAGGATTTGTGTATCTATCCTATATCTCTCTCTCCCTTAAGCTTAGTGTGTGTATATTGTCTTACTTTTGCTCATAAGCACCTAGTGCTTCACCTTCGTTTGGCCACAGAGGTTCTAAGGACTTGATTTGGTGCTTTGGAGCTGGATTTGAGCTCAAGGAGACAACAACATCATCTTTGTTGAAGAAGGCTACAAGGTTAATCACTAATCCTCTTTTTACCCCATTTTTTTACTCTTTCTTTACCTATCTTTGAACTGTTTTTGGGCTTAGTATTTGACACATAAAAGTTCTGTTTTTTTGTCCTCTTTGTTGTTTATTAAGAGTGCTTGGTGGTTTGGGTAGGTTTGACCACCCTTAGGCCTTGAAAAGGCCCCATTTTAGGCCATTTTGTGAGAGCTTCGAGACTTTGGTGATTGGGCCTCTTCACCACTGAAATCTTGAGGGATTTCAGTGGTGAAGATGGTTCCTTGAAGTCTCCAAGAGGAGAGGGTCACCCCCTCTCCTTGTTGTCCTTGAAAAGGGCAAGTTTTGCCTCTTGAGGGAGCATTGTGCTTGAGTGTGTGTTGAGCATGTATTGGCTATTTTTCATGCTTATTATGCCATGTTCTAACTTGGTTTTAAGTTGGTTTAGGTCCCTTATGCATGCTTACCATAGTTGCCTTGTAATGCCTCTTTGATGCCTTAACATGCCTAGGTTGTGTGCCTTAGTTTCTAGCATGTTTTAGGCTTGCATTTATGAAGTTTTTATGCTTATATTTCCATGTTCAAGGTCTGTCTCATGTTGTTTGAGTCAACCATAACATGTTTAATATAGTCTCTTTGCATTTGGCTTGTTGGCCTTAAGAGCATGAATATGTAGCATGCCTTTGTTTTCATCTTTTTAGTGGTTTGGAACCACCTAGCATGCTATTTCAGTCCCTTTGGTGTGCTTATATGCTTACCTTAGTTGTCTCTTTAGTTCTTTAAAAGCATGTGTTGAATGCTCCATGTTTTGGCCTTAATGCATGCCTTTGGATTCATGTCATTTAGATGTCATCTAGGTGACCTTTTGGGCTTAGTTTTATGTGTTAAAACTCTGATTTAGTTGCTTAAGTATTGCCATGTGTGGTTGTGCTAAGTATGGTTCAAAGCCTCATTGGCTTGCCTTAATGCTTGGACCATTTGTATGCTTTGTTTGGCTTGCTTTGTTAGTTGGTTTGGCACCATGTTTAACATGATTTTCAGAGCTTTACAATGCATGATTATTGTCCTTGTTTGGTATCTTCAAGTGTGCTTGGGAGTTGCCATGTTTATGCCTTGGGTTTGGACCATAACACTTGCATGTGTGTGTGTGTGTTTAGTCTCCATTTCTAGGCACTTTGGCCACTGATTTTAGGCCAATTAGGAGTAGCCTAATTCATGTTTTAGTCCACTCCATTGCTTGGTTTATATGCCTCTTTGCTTAGGTTGTATGCTTAACAAGTTTAGCTTGCTTGCATTGTCCATGTTGCATGCCTAGTTGACATGCTTAGGGTTGCATTTGCATTGCGCATGTTTGACCTCTTGAAGTGAAGTATGATAGAGGTTTAGCACCCTTGTTTGCTTGTTTGCATTGCATGCATTTAAAATCAAAGTTGCACTCTTGGTTCTTCGGGCCATCATGCATGGAAATACGTGATTGGTGGTCCGGGAATCGAGGCACATGCCCCTTTGAGTCACTAACATGATAAGTGGTGTGTTTGGTGCATAAATGGCTTGAATTACATTGCCATGCATAATGCTGTCCTCTCACATCGTGAGTTGCGTGTTACGAGCATTCATGCTTGGCCGACAAGATTTAGTGCCGGCAATCAACAATGATGGCTTTATTTCGTGCCGGTGGTCTCCTCCTTCAGCCGGTGGTGCTCTACCCCAGCCGGTGGTACTCCCCAGTGCCCTGAGAGGCACTCCTGGGACTTTGGAAATTTTCAGAGGAGGAGAGCAGAGAAAACAGAGGCAATCCGTGCATGGCAAAGGCGGTTCGAGCCGATCCAAGCACGCCGTGATCCGGCCCTCATCCCGAGGCGGTTTATCGCTTTAATTAGATTAATTAATGTATTTAATTAATTTAGTTTAATTTGTAATATTTAATTAGCTTGCGCAGTTAATTTGTATTATTATTTCGGTCCCTCCGAGCGAGGGCATAATTGTAATAAGCGTGTGTGAGTGGGTGTATGTCTTCCAATCCCCATTTCTTTCTTCCCTTTTATTTACCTGCTCACGATGGTAGGTTAGGGCACGTCTTTTTTAGCATACCTTATGCAATGCATGCGTGCATTCATGCATTTGTTTACATGCACCGGGCTCGGTACATCATAAAAACCGCATTGTACTTTCAATTCCAAATTGAATACATGCTATTTGATCACATTTCACATGCCATTTTTAGGGTTAGCCGAGCCTACTCTAGATTGCATTTCTATATGTGTTGCATTAGCCACTTAACATGAACTAGGTCATGCATGTTTGCTAACTAGTTTCTTGTTTTGGCGCGGAGTACGATGTAAGTTTTATGCTTTAGCATCTCGCATGCGTGTGAATGTTAACATGACAGTATGCCTGCCATGCGGCTAAGTGCTTACGTGATAAACTGTTTGAATGCCTGTGGGTGGAGGTTGGATTTCCTGAGTTGGAAAGACTCGTTGAATCCGTATTTTAGCCTACTTGCAAGTAGCAAAAACCAACACGTTTTTCGAGACAAAATGGATATGCAATGTTGTTTCCAAATTAGGTGATCTAGTCTATACTTGTTTGCTATATGCATAACATAGTAATTCTAGGTTAATAATTGGGATAAGAACACATAACATTTTCAAAAACGGATATCATGGTTAGTAGAGGCCGGTCTTCGGACCGGGCGAAAGGGGGTGCTCATAGCTGACCTTCCCCGATCGTACCCAAGCTCCCGAGCCAAGTCCCTTTGGTGATGACGGACACGTGGCCTTTTGGCACCGAGTCAGGGTTTCCTAAATTCTCCATTTTAAAAAATATTTAGGTGGCGACTCTGTATCTGGCAAAGCAGTCCATGTTTGGCACTTCTTTCAAAAAATTGTTTTCTCAAAACGATTTGCCAGAGTTGGACTCTTTGGTTCAGATTACGAACTGCAACAAACAAAAGGGAGTCCGAACTGTAGCAGACCCGCAAAAACGAGCGGAACGGGAGTCTCACCCTCCCGGGGCGTTCGGGGACGTCTACAATAGGCAAGTTTGATCAAGGGTGGAGGCTCAAGAAATGGGAAGAACACTCACTTTTGGGCACTTATATGCTTCTATACACACAATATAGGAAGAGAGAGAGAGAGAGAGAGAGAGAGAGAGAGAGAGAGAGAGAGGAAATTTTTTTAGTGAGAGAAGCTCTCAAAATGTTCTAAGTCTCCGAAGTTGTCTCCCCTCTCTCCTAAATGTGCTCTAACCCTCTAATATGAAGAGAATAGCTTCCTCAACAAGCTTGGGTCGAAAATATCTGATCTGGACAGCTGGAGGTTGTGGAAGATAGCTGAAGGGAGAATATCTGTCAATTTTGGGCTTTTTGGGCATAAGTGGTCGTCCGACCACCTTTTATGGTTGGCCTGCTACTTTTTCTGGTTTTTTAAGACAAAAAATGGGTCTATCGGAAAGAAAAGTGTTCGGCTAGTGATTGGGAAGTCCAAAGGTGGTCGGCCAGGTGTCGAAATTGAAGCCCGGGAAGTTATCTTTCCAATGGCGCAAACCTTGCATTAAAATTCCTCCTGTGCAAAAAGTTATTCCTATTTTGGTGAAGCCGCACAGATTCGGTCCAACCGGAGTGATGTCCTACTTCAACCAACCATATCTCCCCCATCCGGAATTGGCTTTAGGAGATTCTTGAGTGAAAAATGAAGCCTGGAAGCCTTCTTTCCAATGGCGGTGGCCTCATAGACGGATTCCAAGTATGCAAATGAATAAGCCCGATTCAGCGAGGGCTGCTCGACTCTCTCTTAACAATTCATGTCCATTTTCTCCTCTAACTGGGTTTCTTCCCTCTTCTCTTCTTTTCTTCAACTCCAAACCCCTAAGTATGGTGTTTTGAAAGATTTTTCAAAGATTTCATCTCTTTTTCATTCATTTCTACTATGTCCTGACTCGGTTTACCGAAAAGCGTAACATTTAACGAAATGTGAGCCTCGGAACATTGTAGAAACTTTATTTCAAAAATGTTTTGAAAGAGAGGGTTTTAAGGTCTAAAAACCATTCAAAATAGCTTTGGTCCAAAATGGGGTGTAAGGTTGGGACTTGACTCTCCTCTTGCCGAAGAAATCAACCTTTTGCACTGCACAACTTCCAAAACCATCAGTCGCATCCAAGTCTTAAAGGTGGTCAAAAATGGGGTGTCTACACGGCCTCGGTTTGGACTCCCATTCATCAATGACCTTTCTTAGAAAGTCATCTTGTTGCTGTTTCTCTTTAATCTCCTCAATCAATGCTGGTTGAGCAGAAATAGCAGCCAATGTTCCACCTTGTTCACACAACACAATCTCAACTTCAAAATTTTCAAGGTCACATAGCAATTCTTTCTACCCGGTGAGTAAACAGGCTAAATTTCCAATCAATTTTCGACTCAGTGCATTGGCAACAGTATTAGCTTTTCCTGGATGGTACAAAATTTGTAGGTCATAATCTTTTATCAGTTCTAACCATCTCCGCTGCCTCATGTTCAGTTCTTTCTGTGTGAAGAAGTATTTCAAACTCTTGTGATCTGTATACACTTCACATGTTGCCCCATAAAGGTAGTGACGCCAGATTTTCAGTGCAAACATTACTGCGGCAAGTTCTAAATCATGGGTCGGGTAGTTCTTTTCGTGTGGTCTCAGTTATCGGGAAGCATATACAATAACTTTACCATTCTGCATTAAGACACATCCCAAACCTTTATGAGAAGCATCACTAAATACAGTATAACCATTCGTACTTGAAGGTAGGATGAGAATCGGTGCAGTCACAAGTCGAGTTTTTAACTCTTGGAAGGCTGATTCTCTCTGATCGGTCCAGTCAAATGATGTCCCCTTTTGAGTTAACTGAGTCAATGGTAGGGCAATCATGGAGAAGTCTTTCACAAACCTCCTGTAATACTCGACTAAGCCTAGGAAACTTCGGACTTCGGTAACATTAGACGGTCTGGGCCAATTCACTACTACTTCAATTTTATGTGGGTCAACTGTAATACCATCCTTACTGATCACATGTCCCAAAAACATCACACTGTCTAGCCAGAATTCACATTTGGTTAGTTTTGCATAAAGTTTCTGTTCTCTTAGGGTCTGTAAAGCAATTCTCAGATAGTGTTCATGTTCTTCCGTGCTTTTGGAATAAATCAAAATGTCATTTGCAAAAACAACTATAAAGTCATCTAGGAATGGTTTGAAAATTCTGTTCATAAGGTCCATGAATGCAGCAGGTGCATTGGTAACTCCGAAAGGCATAACAAGAAATTTGTAATGTCCATACCTCGTTCGAAAGACAGTCTTTTCAATGACCCCTAATTTGACTTTCACCTAGTGGTATCTGGAACTAAGGTCAATTTTGGAGAACTGTAGACACCCCATTTTTGACCGTCCTCAAGACTTGGACATCACCGTTGGAACACCCGGTGATTACCCATGTTTGTGTTCGTTTGGAGTTCCCGGAGTTCTCGGCTCACGCGCCTTGCCTCAAGACCCCCGAACTCGACCGTTTTGTGTGTGGTTTTGCACCAAACACTTGTGTTTTGCCTTGGAAGGGCAGGGAATGCCTTGTGAGGCATCCCCAAACACCACCGGCACTAGCTAGAGGCCACCGGCTGGTGTTTGTTGCTATCGGCACTTTATTGTGCCGATCGGCACTCTTTTGTGCCGACCGGCACTGAGTTTTGCCAAAACGACATCCTTAGCCGGCCGGGCACTGTGCACTTGCTTTCTGAGATATTTTCAGACAGCTGTTGCATTTGGTCCCCCCCTCCATACACGTGTATGGAGGGGATGAGCCTTTGGCTTACTTAGCTTGTAAGTTTTGTGCCTATAAGAGAGAACCTTCCTCTCTTGGCTCAAGGGTTGGAATTCTTGAGAGATTTTAGCCATTTTAGACAGAGAGAAAGGTCTGGTTTTAGGGTAGAAACCTTGTATCTAACCTATATCTATTCTTCTCTCTTGTTTTGTACACTAGGTGTTTTGGTCATACTATTGCCCATCAACACCTAGTGCTTCACCTTCCTTGGATTCCAGAGGTTCCAGAGGTTTGCTTTGAAGCTTTGGAGCTAGATTTGAGCTCAAGGATCCATCAACTTCAACCTTTGTGAAGGTGGTCAACAAGGGTAAGAAACACTCTCTTTTTACCCCATTTTTGCACCTCCTTTCTACTTGCTTTAAAACAGTTTTTGAGCTTAGTGTTTGGCACATAAAAGTTCTGATTTTTAACCCTCTTTATTGTATATTAAGAGTGTTTGGAGGTTTGGGGAAGTTTGACCCCCTTTAGGCCTTGAAAAGGCCCTTTTTTGTGCTATTTTGTGGAGATCCGGGACTGTCATGCTTGGGCCTCTCCACCACTGACATCTTGAGGGATTTCAGTGGTGGAGATGGTGCCTTAAAGTCCTAGGAAGGAGAGGGCCACCCCCTCTCCTTGTTGTCCTTGAAAAGGGCATGTTTTTGGCCTCCAAAGGAGCACCATGCTTGAGTGTGTGTTGAGCATGTTTAGGTTGTTTTCCATGCTTATATTGCCATGATATAACATGTTTCTAAGTTGGTTTTGGTCTCCTATGCATGCTTAGCATAGATCCCATGTAATGCCTCTTTGTTGCTTTAACATGCCTAGGTTGTGTGCCTCCATTTCTAGCATGTTTTAGGCTCACATCCATGAAGCTTGTATGCTTTTTTTGCTATATATGAGGTCTGTCCATAGTCATTTTGGTCGACCATGACTTGTATTCCATGTCCTCTTTATGTTTGGCTTGTTGGCCTTAAGGGTACAAGTGTATAGCATGCCTTGCTTGCATTACTTTTGATGGTTTGGAACCATTTCATATGCCACTTCAGTCCCCTAGAGGTGCTTGTATGCTTACATTGCATGCCTCTTTGTTGTTTCTTAAGCTTGTGTTGCATGCTCCATGTTTAGGCCTTAATGCATGCCTTTAGACTTATGTCTCTTAGATGCCATCTAAGTGGTCCCTTGGGCCTAATTTGACATGCTAAAAATCTGTTTTGAGTTGTTAAGTGCATGCCATATTTGTTTTGCATAAGTGTGGTTCAATGCCTCATTGACTTGCTTTGATGCCTTAGACTGTTGCATGCATTTGTCTACCTTGCTTAACATGATTTGGCATCATGTTTGACATGAATTTCAGAGCTTGTAATTGCATGCTATTAGTCCATACTTGTGCCTCTTAGATGTGTTCAAGAGTTGCCATGTTCATGCCTTGGTTTTGGACCACAACACTTGCATTTGTGTGTGTGTGTTTAGTCTCCATTTGTAGGCATTTTGGCCACTGTTTTTTGGCCTTTTGGAGCTGCCATAACTCATGCCTTAGTCCACCATTTCATTGGTTTGTATACTTGTCTTATATGCTTGTTTGTATGCTTGCATAAGTGCATCAAATTGTCCATGTTGCATGCCTAGTTGACATGCTTAGGACTTCATCACATTGACATGCATGCCAAGCCTCTTGAAGTGAGTTTGATAGAGGTTTGGCACCCCTTTGTGCTTGTTTGCATTGCATGCATTTGAAAGTGAAGTTGCATTCTCGGTCCTTAGGGCCATCATGCATGAAAATGCGCGATTGGTGGTCCGGGAATCGAGGCACATACCTCTTTGAGTCAATAACATGATAAGGGGTCTGTGTAGTGCATAAATACCTTGAATCACATTGCCATGCATTTTGATGTCCTCTGCTGCTGTGAGTTGCAGGTTTTGCAGGCACTTTGTGCCGGCCGGCACTATTTAGTGCCTACCGACAGTCAATTTGCAGCCGGTGGTTGAATCCAGTGCCGGTGGCCTCCTCTTTCAGCCGGTGATGTTCTATCCCAGCCGGTGGTAATCTCCAGTGCTCTGAGGAGTAGTCCTAAGACTTTGGAAGTCTGCAGAGGAGGATAGCAGGGGAAACAGAGGCACACTTGCATGGCAGTGCGGTTCCGAGCGAGTCGGCGCACGCAAAGATGCATCCAAATTTCATCCCGAGGAGATTTACTGCTTTTATTAGATTAATTAAGTTATTTGATTAATTTAATTAATTTGTAATAATTAGCTTGCGTAGTTGATTATCTGTATTATTATTTTGGTCCCTCCGAGTGAGGGCGAATTTGTAATAAGTGTGTGTGAGTGGGTGTATGTTTTCCAACCCCCATTTCTTTCTATCCCTTTTATTTACCTGCTTACGATGGTAGATTAGGGCACGTTTACTTTAGCATACCTTATGCAATGCATGTGTGCATTCATGCATTTGTTTACATGCATCGGGCTCGGCACATCATGCAAACTGCATCGCACTTTCAATTCCAAATTGAATATGTGATAGTTGTTGCATCTCATATGCCATGTTTAGGGTTAGCCGAGCCTGTTTAGATTACACTCCTGTATGTGTTGCATTAGCCACTTAACATGAACTAGGTCATGCATGTTTTGCCAACTAGTTTCCTGTTTTGGCACGGAGTACAATGTGAGTTTTATGCTTTAGCATATCGCATGCGTGTGATTGTTAACATGACAGTATGCTTGCCATGCGGCTAATTGCTTACATGATAAACTGTTTGAATGCCTGTGCGTGGAGGTTGGATTGCTTGAGTTGGGAATACTCATTGAAATCCGTATTTTAGCCTACTTGCGAGTAGCAAAAACCAACACGTTTTTTGAGACAAAACGGATATGCAGTGTTTATTTCCAAATTAGGCAGTCTAGTCTATACTTGTTTGTTGTGCGCATAACATAGTAATTCTAGGCTAATAACTGGAATAAGAACGCATAAAGTTTTCAAAAACGGATATCACGGTTAGTAGAGGCCAGTCTTCGGACCGGGCGAAAGGGGGTGCTCATAGCTGACCTTCCCCGATCGTACCCAAGCTCCCGAGCCAAGTCACTTTGGTGATGACGGACACGTGGCCTTCGGCACCGAGTCAGGGTTTCCTAAATTCCCCATTTTAAAAATATTTAGGTGGCGACTCTGTATCTGGCAAAGCAGTCCATGTTTGGCACTACTTTTCAAAAAATTGTTTTCTTCAAAACGATTTGCCAGAGTTGGACTCTTTGGTTCAGATTACAAACCGCAACAAACAAAAGGTCGAGCGCGAAGCGCCGTTACTTTTCAAAATTCATTTTCGTTTCAAACGATTTGCTTGCCGAGGGTGGACTCTGGTATTACGAACGAACCGCAACAGCAGAGTCCAAGGCCGTTTGGGTTTCATTTTCAAAATCTGCTTTTTCCACGATTTGCCGAGGTGGACTTTCTTTGGTTCGGACACGTAAATCGCAACAAAGCAAAAGGGAGTCCGAACTGTAGAGTGAGGCCCACGGGCGCGTCTACAGTTTCTGGCGACTCTGCTGGGGAGTTTAGAGAGCTTGACTCGAACTCGTGATATCCTGTTTTGATCTCGCTTGTGTGTTTCTTCGCATTGCATTTGCATTGGTGCGCCTAGGAACACAGTGTTCTGCCATCTGCCATTCCTGAACAGTTTGCCGGAGGCTTGTCTTGTCAAGGCATGTCCATAAGGCTGACCGGTTGTGGGCTCTGACAGCATGGGAATACAAACCCCGGTTTACCGGGGCACCCTTTTTGACCATTCGACCTAGTGCATATTCGGAATCCATAGTGATCATTCCAAACTAGGACAGGTTGCTTACCTGATGCTAAGTTGTTTGAAACCGCTGTGTGCGTAGTGAAACCCTAGATCCTGACGAAATAGGACAGGGAAACCCTACCCCAACATAGGGGTGTATTGGTTCTCATTTATCTGCTATGTGCTTTTTAGAGTGAATCTCTACGGGGAAGGTACATATCAGTTTACCAGTTTGGGTATCCGGCCCGAGGGGCACCAGTATCAGTGTTGTTGAGAACCGATTATATCTGCGGGTATCAGTTCAGTTTTGGGAACAGTGATTCTGGGGCGATGATTCGATAGTAGAGATCGATGTTTGATCAGGTTCTGTTGGATCTGTTTGGAATTTGAAATCTTTGCTTTTCCTTCGGGGGTTCAGTGTTTAGAAAGTTGAGACAGAGTAGTAGACTTCGCCGAGGCGTGGACTAGGGATGACGCAGAGTTCAGAAGAGATAGTGGTTATGGCAGCCGCACTAGATCAAGGGATCACCCTACAGAGTGAGGCCGGCGTTGATATGCCGCATCCTCCCAGGTCGCCTGCTGCACACCTGATCTGGGCACCCCAGTTTTATCAGGCTCGCGAGCCCACCACATTCGAACTAATGGGGATGATAGGTGATCTCCAAAGATCTGTGGCAGATCTCGCTTACGGAATGTCAGCCTCGGTTGCACCATATGCCGGAAATTTCGAGCCCCAGGAGCCCCCGCTACTGGGGCGGATTGTGATCGAGCTCAACCAGCCGAAGATGGCCTCCACCCACAACAGTGATATATCAGTGCCAACCCAAACCTCTCACCAGGCTGAGGCCGGAGGTAAAAACAAGGCAAAGGCAGATGCCGATCCCGTGGAACAACTGCTGTGGGCAGTCGAGGCTTTGAAAGCCGGAGGGATGAACAAGCAATAGGTATCCGCAATTGTGACCAAGATTGCGAAGGATGCTTTTCCCACTCCACCTGAGGGCAGTTCAAGCCAGTCAGAGAATCGGGATAGGCCTGTTATGTTGAAGCAATTTCTCTCACTCCCAACCCCACACAGAGGAAGGACCAGAAATCCAAGCCCGCACCGGCCGATCCGTTCGCCAGCACATCCAGCAAGAACACTCAGAATTCCAAATACCAGCCCCGGGGGCACAGGGCCTTTCATGCTCTCTACATGCCGCTGTCTAGGGCACTCATCATTCTGGCCAAAAAGGGACACCTAACACCTCTTGAGCCCCGACCTTTGCCGAAGATCCTCCCGGCAGGCCATGATGCCACACAGTACTGCGCGTACCACCAGCAGACTGGCCACCCTACTGATAATTGTTTTTGCCTCCGCCATGAGGTGCAAGATCTGATTGACAACGAGGTTATCCTCCCACCCACCTCAGCTAAATCCGTCACCACCCAGCTGCTGGATTTTGAGGACACCAATACTGCGAGTATGTAATTGAGATTCGACCGCCTGCGGGCAGCGCCTCGAGTTTTTTGATGTGGCGTCTGGCACGCATTTTTGATCATCTGTGAATGCTAACTTTTGTAAATTCTGGCTTGGGTGTCGAGTCAGTGTCTTGTCTTGTTTTGAGTCTGTCCCTCTATTTTGAGTCAGCCTTTTTGCTTAAGGGTCTGTCTTGTTGTAACGAGTCAGTCCCTCTTTTGTATAGAATACTAGGTGACTCTGGGGTTGTTGCCTCGAGCACCGTTTTGTTCTGTAATTACTTCTTTTTGCTTTCTTTTTGGGTTTGTCTCTGCCGTGGAGCCAGTTGCGTCTGGGGAACCTGAATGAAACAGCTGCGGCTATCGTATTTCCGTACCATTTGTGTTGGGCTAGTTGTGCCAGAGAATTCGAATGGGGCGACAGCGCATTCCACCTATTCTTGTGTGCCCTAATAATTATTGCTTTGACCTAAGTTTTTCAAAACCTTTTTGAACACTGCGGTGATAAAAACGAAAAGGAAGGAATTCCTCGGGTTTTAGAAAACTTTGATCAAATTGAAAGAAAGAGAGGCGTGCTAAGCCTTAATGATTGAGATCATGCCTGTCAGCGTGAGTACTGAGAAGGACCCTGGCTTAATCCAGACTGGTTCCACACTGTCTTCAGCGCGAGCGATTCGTCGCCTTCTTAAAAACTTTCAAAAACAAAATGTTTTGCGCGGTCCTGCGAAGACCTGTGTGGAATCGCTCTTGAGATCGCGCAGCTTAGGATCGCTCTCAGCCTCGAGACCCGACCCTCATTTTCAGACCTTGGACCGGCATCCAGAATGTTCAATATCAATGTGAGACCCGTGTGGCCCAACTCGAAGCAGCCCTCGATCAAGAGGCACCGAAATCGGAGTAAAAAGAATAAATTTCACCAGTGGAAGTTAGCAAAGCAACCGTGATGGACCCTCCTGCAAAGTACTGCAACAGTCGTTCTCCTGGAAACGGAGAGGCTTCAATTCAAAAAACCATTTGGCATGGACTTGCTACACTTTTACCCTTTGAGAGGCTCACTGGGCCGAAAACCCGGGAGGGCGACCCAGGCAAAAGTTAGAGCAAAAGAAAAATGCAAAAGAAAAAGAGCAAAAAGAAAAGAAAAAAAAATACAAAAAGAAAAATGCAAAAGAAAAAGAGCAAAAAGAAAAGAAAAAATACAAAAAGAAAAATGCAAAAGAAAAGAACAACATAAAAGAAAAAAGAAAAGAAAAAAAACGAATGAAAAATAGAAAAATAAATAAAGAAAAGGAGCTCGCAAGGTCGAAAACCCGCATTGGGCGCCTTGGCAAAAGTAAGAGCCTGAAAAAGTGAAGGTTAAAATACCGAGGTACATTTAACCGAACGAGAGTACCTTCTTAGAAGGCTTGATTCCCATGTTTGGGATACGTAGGCAACTTCATCCTGAAGTCCAGCCCTTAACGCTTCCATAGCGTTTCAGTCCATGCAATGGTTTTGATTACCCGTGCTTCCTCCAAATCCGATGTTTCGGCTACGATATCTGGAACTACGTGATCAACTTCCTCTTGAAGACCAGCCGCCGACGCTTTCAAGATGACTGTGTACATATATTGGTTGTAGCCGTCTTCAATCCTCTCCGTGCCCGGGAGCCCGGTCGCGATCAATCATCAATGAACATGCCGCGGCATTATCCAAACAAGGGGCAACTTTCCGTTGCCCTGCACCGCCATAAGTTGCCCTGAGTTGCCGCCCAAACTAGGGGCAACTTTCCGTTGCCCTCTATCCCTTCAAGCAAGGGGCAATTTTCCAAAAAATTGCCTCCGATCCGAGGTTGCGCATCTCGAGGGTAAGTTCCGTGCTTGTCAAGCATCGACTGTTTGTAAAAATAGTTTTTGGAAAATTTTTACTGAGGTTGACTGTTTTCTCGAAAATTATTTCATTTTCCAAAACCGGACCATGTTTGGACCCAAAAAAGGAAAATTTTCAGTGCTTACAGCCTGACTTGCATGATTTTCAAATCAAAAATTGAACAAGCATGTTAATCTGACGATCATTTTGGTCAAAATTGTTTTAGAAAGAAAACAAAAAATGGTCAAAGTGATGACTAGGGGCACAGTCGAGTCAGGTGTTCTGTCTCTCCCTTGTCATCAACGCACTCGCCAGAAAGGCGCCCTATCTACCAGAAGAAATAGCCGTGAGCTAGCTGTATTTGGCGCGAATCCGCCGCTTCCTATTCATCTGTCGATCACCCTGGGAAGGGATGAAAAATGAGAGAATAAAGAATAGAGAGGTGTAAGTCGAGAGAAAAGTAAGAAAAGGGTTTTTGTGAGAAAAACCGAGCCCGAGGGCCGAGTGACGTGAGAATCACACAAATTAGAAAGGGTGGGAATTTACCCGGAAAAACTGGCTCCTCGAGGTCTGAGGCCTTTGGTTTCCTCAACATGTCCGTGTGTCGTGTCTTTTGATTTGTCGGTCTCAACGTAGTTTTGAGTCTTTTTCGAGTGTGTCTCGTTGTGTTTAGGTCGTGCGCCTTTTGCTTTCTTTACTTGAGTCCTCCCCGCTGTGTTCAGTTGTAGGCTCGACACCCCGGTTGTGAAACCCTTTTTAAGTCAATCGTTTGTGCTCAGAATGCTGTGCCATTCTCTACATCTATGCGAGGCAGGAGAAGAAAAGGGAAATTTTGAGGCATCCGAATGTGTTTCGACTCCAACTGTTTTAGCTTTGTGGTCCGTCTTGTTGGATTGGGCTGTTTGTTCAAGGTTTGCTGTGTGCAGAATGAACCGAGTATTGTGTTATGAGCTGTGTGCAGATTAATCCCCAGCAGAATGTGGGCGATTTGTTCAGTTTGAGCAATGGTTTGTATGGGTTGTTTGCTATTAGTTGGTTGGTTATCCGATCAGTACAGTGCAAATGCTCCATTTTCAGACAATAAATCAATTTCGTTTACATTGAGGTGTAATATGATGCAATGCAGTGCAAAGTATGAGGTATGTAAATAAAACACTTTTCAGATAAAAGTCTGTTTCATATCGTCATCTTTTCCAAGTACAAAATTTTGAAGAAAGCAAAAACCTGCCCGCGGCAGTACAAAGTACTCTATCTACGAAAAGAGAAAAGTACAAGAAAAGAAGAAAGACAAAAGCAGCAAAAATCTGTATCATCATCAACGGCCTCATGCCTGGGGATCCGTCCTCGCCCTCTTCCTGGGCAGAAGCCCAGGAGCATCATCAAAAGCGTCGCTGTCAGAGCCCGAGCCCGAGCCCGAGCCCTAGCTGTCCCCGGCCTCCTCCTCGGATGACTCCGCCTCCGCCTCTGACTCGCCGTCACCTAGAACCGGCGCCTGTGAGCTGCTCCCCACATGACCACGTCCCCCTCTGGTATGGGGGAATATCCGACCATCCCGAGTAGAAAGGGGAGGCCCAGCTGGAGCAGCGCCACCCACCGGAGGAATCGGAAAGGGAGGCTGAAAAATACAAAAGGCAAATGCATCAGAATGCTGTGAGCAGTGAATCAGTGCAGAATGCAGTGTATGAGTACAGTATGTGAATGCCGTGAGCAGTGAATTAGTGCAGAGTGCAGTGTATGAGTACAGTGTATGAATGCCGTGAGCAGTTTAGCAGATCTTGTGCAGTGCATCAGATTGTATGGAACAGAGTATGGTTTGAGACCGTGGTCAGAAAAACATACCGGAAGACTGTAGGCGGCCATGACATCGAAGTCATTGCAGGCCCATTCGTGGAAGCACTCACCCACTCTGCGTGTACTTTTATCGCGGGAAGCACAGCTCCCGAATTTAGCGTGTACTCGGAGGAAGCCTGCAAAATATCAGATGCATCAGTATTCTGCGGAATATCAAATGAACAGAAATGGAATGACAATGCAAGATGCAAAATGAAGTAATACGTACCGGGGGTAAGTCGAGAACACCGGCTAACTCGTGACCAACTGGGAGAGGAACGAAGGGGATCTGGTAAGTCTCCCCGCCCTGCCCCCTGTACGTCAGCATAGTGGGCAGAGCAGGCCAGCCGGTCCCTCGTCCCCTCCGTACTCCGCCCCTGCCTCGGACTCGGGCCCTCCCCGATGCCCCTGCTCCTGCCTCTGCCCTGGCCGCCGGCGCCGCAGGTCTCCCCCCCTTAGCTCGAGGGCCGCCGCTCAAAGGCCGCATGATGAAGATCCGGATGTACTCCGAGTAGTCACCCTCGCCTCTGAAGCCGTCCTCGTCCCAGCCGAGGGTGTAGTCCGCCACCTCCTGGTGAGAGAACCTCTTGGTATCCCTCATGTGCTCCGAAGGGTGAACCGGGACTATCTGCTCAGGTAACCCAAGGGTCTGGCGCAAGAAACGCTCCCCTAGGTACCAAGCCCGACAGACCGGGCCCTCCAGTAGAATCCGGTAGCGAGAGGCCTCCTCGGCACCGGCGAATCGATCCTGGATCCCCGCTGGCACCGCAGTCCATGGCCGCCAGGTGATCTGAAATTGAAACACAGTTGTTTACCTACTGTAATCAAAATGTACTTGTATGAAGCAGAGCTTGAATAAACTGCAAGTAAAACATACCTCGGCCGAGGCAACGGTGTCAAAGAATCGGCGGAAAAAGCTGAAGGTGTCCCGGGGCCTCCGGGTGCATCGCTCGTCGTAGCGGCGGGAGAACGGGATGACCAGGGGAGTCTCCATCTCCGGCACTGGCTCCAGCCTGGGGAAGTAGGCATACACCCATAGCTGCAAAACAGATGTTAGTATGACCATCAGATAAAGCAGAATGCAGAATGAAGCAGAAATGACAGAGCCGTGTGTTGTGTAGTGTACTTTGCAGAGTGTACAGTGTGACCAACGTCTGATCAATGTAAGCAGTATGTTTGTGCGGGTGTACGATATCTGATCGATGCTAAACCGTCGGGGTGTCAGCGATTATGCGAGTCGATGTAAAAGCGAATATATGTGTGTGCGTGTATACGAGATCAGATAGTGTGAGCAAAGTCCAGTACGGAATACAGAAAGTATGTAAAGTGGAAATGTAAAGCAGAGAAGAAGACATACCTCCCAAGCCACGAGAGACTGAGCTCATGTAGCCGTAGAGGGTGGCCAGAGCCGCGTCACCCCAGTCAAAGCGCAAGAGATCTCTGACATCCACCAGTGCGCTGAGAAGGCAGAGGGGCACCGTGTTCGCCCAGTCGGCGAAGAGGGTCGTCCCCAGCAGGAACATGAGGAAGCCGCGTGCATATCTCTCCACCGCCTCCTGGGTCATCGGAGCCTCGTCACCAAGGGTGGGCTGGACCCTGAACTGAACCTCGAACCAGGAATACCTGACAAAGCCAGGACGCGCCAGAGGCGGTGCCTCGCCAAGCAAGTAGACCTGAGCCGAGGTCCACTCATCCATGTCTGTGTCGAAGGGGATCGGATCACCCCCGGTCCCGATGCCGGTGAGCATCGCGAAGTCATAAGGGGTCATCGTCATGTCCCCTGCCGCAGACAGATGAAATGAATCGGTGGTGTCCCACCACCTCTCTGCCAGAGCAGCGAGGAGAGGTCTGCAGGCGGAGAGCCTGGAAAGCCCCCTGCAGAATGCGCCAAAGCCGCCTCGATCGACGATCTGACGGACTGCGTCGGGTAGCTCAGCGTACCACTCCCGAGCGACGGTATTCCCATACCCACGGATGGTATGGGAACCTCCCTGTTTACAAACAAACAATTGCGAAGCAATGTGAAATGTACAGCTATGAGAAGCAGTTAAAGTCGGTACAAATCTAGCATGCGTGCGGGCTTTCAAATTCAAACAGAAACCGGGTGCCGGTATTGCTCACAGTAAACTACGGCGCGTGAGGCGTTAGTGTGCTTCGAGTGGCCCAGTGTAAACTTGGTGCACGTGTGCACGTTTTTCAGATGCAAACAAATGTCAGGTTTCAGTGTACCAGTAGGTGGACTATTGGCCTGTGATGTGTCAGTGCTCCTGTGAGGATTAGTGTAAACATAGCATGTGTGCACGTTTTTCAAAGTTTAAACAGATGCTAGGTGCTGGTATGTATCAGTGAATCACCAACAAGTGATGTTACAGTGTATCTGCGTGATTCAGTGTAAGTTTAGCATGCGTGCAGGTTTTTCAGATTCAAGCGAGTGCCGGACATCCGTGAGTTTGCAGTGAATTACAGTGTGTGCCGTGTGCTTGGGTAATTCAGGCTAATGCAGTGTGTGTGCATGTGTGTTGGTCCTAAACAGATATCAGTTGCAAGTATGGTTGCGATCAACTACAATGTACAGTGTATCAGGATTACGCAGTTAAAGAACTAAAGCAATTATGGCAGTTGGCAGTTCTACATTGCGAAAAATGAAACAGAGCAGAAATGTTACCTCAGAAGCACGGAAGGACAAGTGAGAGGCCGGCTCGCGCAGGAGAAGCTCCGGGTCCAGCGCTCTGTCGAAGCCGCGGAAGTGGCGGAGTCCGTCTGGTGGTAGCACGTGAATGGCCGACCGGTAGGTCACCGGATCAAATGGGCGCTCGCTCAATGGCAGGAGCTCGACCCCGGGATCCATCTCATGGTCCGGGGGAGTCCCGACGTGTGGAACATCGTCCGCCATAGCAATGGAAGTGAGAAAATGGCCGAAAAAGCCGGAATGCGAAAAGTCAACTGACAAAGTCAACCCCGAGAGGGTCGGAAATGACCGGAAGGGTCGGAATGTGAAAAGACACAAAAATGAAGACAAAATCAAGGGGAACAAGTCCCGAAAAGGCGGGAATAGCAAAAAGTGCACCGAAACGAAGTTTTGTTCGGTTGGAAATGTCCGAAACGCGAAGAATATCGCGAATCCGACAAGAAAACAAGCGTGAAACGCGAAGAAATCGGCAAAAAATCGAGAGGAAATTGCTCTAGAGAGAGAGGGTGAAGTTTTCGGCGGTTTAGAAGTGGAGAAAATAGGGTTTCAAACCCTATTTTATAAGACCCGGAGCGAAATGGCAAATCTGCCCCCGATCAGCCATTTTCTGCCGGTTGGCACTTTTTTGTGCCAGTCGGCACATTTTTGTGCCGGTGGAGGAGTTCAAGCAGCCGGTGATGGCCGGTGATCTTCCCACCCAGCCGGTGGTGTTCTCCAGGCCCTGTTTAGGCAAGATGAGGGGTTTTGGGTCTTCATAGCTCAAGAAAATGCAAGGAAGTGCATCTCCGACGCTCAACCGGCCTCCGTTTTGACTTCGGACAGTGTTTTATGTGTATGGCACTCAAATTCAAGCAAGGACCGTATCCTTTTGTATCCTTTTGTCTTTCATAAGATTTAAAAGTTGCCCCATGTGTGTTGCATGCATTCCTCACACCGTCCGGTGCGCCGCATCGCGCCGTCTCGCACGTCCCTTGTGACTTGCGCCGTTTTCCATCCTATGAGGTATGTGTGCCTCGTTTGCATTTGCATTTCATTTCGACTCACGTGAGGTATGCTACCTCACATGTCTCATTTGCATTTCATTTCGATTCACGTGAGGTGTGCTACCTCACGTGTCTCATTTGCATTCCATTTCGACTCACGTGAGGTGTGCTACCTCACGTGTCTCATTTGCATTTCATTTCGATTCACGTGAGGTGTGCTACCTCACGTGTCTCATTTGCATTTCATTTCGATTCACGTGAGGTGTGCTACCTCACGTGTCTCATTTGCATTCCACTCCGATTCACGTAGGGTGTGCTACCTCACGTACATCGCTTTGCATTACACCGGGTCCGGCGGGACCGAAAACACGCACGGTCCGGCGGGACCAAAAACATGCACCGGTCCAGGAGACCTTAAATCCTCGGGAGGTGCAAGACCTTCGGTGCGTTACACCCCATTACATTTGGCACACATTTCATTGCATCTCGAGGCACGTACGCCTCGTTTTTGCACTCCATTTTCCATCAAATGAGGTACGCGTGCCTCATTTCACATTTCATTGCATCTCGAGGCACGTACGCCTCGTTTTGCACTTCATTTTCCATCAAATGAGGTACGCGTGCCTCATTTCGCATTTCATTGCATCTCGAGGCACATACGCCTCGTTTTGCACTTCATTTTCCATCAAATGAGGTACGCGTGCCTCGTTTTGCATTCCATTTTCCACCAATGAGGTACGCGTGCCTCATGATTCATTTCATTCTCACTTGCATTGTTTTGCATCCCTTGTGGCACGCGTGTCACATTCGCACAGTTACCCCACACAGGGTCCGGCGGGACCGAAAACACGCACGGTCCGGCGGGACTTTAGACACGCGCGGTCTAGGAGACCTTAAATCCTCGGGAGGTGTAAGACCTTCGGTGCGTTGAGTTGCCCCTTATTGCATTTGGCATGCATTCCATCGCGCTATTTTGCGCACCGCACTTACGTTGCCCCGAAACAGGGTCCGGCGGGACCGAAAACACGCACCGGTCTAGGAGACCTTAAATCCTCGGGAGGTGCGAGACCTCCGATGCATCGAGTTGCACCTCATTGCATTTTAACATTTTCATGCATCACATTGTAAATATTGCATTGTCATGCATCATCATAGGTAGTGCATATGTCATGCATTTCAAAAAAAAAAAAAAAACAACAACATGCATTGTCTTGCATTTTTTCCATCATCATGCATCATTTGCATTTTCAAAAAAAAACAAAAACAACAACCAAAAACATGCATTATCGTGCATTCATTTTGCATTCTCGGTCTAGGAGACCTTAAATCTATTGAAGGTGCAATTCCTTTGGTGTTTGTCGTGCCCGAACGACTTCCTTGTTTGCGGTGAGTTCCTAAGAGACCAACGGGGACGGTAAAGACTAGAGTTCGAATGGCTCACGCCTACAACGCAAAGGTTCGGGATTTCCGAGACTAGAGTCTGGTTTAAATACCCAAGGGGTGTACCCTCGGCTTGAAACCTGTATGGAAGCCCCATAGGTTGAGGCGGCGTGTCTACGCCTCAATTCTGGATACTGAACCAACCTAGTATACCATCCCGTTGGAAGAATAGGGAAAACCGCAATCGCGGTCATTGCATCATTTCCATTATCATGCATTCCATCTATTGCATATTTGTAGATATTGCATTATAGGTTGCATGCATTCCATTGCATCACCTTCCATCTATGGCTTGCGCCTTTCCTTGTTGAGCTTGGTCTGGTATGTGCCTATACTTTTCACGTCGAAACATAGTTACATGCGCCGCGCCGTGATAACCGACACCTTTTCTATGTTAGACGCGGCTTGTACGCGTACATGCCTTTCCTAGGCAAGATTTGGTTTGGCTTGCGTGCCATATCCATTGTATCCATTCCATTGCATGCATTCCATTGCATCACCTTCCATCTATGGCTTGCGCCTTTCCTTGTTGAGCTTGGTCTGGTATGTGCCTATACTTTTCACGTCAAAACATAGTTCTGTGTGCACTCGCGCCGTGATGGCTTCGACACCTTTTCTATGTTAGACGCGGCTTGTATGCGTACATGCCTTTCCTAGGCGAAATTTGGATTGGCTTGCGTGCCATATCCATTGTATCCATTCCATTGCATGCATTCCATTGCATCACCTTCCATCTATGGCTTGCGCCTTTCCTTGTTGAGCTTGGTCTGGTATGTGCCTATACTTTTCACGTCAAAACATAGTTCTGTGTGCGCTCGCACCGTGATGGCTTCGACACCTTTTCTATGTTAGACGCGGCTTGTATGTGTACATGCCTTTCCTAGGCAAAATTTGGATTGGCTTGCGTGCCATATCCATTGTATCCATTCCATTGCATGCATTCCATTGCATCACCTTCCATCTATGGCTTGCGCCTTTCCTTGTTGAGCTTGGTCTGGTATGTGCCTATACTTTTCACGTCGAAACATAGTTCTATGTGCGCTCGCGCCGTGATGGCTTCGACACCTTTTCTATGTTAGACGCGGCTTGTACGCGTACATGCCTTTCCTAGGCAAGATTTGGTTTGGCTTACGTGCCATATCCATTGTATCCATTCCATTGCATGCATTCCATTGCATCACCTTCCATCTATGGCTTGCGCCTTTCCTTGTTGAGCTTGGTCTGGTATGTGCCTATACTTTTCACGTCGAAACATAGTTCTGTGTGCGCTCGCGCCGTGATGGCTTTGACACCTTTTCTGTGTTAGACGCGGCTTGTACGCGTACATGCCTTTCCTAGGCAAGATTTGGTTTGGCTTGCGTGCCATATCCATTGTATCCATTCCATTGCATGCATTCCATTGCATCACCTTCCATCCATGGCTTGCGCCTTTCCTTGTTGAGCTTGGTCTGGTTTGTGCCTATACTTTTCACGTCGAAACATAGTTCTGTGTGCGCTCGCGCCGTGATGGCTTCGACACCTTTTCTATGTTAGACGCGGCCTGTATGCGTGCATGCCTTTCCTAGGTGAGATGCGGTTTGGCCCGCGTGCCATATCCATTATATATTACATTGTAGTGTAATTGTTGCACCCTGCATTAGGATCATTGTCCAATCCCCAGCAGATCTTTTCCCCACTTATGTCAATCCACCCAATACTTGTTCTCGTGTCCGTCTACATTACTCATAGTTCTATGTGCGTTCGCGCCGTGATGACTTCGACACCTTTTCTATGGTAGACGGACTTGTTACTTCCATCAATCTATCTGACATATGTGTGGTTTCGAACCGTTCATGATTGGATCATGATTCAATTGCATTGCATATCATTTGCATGGTATATATTTGTTTTGTAGTTTTGCATATCATTTGCATTACATTTAGATTTAATTGCATATCATCGCACTGTTTTGTGCACTTCGTTGCATTGTCATGCATGTTGCTAACAATATTGTATCTGTTAAAGTTGCTTCCTTTTTCAGGCACGATATTGTATGTACGATTCATTTGAAGCTGGCACGACCAGACGAACCAGACAGGTATTGTATCCTCCGAGTGAGACGTATCGAGAATTACACAATTCTCATACACCCTTTCTGCATTGTAGTGTAGTTTGGAGTATTCTAGCTTAAAACTGTTGCATGCGTGTTTCGTTACAGCTTTCTTTGCATGATCATGAGTTATGCTTTGGCTCCGTGCATTGTCTTGCATTTTGCCCCTGCCTTCGGGCGCATATCTTACTTATCGTGCATGTTTGTCTAAGTCTTCGGCCTTGTCAAAAATGGGTTGTCTCTGAGCTTTGACATTCACTCCCGTCATTGTTATGACTTTCGAGTTCTGTCAAAGACGGGCAACTGTAGACACCCCATTTTTGACCGTCCTCAAGACTTGGACGTCACCGTTGGAACACCCGGTGATTACCCATGTTTGTGTTCGTTTGGAGTTCCCGGAGTTCTCGGCTCATGCGCCTTGCCTCAGGACCTCCGAACTCGACCGTTTTGTGTCTGGTTTTGCACCAAACACTTGTGTTTTGCCTTGGAAGGGCAGGGAATGCCTTGTGAGGCATCCCCAAACACCACCGGCACTAGCTTGTAAGTTTTGTACCTATAAGAGAGAACCTTCCTCTCTTGGCTCAAGGGTTGGAATTCTTGAGAGATTTTAGCCATTTTAGACAGAGAGGAAGGTCTGGTTTTAGGGTAGAAACCTTGTATCTAACCTATATCTATTCGTCTCTCTTGTTTTGTACACTAGGTGTTTTGGTCATACTATTGCCCATCAACACCTAGTGCTTCACCTTCCTTGGATTCCAGAGGTTCCAGAGGTTTTCTTTGAAGCTTTGGAGCTGGATTTGAGCTCAAGGATCCATCAACTTCAACCTTTGTGAAGGTGGTCAACAAGGGTAAGAAACACTCTCTTTTTACCCCATTTTTGCACCTCCTTTCTACTTGCTTTAAAACAGTTTTTGAGCTTAGTGTTTGGCACATAAAAGTTCTGATTTTTAACCCTCTTTATTGTATATTAAGAGTGTTTGGAGGTTTGGGGAAGTTTGACCCCCTTTAGGCCTTGAAAAGGCCCTTTTTTGTGCTGTTTTGTGGAGATCCGGGACTGTCATGCTTGGGCCTCTCCACCACTGAAATCTTGAGGGATTTTAGTGGTGGAGATGGTGCCTTAAAGTCCTAGGAAGGAGAGGGCCACCCCCTCTCCTTGTTGTCCTTGAAAAGGGCATGTTTTTGGCCTCCAAAGGAGCACCATGCTTGAGTGTGTGTTGAGCATGTTTAGGTTGTTTTCCATGCTTATATTGCCATGATATAACATGTTTCTAAGTTGGTTTTGGTCTCCTATGCATGCTTAGCATAGATCCCATGTAATGCCTCTTTGTTGCTTTAACATGCCTAGGTTGTGTGCCTCCATTTCTAGCATGTTTTAGGCTCACATCCATGAAGCTTGTATGCTTTTTTTGCTATATATGAGGTCTGTCCATAGTCATTTTGGTGACCATGACTTGTATTCCATGTCCTCTTTATGTTTGGCTTGTTGGCCTTAAGGGTACAAGTGTATAGCATGCCTTGCTTGCATTACTTTTGATGGGTTGGAACCATCTCATATGCCACTTCAGTCTCCTAGAGGTGCTTGTATGCTTACATAGCCTGCCTGTTTGTTGTCTCATAAGCTTGAGTTGCAGGGTCCATGTTGAGGCCATAAAGCATGCCTTTAGACTTATGTCTCTTAGATGCCATCTAAGTGGTCCCTTGGGCCTAATTTGACATGCTAAAAATCTGTTTTGAGTTGTTAAGTGCATGCCATATTTGTTTTGCATAAGTGTGGTTCAATGCCTCATTCACTTGCTTTGATGCCTTAGGCATTTGCATGCATTTGTCTACCTTGCTTAACATGATTTGGCATCATGTTTGACATGAATTTCAGAGCTTGTAATTGCATGCTATTAGTCCATACTTGTGCCTCTTAGATGTGTTCAAGAGTTGCCATGTTCATGCCTTGGTTTTGGACCACAACACTTGCATTTGTGTGTGTGTGTTTAGTCTCCATTTGTAGGCATTTTGGCCCTTTGTTTTTGGCCTTTTGGAGCTGCCATAACTCATGCCTTAGTCCACCATTTCATTGGTTTGTATACTTGTCTTATATGCTTGTTTGTATGCTTGCATAAGTGCATCAAATTGTCCATGTTGCATGCCTAGTTGACATGCTTAGGACTTCATCACATTGACATGCATGCCAAGCCTCTTGAAGT
The DNA here is from genome assembly GCA_025200525.1 of Camellia lanceoleosa. Lineage (NCBI taxonomy): Eukaryota > Viridiplantae > Streptophyta > Magnoliopsida > Ericales > Theaceae > Camellia > Camellia lanceoleosa. The sequence continues at coordinate 13,155,083 of CM045758.1, forward strand.
GAGTTTGATAGAGGTTTGGCACCCCTTTGTGCTTGTTTGCATTGCATGCATTTGAAAGTGAAGTTGCATTCTCTGTCCTTATGTCCATCATGTATGAAAATCTTGTGATTGGTGAGGGAATCGAGGCACATACCTCTTTGAGTCAATAACATGATAAGGGGTCTGTGTAGTGCATAAATACCTTGAATCACATTGCCATGCATTTCTTTGTCTCTTCTTTGTGAGTTGCGGAGTTTGCGAGCACTTTGTGCCGGCCGGCACTATTTAGTGCCGACCGGTAGTCAATTTGCAGCCGGTGGTTGAATCCAGTGCCGGTGGCCTCCTCTTTCAACCGGTGATGTTCTATCCCAGCCGGTGGTAATCTCCAGTGCTCTGAGGAGTAGTCCTAAGACTTTGGAAGTCTGCAGAGGAGGATAGCAGGGGAAACAGAGGCACACTTGCATGGCAGTCTTAAGCGAGTCCGAACGCGGCGCATCCAGCCCTCATCCCGAGGAGATTTACTGCTTTTATTAGATTAATTAAGTTATTTGATTAATTTAATTAATTTGTAATAATTAGCTTGCGTAGTTGATTATCTGTATTATTATTTTGGTCCCTCCGAGTGAGGGCGAATTTGTAATAAGTGTGTGAGTGGGTGTATGTCTTCCAACCCCCATTTCTTTCTATCCCTTTTATTTACCTTCTTACGATGGTAGATTAGGGCACGTTTACTTTAGCATACCTTATGCGATGCATGTGTGCATTCATGCATTTGTTTACATGCATCGGGCTCGGCACATCATGCAAACTGCATCGCACTTTCAATTCCAAATTGAATATGTGATAGTTGTTGCATCTCATGTGCCATGTTTAGGGTTAGCCGAGCCTGTTTAGATTACACTCATGTATGTGTTGCATTAGCCACTTAACATGAACTAGGTCATGCATGTTTTGCTAACTAGTTTCCTGTTTTGGCACGGAGTACAATGTGAGTTTTATGCTTTAGCATATCGCATGCGTGTGATTGTTAACATGACAGTATGCTTGCCATGCGGCTAATTGCTTACATGATAAACTGTTTGAATGCCTGTGGGTGGAGGTTGGATTGCTTGAGTTGGGAATACTCATTGAAATCCGTATTTTAGCCTACTTGTGAGTAGCAAAAACCAACACGTTTTTCGAGACAAAACGGATATGCAGTGTTTATTTCCAAATTAGGCAGTCTAGTCTATACTTGTTTGCTGTGCGCATAACATAGTAATTCTAGGCTAATAACTAGAATAAGAACGCATAAAGTTTTCAAAAACGGATATCACGGTTAGTAGAGGCCGGTCTTGGACGGCAAAAGTGCTCATAGCTGACCTTCCCCGATCGTACCCAAGCTCCCGAGCCAAGTCACTTTGGTGATGACGGACACGTGGCCTTCGGCACCGAGTCAGGGTTTCCTAAATTCCCCATTTTAAAAATATTTAGGTGGCGACTCTGTATCTGGCAAAGCAGTCCATGTTTGGCACTACTTTTCAAAAAATTGTTTTCTTCAAAACGATTTGCCAGAGTTTGACTCTTTGGTTCAGATTAGGAACCGCAACAAACAAAAGCAGGAGAGTCCGAACTGTAGCGCGGGTTTGGCACTACTTTTCAAAAATCGGTTTTCTTCAAAACGATTTGCCAGAGGTGGACTCTTTGGTTCAGATTATGAACCGCAACAAAGCAAAAGGGAGTCCGAACTGTAGAGTGAGGCCCACGGGCGCGTCTACAAGAACACTTGAGCACCCTGTAACTGATCAAATAAGTCATCAATACGAGGCAGTGGGTATTTATTTTTCACTGTTACCTTGTTTAGTTCACGGTAGTCAATACAGAGTCTTAATGAGCCGTCTTTCTTTTTCACAAATAAAACGAGTGCGCCCCATGGTGAAGTACTGGGCCTAATGAACTTCATATCTAACAGTTCTTGCAGCTGAACTTTCAACTCCTTCAATTCAGTCGGTGTCATTTTGTAAGGAGCTTTAGATACTGGTTGTGTGATCGGAATCACATCAATGGTGAACTCAATCTCCCTATCAATCAAATCTCTTGGCAGGTCATCTGGAAAAACATCTGGGAATTCTCTGAGTATAGGAATACTGTTCACATCAGTTTTAGCATCAGTAGGTACAGTCAATACACAACACAAATACCCTTTACACCTATTTTTAATCAGTTTAAAAGCTTTCATGGATGAAATCATATATGGGGGCGGTACTACTCCAACTCTGTTAACACACAAATTCAGGCAGTCCAGGTGGACGAAAAACAACTTGTTTTGTTACACAATCTATGGTAGCATGATATTTCGTTAACCAGTCCATTCCCAATATCACATCAAAGTGATCAATATTCAAAGGCAGTAAATCAATATACAGATGTACATCTCCAACAATAATTTCACATGCAGGATATATATAAGCACAAGTCATGGATCCTCCAACAGGTAAAGATACAATTAACAGATAATTCATAGGTTCCAGTGGTCTATTTAATTTTTGCGAAAAAGTATGCGATACATATGAATGTGTAGACCCTGAATCAATCAGAACATAAGCATTTTGAGCACAAATTGAGAGTATACCTGACACAACGGTCTCGGTATTCTACACATCTCCCGATACGAGTGCGAACACTCGGCCTTGCCTTAGAGGCCCTTTCCCAGTAGTTTTGGGGTTAGGTTTCGGTGTAACAGTTGATGATGCGCCGCTAGCTGTAGCTTTACTATTGCCTTGGGAAATGGAAGGGAAATCTTTGACCATGTGGCCCGCTTTGCCACACCTGTAACAAGCACTAGAAATTTTATAACAAACCCCTTTATGATTCTTACCACATTCGGAGTAGGGTGGTATGGAACGGTTCCCTTGACTAGAACTGTTTGTTGACTATTTGTTCTGCTTTTTGTTCAATGAACTGTTCTGGCTTTTCTTAAATTTAAAACCCTGTCTCTTACCACGCCATTCAGACGCCGGTGTTTCAATCTGTTTCAATGCTTCGATATTCGACTCAACCATTATTGCTCGGTCAAGAACATCCACATATTTCAGTAGTTTCAGAACATTGATTCTGTCAAGTATTCAACATTAAGGCCGCCTTCAAACTTCCTGGCCTTTTTGCAATCAGTATCAACCATGTGCGGTGCATAACGGGCGAGTTCAGTGAACCTTGACTTATACTCAGCTACGGACATGGTACCTTGTTTCAATTGTTCAAACTCAGTCACTTTACGATCCCTGACACACTGAGGGAAGTATTTCTCAAAGAAGGACTCTTTAAACTGAGCCCCAGTTATAGCAGTATTAGTGTCACGAACAAGCATCCACCACCTTCTGGCCTTTTCTTGTAAAGTAAAAGTGGCCAATAACACTTTGTGTGCTTAAGAACACGGAAACACTTCAAATAATTTTTTTGTTTCTAGAACCCATGCTTCGGCCTTTAACGGTTCAAGGCCTCCTTGAAACGATGGCGGTTTCATTTTACTAGACTTCTGTGTTAGAGCTATTATATCCCCATCATTAACATTCGGTTCCGGCTATACCGGAGGAGGTGGGGGCTATTGATTCTGTTGTTGTTGTTGTTGTTTCCTTAAGGCCTCAGTCAATAGTTCAACTGTTCTTTCTAGTCTTGCCATTCTAGCATCAGATAATTCAGTTTCATTGGCATTCCTTGCATTATCCATTTCACTATATGCAACACAATAATAATAAACATAGGAGTTGCACACTTAAACATATTAGCACATTAGCACATATATTCATGTCATGGCTACACACTTTTTCATGCTCATGCAATGCCCTAATTACTTCTCTAGGACATCTTATAGCTCATTTGGACACGTGTGTGCGGTATAACTCGTGGTTTAGTATCGCTCTGATACCACTCTGTCACGACCCAAACCCGCCCCTAAGGGTTTAGCACCATAACCGGCCAATAATCCGAGATTACCGAAGGCCTACTTATGATAATATGATGTCTGATCGAAGTGGTGGAAGCCAAAAGCGATAAATAAACAATGTCCAATGGTGTGGCGGTCTGTATGCAAGAAGACTTTTGAACACATTCACATGAAACGAGCGATAGATACATACATCACATCTGAGACATTGGGTTAGGGACCACATCCTAACATTGATCTGATACAAGCTTATTTAGTCTATACAAAATAGAGACAGAAAGGGTGGATCTAAAACACCCCAAAAGCCCTAGCTTTAGCAAGCTCGGAACCTCGTAGTGAGGCACATTGGTTGGCTTGACAAAAGGAGTTTAACCCAACGCTCCTAGCTTCGGTCCGGTGCCTGAACACCTACATATATATATATATATATATATCTATTTATACAGTGAGCTAAAGCCCAGTGAATAATAAAATGCGTAAAGAGGTTAAGAATGAATGTCCTTTCAGTATTAAAAACAGTCATCTGTATCAGTATATCAGTTACTCAATCATAGTAGTCATATGTGATACATCCAATAGCAAAACAATACATTAGGTCTTAGCAGACCGAACAGTCAGTTGATGGCCATCATATCAGTAAACAGTAGTGGTTCCAAACATGGGAATCGACAAAGATCTCTGTAACAGTAGCAGTACAGTAACAGTAAGTTGCTATGGATGCCACGAATACAATTCACAAATAGGACAAACATTCATTCAGTAAACAGTGTTATTTCATAAAGCAGTTCAGTCATTCGTTCAGAAAGTAATCTCAATTGAACGTATCTTTACAACATTGTTACTCACAGAGTTCTGGGCTACAGATAGGCTAGTGAGCGTCCTCGGATGCCAACCCTACACAGTTACAGGATGACTTAGGAATCAATGACTTAATCCCTAACGTGACTCGGTGTGGTTCTACATCAATATCCTCATTAAGATGCCTTAAACTTGGCCTAGGAATGCCTAGGATGAAATGAGGATGCAAAGATGCACTTCAAAACACTTTTCAATTTTTTCTTTGAAAGAGGGTCCCCTCGGCGTGTCTTTCCCCTCGGCGGACATCTTGACAAAGGAGCTCGCTCGGCGTGACTTCCTTTCGCGGAATTGTAAAAATCTTGGATGCACGAAATTCACGCTCGACGGGAGCTCAACCTTCGTTCGAGCGTGAGACACAAGTCCTCGCTCGAGCGTGCATTCCCTTGCTCGAGCGGACTGTAAACACATGCAAAGTACTGGATATACGCATTCCCCGCTTGAGCATCACTTTCCCCGCTCGAGCGAACTACATGAACTCAGAGTGTATGCTCGAGCGTGGAGTTCCCCGCTCGAGCGGGGCGTGAGTCCAAATTCTGGAAATTCCATATTGAACCTTCAAGTTCAAAATCAACTTTAAATGCATCAAATTCAATCCTTTTGGGCTAATTTTCTGGAAAAACACTTTAAAACCCATAATATGATATGTTTCACAGGTCAATTTGTAAAATCAAAGTCCAAAGGTAAGTCCATTTGAACACAATTTCAATAAAACTTCAAGAACACAATGTGTATGTAACATGCATGTGTTCAACTAAATTCAAAGCTTCAAATACATGCTCCCAAGAGCCAATTCCCTAAAAAACATGATGAATTCAGGGATTATAACAATAATATGGACATGAATGCAAGAATTTCCATGAAAACCACTCTAAACTTCATAATATGCACATGCATGCAAGAATTAAGCTTCAATTCAACAATCTAAACCAATTCTTGACTCTAATCCTCAATATATCAAGAACCATGCAAGAACTAACTTAAATACAAGTTTAAGAAGATGGTTCCTCTACCTTATGCATTGAATTCAAGATGTAGAAGCTCACATATGCAATCCTCTCTTCAAATCTCTCAATCTTCCAAGCAAATCTTTCAAGATGAAACAATTCTCTTTTAAGTCTCTCTCTCTCTCTCTCTCTCTCTCTCTCTCTCTCTCTCTCTCTATCTATCTCTCACGGTTTGGTCTCAAAGATGAGCAAAATGATGCAACACATAAGCTCTAACAAGACTTAACAAAGTGGCCCACTTCTATGGCATTTTGGTAAATAAAGCCAACTAATGTAATTCAACATTATTTAATCTAACTTAATCATACAAAATCACATTTCAATTAAATATACCATAAAATCACATAAATTCTAATTAACACATAACACTAATCAATTTCAAATTAGTGGCCAGATAAGGCCTTCAATTCTGATTTAAAACATAAAACATGAACAGATCAATTAACAATCAAACAGATAGAAATGCATTTAAACTAACACACTCAATCAGTCAGTTCAGAATTTCAATCAATTCAGTTACTTATCATGATCAATCACAATTTAGCAATAATCAATGGTATATCAGTAAACAGTGGTGCGAGTTATCACACTAAATAAATAGGAACATACCTGTAGGAGCAAAATTAGGTAAAACAGAGTGTACCAGTGAGTCCGGAAGGTCGAAAATAGTTAGAAAAGGTGTGTTGTGCAGAGATGGCGTCGTGAAGGCTAAAATGATGTCAGCGGCGCACAATAGCAAGTTGCGATGAAAACACGATAGCGAAGACTGCGGCGCCGCAAGTAGCATGATTAGCGCCGCGCACGGCTCCGCGGGAAGCGATTGGTGCCGGTGCACAATAGCGAGCAGCGCATGTAAGCGCTGCTTGCAGTGCGCATGAAAAGCGAGGTTGGCGTCGACGGGCGTGAGTAAAACAGCGGAGCGTGGCGTGTGCGAGTGTGGCGGAAGGCGAGGCGCCGAACACAAAGGTGACGCGTGGAGGCGCGTGACAGCGTTTCTGATGACGGGCGTGGTGCCGTTGGAATCGTGAGGTGATTCCGAGCTGTTTGGTGTAGTGCCACTGTGTACGAAACTAAGCATAAAAAACGAAAAATGCCAGAAGTGTATAACTGGGCTCTGATACCATGTAAGATTGGTAAAGAGAGAGAAAGAATGAAGTGTTTGTTATATTCAGTATATTGTTTACAAGAGTGATGATTCTCATTTATAGATAAGAGCACCGAAAGGAGAAAAAAACATAATAATGAAAGCTATACACTATGAAAGCATAATAATGAAAGTGTTTGTTAGTGGTGTTCCCTTTACAGCATATATATTATGTATATTATATATATTAACATTTACAATGTATTCGGCTTTAGTTTTGGATCACTTCATCATCTTCATGATCCAGTCTTCAGAATGAAAAAATATTTTGTTTTTGTCTTCTGTTTTTTCTTGGCTCTTTGTATTGAAATAATATATTTTTAAAAAATGAAAAATGATTCAACCAGACCCATTAATTTCTATTCACTTTTGTTTCGTATTACACATGCAAAATTTTCATTATTAAAATTATATTGGAATTTATCTTATTATTGTCTAAAATTTGAATTTATAAAGAATTTGTATAAAGAAAATAAAAGAACAAACAAATCCCTTCTGTTTTCCGCAAATCTTTAATTTCAAGTGCCTTACTCATAGTGACGCATAACTTGAAGGACAAGTTCAAATTACATCCCCTAAAAATATTAGATTTGTGACTGAAAATGAAAAGTCGCGTCAATGCTGTATTTGGGTTTATGATCACAAAACTACATATATTGTTCATACTGTATTTGGGGTTATATACACCACATATATATATATAGTCAACTGTAATTTTAATTCATACTGCAAAACAACATATATTGTTCTGATTAAGACCAACAAGAAACATAAGTAGATTCAAAACAAAGAGAACATCAAAAGTGAATCCTAATCCCTGTCAAACCCATAACCCCAAGTTGTTGATTTTTCATTCTAAATAACGATTGTTGCGGAAGTAGCCAGCTGGGTCACTCTCAAAGTCATCTCTGTTACAAGCAATAAATAGCTTTTCACGTCGCTTAGTGATTAAAATCCAGCTCAATCGGTGCTTCCTAGAACCTTGTTTGGGATCATGCTACAATTTCTCAATTTGAAAGCTCTTTTAAATCAATTTAAGAAGGAAAATGTTAAAAACGGTCCTTAAAATTATTGTTAGTGTTAAGCGTGTGAAAGTATTTTTAAATGTCGCATTGAAAATATGATAATTTTTTGATACTTTATGTTTTTTATCGATAATTTTTAAGGTTGTTATTAATAAAATGCTTTTAAAAATATTGAAAATCTTAACTTAGCTTGGTCTTATAGATTAAAGTATTTAAATTTTAAAAAAAAAATTTTAAAAAAAAAATCAAATTCAGCAGGTTATTTGGGCCAATGTCCACCATGATTGAATACAAGACACACACAAATAACAATTTAGGTATGTATACACATCAATTAGCCATAAATACTATTTGCATCTGTCATGAACGATATAGATTAAGGGGTTATTTGATATGTTCTAAAAAAACCTTTTAGTTAAATAAGTCAATTTCTCATGGAAAGAAGTCAAAAAGTCACTCAACTTCCACTACAGGAAATATAGGATTTAACGGCGTTCATTTAACGGCGCTTTTTTAAACGTCACTGTTTTTAACATTTAACGACGTTTTATAAACGTCGCATTTTATTTTGAATAAAACGGTACCGTTTAGGGAATCAAAGTCGTTTTTTAAACGCCTTCACATGTCTTACAATAATGTTATTCCTCGCTCTCTCTCTCTTAGCTCTGAGAATCAGAAAACCCTTCTCCCTCTCTCTCTCTTTTCAAGCCCTCATTTTGAATCTGGGAAACCTTCAGTCTCAGAGAAACCAATCCCTCAAATCTCTCACTCACCCGATCGCTCGCTCTCTCTCTAAACCCTTCAGTCTCAGATATTACGATTCAACCTTCTTCAGCTCGGTTTCATCTCAGATCCAATCTTAGAGTGATTTCGACTTCGAAGTTCTCTCTCTCTCTCTCTTAATTTCAAAGCTCCACCGCCACCACCATCTGCATCATTGACTAAGGTGAGCACCAGTGTCTACAATCTCAATTTCGTATTCTCTCTCTCTCTCTCTCTCTCTCTCTCTCTCTCTCTCTCTCTCTCAAGCGCTTCTTTCTGTCGATTCTTCTCCTAGGGTTTACATATGTTTAAGATTTTAGATCTGAGATTTTTCATTCAAAAATATATGTTTCAGATATGAGATTTTTCATTCAAAAATATATGTTTATGATTTGAAATTTCTCATTCAAAAATATTTGTTTGAGATTTGAAATTTCTCAATAAAAAATATATAGTCTTTCCTCATTAAAAATTTTCATTTGAAACAATATCCTTTTAGATATGAGATTTTCATTCTAAAATACATGTTTCAGATCTGACAGTTTTTATTTGTTTGAGATCTGAAGACTCACTGGGATTTTTTTTGGGTATAGTCTTCTTTTTTATTATTGATTTTTTAGGGAACTTGATTACTCAAGCTTTTGCATATATGAATGACATCCTTGATGAAGTCTGCGGCTATGTTCTGTGTGTTATCAATTCATGCCATATTCATTGAAAAAGTGTAATAAATTATTGACAATCTATCCTTGAATGTTATGAGTTTACCTTCAAATAGTTTATGCCAATGGATTTGTTTTACTATTTTCAACTTATTTTAATAGCGAATTTGAGGTAGTTTGCTATTTGAATAGCAAAATAACAACTTATTTTAAGGTAAACAATCAATATTTTCATGCTCCCGATGCTGCTAGTTGACTTTGTTTATCATGTATTTGTTAATGTTTAATGATCCACTAATCTAGTTATAGTTGGTAGTCAAAATGCAAAGAGAAGAGGCTGAAAATGATTAGGCTTATTTTAATATACAAAATTGAAAACAGAGACAAAAAAAATTGTAAGTTTTCAAAATTAACAGAAACCCTTAATTAAAAAATAAGAGTGTGTGAAGCTCTGTGCACTTTGTCTCTCTCTGTGTGGCTGTGTGTGTGGTATGAGACAGACTTGATGGACGAGTGTATGAATAAGAGAGTCATATGTTATCTACATTCTTATTGCCATATTAGGACTTATGATCTCAGGCATATATATCAGTTCAGTTGTTTTTCTACATCATTCTTTAGTACAGAAGCACTTTCATATTTTCGTAACTTCTTGAATCCTTAAAAAATGATTGCTTGAATTTGCTCATACATGGCATTGTGGTGCTACTTCATCTAGCTATATTAACCTTTTTTTTTTCTTTTTTTTTTGTAAACATGGAACATACTCTACAATTTAATGAAATTTGTCAAAAACTTCGTTCACTAATATGAACTCATTGACAAAAGGTCAAAAAAAGAGATAGAAACGGTGCTATGGGCTCATTCACGGGCTGGGAATGGGAGTCGTGTATTTAATTGGGAAAAGTGGCAAGTCACTCTATATTTAACCTTCCATGTATATACTTATTTATGTAGATGTATATGGTGTGTGGATCTGCTAGTGAACAAGACAAGATACATCGTGAGAAATCTTATGGTTGCTAAAAGCAGGTTCATTCTTTGAAAGTTTACATTTTGGTATGGCATTTAAAGCTTACAAGTGGAATGTCACTAGTTTGGGAGAAAACTTGTGTGACTGAGCTTGTCTATTTGTGTGAATAAGTTTAGTTTTCAGTACATGTTTTTGCAGACATAGCACAATAGTGTTTATTATGTTCATATATTCTGGTACAATTGAAACTTAGGTACTCTGCTAGTTTTGATCTTTTTTTCTATTTGTACCATTTGGGAATTTTTTATTTTTTATTTTTTATTTGAGCTAGAGAATTAGCAATCCAAATTATTGTCATCAAAAGAAGCGTTTTTAGGGAAGCAAGGAAAACATTGTGGATCAAAGACCTGCTAATGTTTTTTGACCTTACATGATTGGTCCAACCTAAGAACATGAACATGATCCAACGAAGATGTTAATGGATAGTAGATTTCATCTAGTACATATATGATTCATTCAAATTATATTAATTGATTTTTAAATTGGGTAAATATTAGTCATTGTCTTATGATTTGGCTTTCATTCACTTCTACATATTTGTATGCATCTAGGAGTTGGTCCTACCATTATGAAAACTTGTGTCTGGTTTGTGCCTTTTGTTCATTAATTCATCATCTAAAACGTTGGGTTACAATATTTTGTGATTTTCACTATTCTGTCAATAAGTTTATCATATTGGTGATTTGAGTGTTTTCCATTCAATTGTTTTCTTTTTCAATGCTTTTTGGGTTGAATCAATTTCTTTTGCCTCGGGCACCATAGTTTACCTTGGTTGGACTCTTTGTTCTTTTTCGTTTTGGGCACTAAATGGGCATGTGATGCGGAGAATTAACAACAACGAACTCTCTAGTAGAGAAAGCGGTGATATCGATGTTTGGTAGTTCTCTTTTTCTTTTTCCTCTTCCAAATTTATATAATTTTAAGATTTTAATGTTCATGACATGATACTTAAGTATATATCCAAATAAATCAATGTTTTACGGCTATAATGTTGCGGATAAATCACCGAGAATCGAAGGCATAATTAAAGCTTGAGAAGAAGTTGGAAGGAATGAAAATGTGTGCCTTATTTGTGTGAAGAGTTTGTTGCCAAGGCAATTGAGTACCTCAAGGACAACAAGACTGGGGCGAAGATCATTGATATCCTTCACAACACGTGCTCGGCTGATCCTATTGAGCAAAAGGTAATGGCTGACATAAATGACATTGGATTTGAATAAACTTGTTTGTTCACCATAATCCCGAGCTTTAGGCATTGTCAAGTTTCTCATGCCTAATTTGTAAACACTAATAGGATTAATGAATACCCAATTACCCATTCTAGGTAGTTATTATTAGATAGCGATGTTTTTCGGTGATTGCCACCAAAAACATCTGCAACTACATGATTTCAGCCTTCACTAGTTGATTGGTTATCTTGATCAGCAAGTGTTGGGATTCAAACTGTCTGTTTGCATGAATGGATCTATCATCTTTGTCATGTTGATTTGTATAAAAAATGAGTAGGTTCTCTTCATTTGAATGGCCCATCTTCTTCACATATGGTGATAATTGGAAGACTTACAACTATAATATTTTTTTGGCAGTGCATAACTTTGGTGGACTATTACGTTACTCTCTTATTCTCAGAGATTGAATTATTGCAACCCGAAGATTTCTGCAAATTTTCTACCTTTGTGAACAACGAGTACTCTCTTCTTGGTCACTAGCTAAGGCTAAGTCTGTAATTTTCCATCTTGCTATTTCGGAAGTTATAGTAAAGTTGAAAGATCCTAACACATAGGTACATATACTTCCAATCATCAGCTGATCTCCAAGAAATACAATTATAAATTGTATCTTTCAATTTACAACTGCAAATTACCTTTGTGACTTTATTTTGTTCTTCGTGAGTTTGGGTTATGCATTGGAGACACAAAATCATGAAGGGCAAGATAATAGTCATTCACACAGCTTAAATAAGGGAGCTTTTTATATGTATGTATATCATACTGCATCTAAATTATTCTGATTATTACATTTGATTGGTGTGGGTATTCTACAAAATAATTGGAGAACTGAATGTCTGATGAAAACCCTTAGTCTCAAGGAACAATAGAGTATAGAGTACTTGTGCTTCTATTATCTCAAGTATTCAACGGTTTAGCACCTTTCAGTACCGTGCTATGTACTCTTGCAAAATCATCTCTTCATGTTATTAGTGTCTTCCATATTAGTATGAGCTTTTAATGTTTTTCTCGAATGGGTGGGCTTGTAGTTCATTAAGCAATGAGTAGCAAGTAGGTGGACTATCTGTTGTGCACTAGATTGGCTTTCATCACTTTCCTGTTTCTTCTATGGTGAGAGGATTTACCATGCAGGTTGTTGTTTAGGTGAATATCAAAGTTGATATTTTTTGTCTGTTTTAATTCAAACATAAGATTCCCAATGCCTTGGTACTTTGAAGTTGGTTTTCCTTGTTTAAAATGATCTAGTGTAGTTAATTGCGAGCTGGCTCTCTTGGTTCTCGACTTCTCATAATTGTTTAAACAAGATGCATGGTGAGTGAAATTAGAGGGTTTTTGTTTACCCTAGAGATACTATTTTGAATGACTTGCATTTAGTAAAAAATACTGGAAATATTTTTCATTGAATCTTGAGCTTTTTGAATTACTTCAGTATAGGATGTGAAGCATACTATTGACAGAGGTTAGAACTCAGAAGAGTTTGGTTTTTAACCTATGTGGTGTCTAATTCATTTAATTCCTAATCTTAGGGCACTAGGGGACTCAATTCTTTATCATCTTTAACTGCAGTTAAATAGCATTTCTATGTAAAAAATGTGTATAATATTACTTTTGAATATTCGTGTGTTGTTGACCCGTCTTTGAACCAATTTTTACATTTGTAGACATTTTTAAGTTTTGAGTAATGTTTATATATAGGAGTTTTAGGTGTTTCGTTTTATTTGATTTTACTATAATAATGCAGGTGTCACCCTGTTGTGACCTTTATAATATATTCATACTTAACAAAAAAAAAAAGTGTGGTGATAGAAAAAAAATTAGGCACAACCATGGGTTCCACTTGAGTTTTGATCCTGGACCCATTCTGCATCTGGAAAATTTTCACAATCTATGCAGTTTAGGGCAAAAAGCTTATTTCTATATGTTTTCACGTTAAACAGTTTAACAATTTGAATTTAATCCATCTTCTTTTGGTAAACACTTTCTGCTTCTCCACTAGTTTGATCTATAGAATATCTGGGTTGTATTTTAACCACCATTTATATTTGCGATGAAATGAAAATGATTTAATATGTCCTCTATTTAGAAGGAAGCAATACTTTTCCGTTAACCCCCTTCTTGTTTCTTTCCACCAACAGTAATTAGGTTAGGAAATTATAAGATAAAGAATCTCAACACTTGTCCTTTGAATTCAATCATTTGGAAAAGATGTTACCCACGAAGTAGAATACTCTAGTTCAATGTTTATTTTTACTTTTTTTAATTCCAAGATCTATACTTGAATCAACTGTTGATATGAGAAAAGGAGGTTGCAAATGAAATGGATTGCCATTTAACAAACTATTCAGAAGGAAAGAGATTGTCAATTAACTTTTTCTGTTATTTCTCCAGCTTACTTTGACCATTGTCTATATTGCCATTGGTGTTTTTGCATGTGCTTGGATAAGCCAAATGTTCATTCACTGTTTCCTTTTCTTTTTTCCCCCACATGAATTCTGATTCTTTGCAAGTAACAATACTAACTCATTCTATGTAATAGAGGTCTAATCTTTGGATTATTCTTGGAGAAACGGCGGATTCTGATGATCAGGTCAAATATGTTCAAGTATTATTAGATCAGGACATGAGTTCTTTTTTTTTTTTTTTTTAACATATAGGAATAATGGAGATATTGTAAGCCAAGTATTGAGTGAAGTGCGGCTCATCCAGTCTGCTCTTAGTGAAAAAGTATGTAACATATGTGAAACATTGTCTCAAAAGAGTATTTATGTTTTGCTATAAAAGTCAGCTACTTCTGAATTGGTTTGCTCTTTTAAAATATCTTGTAACCTTTGATCAGTTTTGGCTTGGCAGGTTGGAAGTCATATTCATAACTTTTTTTTTTTTTTTTGATCGGCAAACAAAAGTCTTTATTGATGAGAGCAAGTAAAAATACAGCACATCAATAAAGAGGAGCTTGGAGCTAAATGAAGCTCCAAGCTCCAGTTGGTGAGAAACCAACAAAAGAAAACAAGAAGAGAATCTGAACAGATCGGCGATCCGCAGACACCATAGTGGAAGCGAGACACCTGTTTAGCACCCATTTACGCAACAAAATTTGGACAAAGCGAGACAACAAAGGGCAAGCTAACTCTAGCACCATCGAAGCGGCATTAGAGAGGCTTTGGTGAAATCGGTTAGCTTATTGAAGCACCAATCAACCGACAAGCGACCCTAGCGACTTAACACTCAACAAACCAAACCACGGCCGGCCGAGATGCCAAGTCATATTCATAACATGACCTCCTTCTTTAGCGGACTTGTGATTGGATTTCTCAACTTTTGGCAGATTGCCTCTGATTACTTTAGCCATCGGTCCATTTATTGTTGCTACGGGAGGAATATCAAATATATTTCTCCATAGGCTTGCTGAGAGTATTTCTCCATAAGCCAAATGTTCTTTCGTGGCAGACTATATGTGGTCATGTTTATTACGGAAGATGGTTTGGCTTTTGAGATTATATATATATATGAATGTGTGTAAGGGAAAGAGGGGGAGTGTTTGGGTGCCACCACCCCTCCCTCTTCCGGCGAATGCCATTCCTCTCCTCTGCTACGCCCTCCTGCCTACTTGTGTTACTTCCTAGGCCTTTCTCCATCGACCCTTACATTCTCTCTTCTTCTTCTTCTTTTCTGACTCGATGTTGCTTCTCTGTTTGGCTGCTACCTCCTTGAACAAGACTGAAGATCTGCAAACCGTTGTCACTCTCCCCTTCTTCCTTTCCTCATGTGCGACTTTCTCTCTCTCTCTCTCTCTCTCTCTCTCTCTCTCTAGAACGAGTTTTTAAAAGAAATGGTGGAATTAATTTTTTAAAACTCAAACCAAACATCATACTAGAATGTAGGGATAGAATTATGATTCCAAAACCCTTTCAAAAGCAATATTTGTGAAAAATCTAGAAACCTCCTAGATGTTGATTTGTGATTATGTATCAATTTTAAGCAGAATATAACAATCCCAATCAAGCAATCAAGAGAAAAAGACACAACGATTTTTACGTGGAAAAATCATAATTGGACACCTCCAATTGTGATCAAAAAACCACGGGCAACTACCACAAGACAATCCACTAAGAATAATTAAAGGAATTACTCAAGTATACTCTCAATTATCTAGCGAATCCACAACGCCTAATTGAACCAACCTCTACGTGCCTCTTCCAACCCCATCTTCACTACGGAATTGTCTTTCTGATGAGCCACCGGAGTTCACAAAGCTTGCTCGAATTCTTCAGAATTCACAACTGAAGAATAACTCTCTCTTTTGTGTATAACAAACAAACCTTTGATGAACTCTCTTTAAACCATGAGTTGAAGACACAATAAAAACATCAAAGAAAACAAACAAAATATCTCGAGATATAAACCTTAAGATCCAAAAAGAAGATGCGGAGAAAAAAATTAATGAGTAGTCTAGTTTTGGGAGAAAATCAACTACTTATAGAAAATCCAAAAGTAATCCTATTTTTGGAAGAAAACCAACTTCTTAAAGAACTCCAAAGTAATCCTGGTTTTGAAAGAAAACCAACTTCTTAAAGAACTCCAAAGTAATCCTAGTTTGACCCAACATGTGAATTTAAAAAATTACAACCTTGGGTTTGATCCATGGAATTTGACAACAAATGGTCCTAACAATCTCCCCCTTTGTCAAATCCCGGACAAAACCATGCTAAAACAGTTTTCCTAACAAAAACACTAAAACAATTTTCCAATCAAAACAAGAACAACACCACCAACTAGGAACCAGCACTTATAGCCAAATCTTTTACAAACTTATTTCTCAAGGTCATGATCTGCAAAACAACTATTAGTGCCACAATCTCCAAAACAACTATTTGTCCCACAAGAGAGTCTATGAAAAAGCAATAAACATATGGCTAGATTATCTTGAAGTATGAGAAGAAAAACATGAATAGATGCGACTTGGAGATTTTAAGAACGTGTAGCATGAAAACCTGAAAACTAAGATATATGCACCCGCACCCTACACAACATAACTCCCCCTTTTTAACATGAATTGACAAAGAAGGCTTCTACAACTAAAGCAAGATCATAAAACACACAAGCAAGGATATGATGATGTAAATATCAGGAGCATGGAACAAGGAAATAATAAGCAAATAGTGCATAACAATATGCAAAACAACTATAGCCAATCTCCCCTACCAAACAAATCAAAGTGATCATGCTAACAAACTCTTGTAAAGATAAACCAAACTCCCCCTTACTAAAAACAATAAACAAGAAAAAAACGACAAAAATAATATGGTGGAGCAAGCAAGAATTCCAGATTTGTACCTCAAAACACACAAGACTATCCAAGAAGCACAATTACTTGAAAACATAATGTGCACAGCCTCTAGAAAATTCCTCATAAAAGTAAGTGATGCATTATGTGAAAAGCATAGATCCCATGATAAAAGTGTGTGTGTGACTCTTGGGATTCGACAAACACTAGATTCAAATCCTAGTAGTGATATAAAAGCTGGACTTCCAACAAGAGAATCTAAGCATAACTATGGAAAGTCAAACTACTAGGAATCAAGGGGTATTTGTTGAGTAAAGGCGGAGGCTCCCCCTCAATCAATGAATCCTTTTTTTTTCACATCTTTTTCTTTTCTTTCTTTTGCACATTTTTTTCTCTTCTTTTTTTTTTTCTTTTTCTTTTTCTTTTTCTTTTGCACACTCATTGGCGGCTGACACGCTCAAGAGTATGGAAACCGAACCAGAGAAGCATGGATATAATAAGGATGGCCTGGTTGGTGACTCTGAGGTAGCCTTTTCCTCATGGCTGGACTACAAAGAATAGAGGGGAAAGCCATGGAGATGCAAAAAGATGGAAGGTGGTTAAGAGACTCAACATCACCCATGATATGCTAGTATAGGTCAATTCCTCTAGAAAAGCAAGAGATACAGTACCAGAAGTCCATATGAAAAAAATAATCACTAAGGCGAAAGACTCCCATATTTGCTAATCCAAGAGTGTGTACAGAATGAGACATACTAATCAAAAAACACACACTCCAAAATGAGTAATGACCACATAAAGCACACACATATTAGCAGTGTGGATATTCTCATCAATTCCAATATGCACCAAGGACTACTCAAAAATTTCAAGCTTGCAGAACCATACTAAGAAAATCTTTTTGGGTTTTTCTATTTTTTATTTTTTTTTCTTTTTCTAAACAAAGCAAGACAAAAAAAACAAACATTCATACATTTTTTTTCATTAAAAAAAAACACAGAGACCCAAAAAAAAACTAAAAAGAGTAAACACATTAACACAAGTCAACTTGTCTCACCCAAATCCTTCTGGTCTTAACAAAATTAGGTCTAGCGGTCTTGGTAAGTGTCATGGTGTTATGAACACCCTCATGAATCTTGGTATTCCGCCTAGATATGTAAGTCAAATTTCTACCCTTTTGCAGTATTCTCCCATGCAACTTATAACAATAAGGGCGAATATGACCATGCATACCACAATGATGACAAATAAAAACAGGGTGTACCTTCTTTTCTTTTACCTTACCAACTCTAGAGAGTTTGAGAAGTCTTTCCTCTTGTTGAATCTTTAGTTCTCCCTTTCCTTGAGTTCTTGTATCATGAGATGTGGAAGCATTCTGTTTTTGCTCTTTCTTACCTCCAAAGCCAATGCAACTCTTGTCTGAACAGATTTGTTGAGACCCAATAATATCATCCAAAGTCTTTGATCCTTTGTTCCAAAGACCAATAGTAACCATAGCACCTTGAGCTCTTCCTCTTTCTTGATCATTAGTTCTTCCAAGGCAACTTGTGACATCTCGAGAGATTCAATCTTTTCTTCATACATGGCATGAGTTTCCTGTAGCTCATCCCTCTCTGTCTCACAACTCAACAATTTTGCACAAAGAAGTTGTTGATCATCAGCTATCTTGATGGCATTGATCCTATCCTCGGAAATCTCCTCCTTAAGTTTGACATTCTCACCTTCACATGCTTTGAGTTTCTTTGTGAGTTTGTCATTCAATTTGAATAAATTAAGAGACTCCTTATACAACTTTTCATAAGCTTTCTCAAGCTCTTCATTATCATCCTCCGAGGATTCATCATCAGTGGTGTTCTCAACCGACCTCTTCGGAGACTCTGTTCGTCCTTCGGTTTCGGAAGCCACCATGAAAGCAAGAAATTGTTTATGCCCCTCTTCGCCTTGATCTTCATCGTCACTTTCATCTTTATCAGATTCTAATTCATTATCCCAAGTGACAACAAGGGCTTTCTTCTTCTTCAAATGAGTGGGGCATTCTTGAGCAAAGTGACCAAAACCTTGGCATTTATAGCATTGGACTCTTTCAGAGTTCCCTTGTATCTTTCCTTTCTTCTTCTTGGCTATAGAATTAATTTTGAGTTTATCTTTGCCTTTAAATTTATGAGCATGAGTAGAGTCCAAAAGATTAGGATTCGTTTTCAAAAAATATTTTTTAAATTGTTTAACAAAAGTATCCATAATCTCGGAATCTATCTCACAGTCCTCATCAGAATCCTCTACCACTTTATGAGCACTACTAAAAGTAACATCTTTTTGTTTCTTTTTGAAATTTCTATGTGCCTCATAAGTTCGGAGATTTCCAACCAACTGATCTTGCTTGAGGTTGTCAACATCTTGAGCCTCCTCAATAGCCGTAACTTTTGGTTGGAATCGATCGGGCAAGGATCTCAAAATTTTTCCACAACTTTGGATTCCGGTATTTTTTTACCTAAATTGAAGCTGGAATTAACAATGTCACTCAACTTCGCATAAAATTCATCAAAGGTCTCACTATCTTTCATTGAAAGGTTTTCAAAACTAGACGTAAGCCTTTGAAGTTTTGAGCATTTCACAGAAGGAGTACCCTCATGAATAGTTTGTAAGATATCCCAAGCCTCTTTTGCGACTTCACAATTACAAATACGACTAAACTCTTCAGGTGTGACAGCGCAAAAGAGAGAATTGATAGCTTTGCTATTCGGCTACTATTTTGGTAACCAATTGTGTCCCACTTATCAATTGGTTTGGGGAAAGTTACTCCATCAACAGTAATTGTTGGTTCAGTCCACCCATTCATGACGGATTGCCAATATAGCGACCCCGGTCTTTTTCCATTTGGTTGTTGTACCCGGACTTATGTTCCGGAGATTTGGTTGTTATTGTATTGTAGTTGTTGTCCTTTAATTCATTTTTTTTGAGTTATAGGATTTGTTGGGCAGGTTTTGTTATAGGTTGGTTTGGTTGGAAACCAAGAGTTGCTGTCTAGTTTTTGAGTCCTTCGCTCGAGCGAGTAGTTGGTCGCTTCGGCGGTATTGTTTTTGTCCTTCGCTTGAGCTAGGGTTTGGTCGCTCGGCGAAATCGCGTCTGGGCCTAGGACACGAGGCTGTGTTTCTTAGCTCGGCGGCGAGTGTATGTTTTGAGTTTTTCGCTCGGCGAAATTCCATCGCTTTCGGCGAGCTTCAGATTCAGACTTGAAGCATCGAGTTTTTGGCTCGGCGAGATTTTCTTCGCTTCGGCGAGTCTTTCTCGTGTCTAGTCACTCGGCGACCAAGTCTTCGCTCGGCGAAACTGTCGATTTAAATAAGCGCGGCGGGTTTTTTAATCAAGTTTTCATCTTCTTTTTATTCCAAACCCTAGGTCAGGCTTGTCTCTCCCTACTCACCTTCTCTCTTAGGTTTGATCTACTTAGAGTGTGTTTCTACCCTAGATCCTTTATTAAAAAGATAGTGTGAGTCGAGGGCTCCGTTTTAATCTGAACTTTTGGCGGTTTGGAGCACTTTGGGTTTTCGGTCATCATCTCCGTTCTTCTCTTTTTGGGCTATTTCTTCGAGGTAGGGATTTCCTACTCTATCTTATGAGTATTGTTCTAAGTTTTGGTACTTTAATATGTTGGGGGGTATTTTGGTAATTTTGGGAAAACCCTAGTTGTTTTAATAATTGTCGTTGGTCTAATTAATTTGAGGAAAATTGGGAATGTTAGTTGAATTGAGAATTGAATTTATGAGTTGAAAGGGTGTAGTTGGATAATTTAATCACTTTCGCCTAATTAAATGTTGAGAGTATTATCGTTGATACATTTATTTCCTATTTAGAAATAACTGTTTTGGGCTATCGGTGGAGGATAGTCATGATTGTTGTAGACATTGCATGTGGATTAGGGATAACTGAAACTAATCACATTGGTTAATTCATTAATTTTGACTGATGAATTAATACAGACATTATGTGTATTGATTGTGTGTTGTATATGTTATCTGTTTACATACATTATCTTGTTTGGGAGGAGATAGGGGATGTACTTCACGGTTTAGGGGAAGATAGGGGATGGACCTCTAAGCGGATTTTGTTTGGGAGGAGATAGGGATGGACTCCATTAGCATCACTTTTATGTGTGCTTAATTATATTGAAGTGTTTTTGTTGATCTGACACTAAAATGTGTATCAATGGAAGTATGAAGTGTTTTTGTGATGAGCTTTGAGTCTCATTTGTGTTGATTGATATTGGAAGTATTGTGAATATGATTTATAATTCCTTTGTTATAATTTGGCAGGTTACGGCCATATTGGTGATTAATGGAAAGTTGAATAATTAATGGAAAGTGGCGATAATTTGAGTTATCCATCTATTGAATGCTAATGCTTTATTCAATGCTTATATTTGGTTTAGTATATTTCTCTTGGTTTGTGGCTCACCTATATGGAACATCATTTTTAGGAGTTGGTGATAAGCTACCTCCAAGGACTTAGCTTGGAAGGAATCGGACTTTGAAGTCTTTTCTTTAGTTATTTGTTTTATTTGAATTACATGTAAACATTCAAGCCTAGGGCTATATTTGTATTTGAGTTAGAACTCATAATTTTGTGTCCAAGTGTTGGCTTAGCAAGATGTAAGCCCGTAGGGCATTTATTATGATGTTACATGTAATATTTTTATTTTGTAATTGTGGCCTGATTCTACACTATTTATTGCGGTCAAGTGAGAGTCACTAATGAGTCCTATGGTCAATAACCAAGTAAGATCCCGGATCATGGGAGGAGTCAAATTAGCCTCCCCTCTAAGTCCGGCTTTCTTAGGCAGCGCACTACCCTTTTGACAGATCTTAAAAGGTATTGACACAAGGTCTCATAAGCAACGATAAGGTTCATACATATAAATAATAGAATATAAGTACATAACAACCACGAATACTTAATTCAAAAAGCATGTTCCATTACACTATATCCCAAAAGTAGGTTTAAATCTTCACATGAGTCTTACAAAATATCAAAACAACATCTAACTTTCCTAAGATAGCAAAAAAAGGTCTTGAAGGTTTGGGCTCGTCGTCTCATTATAAACTCTCCTTGACTTTGGCATGATCTGTAGTGAGCTTTGAATGCCCGATAAACACACACACACCCCATCCCTTTTTCCCAATCAATACACCATCACAATTATGGCAAACAAGTAGTGAAGCATGATATCCAAGCCAAGAATAGTAATAGAAGAAAGGAGCATGTCATTCAAATAGATAACAAGTTTATAATATTAGTGGTTAGTATTCTAGAAATCCCCAAAGAGATTTCATCATCCAACCACAAGAATTGGACAGGGACTATTCGGAACTCCCCTTTTCTTGCTTTGTTGAGAACTAACCTCGGATGCCTATCAGCGGTTATATCTGGCGTAAGCTCAACATGAGGCCTCAAAAGGACTCGAAAAGAAAAAGGTTTTATCTCCTAAATCAACCTCATCCTTCCAAAAGTTTTATCTCCTGAATGTCCCATCCGGACCCAACCTTATCTCACCATTCAAACGAAAGCAAGGAGTCGAATCGTCCGTTCCATTCCGGGGTTCTGCGACATTTGCTTGCATAAGACTTTAACTTTCAAATAGGGAACGCATCCCAAAAATCCATATATCACATATTCTCATCTTTTTCATTACTCAAGTGTTCGAAAACCCAATACCCACCCAATTAGGTTTCTCGTTGAATTAAGTGTTTTAAGTCAAGGTTAGTCCAACTAAACAATATAATAATATCCACATAAGCATGCATCCTCAAGATAAGAAAGATAAATAACATAACATGCACATACAACATTTTGCCAAGATATGATCATAAGCCATTAAACATTTTCATGAATACAAGGGCACAAAACATCGATACATATCAAGTTTCTAGATTTAACATCGCGTGAAGATTAATCCGAAAGGACTACTTTAGATCACCCACCGAACTCGGTCTTCCTATGGTACGTAGAGAATTTGATCTAGTCTCTAGATCATCATTCGGAAATGGGTTTGCCTTTCCAGATTTTAGGTTATTTAGAAAATAGTCCAGCGCTGTCCAGATTCCGTCCAGAATCTGTCCAGATCCGTCGACCGTTACGAAAACTTGATTTTCTTGCAAACCCCTTAATGTTTTTCAATGAAACCAATTTTAGTTGAAAGCTAACTCCTTAAGGAAGGTTTTGACATAAAATAGAGGTTCAGAATATTTTTGTACATTTTTCTGGAATTTTCGAAAGTTGGCTTCAAAAACAGGTTTTAAGGTAGAATGGCCAAAACAAGAAAATTTATAAAAAGAGGGTTCCACCATGGGAAAGTTTCATTTCTTGGTGAAGAAAATATGCTAACTATGACATGTTTTACTCAGAAATTTTTTTTTGAAACAGTATCCTTGAAAAGTTGAGAGATGTGTACAAAAGAAGATGGTTTTGTGCCAAAATGGGTAAAATACATGAGAGGTGGAAACAATACTCAAATCTTAGTATTTTTAACATAAGAACTCATTAATAACAGATCTGAACACTTCATTTAGAACCCTTAGAAGCATGTATTGAAAAAAGAAAATGAAAAGAAAAGGTTGTGTTGTGGCTTACTCTCCAAGCTTTGCACAAGAAACTCCTTCTTCCTTCTTCTCCTCTAGATTTCTCTTCCTCGCTCTCCTCCTTTCTCTAACCAATATGTGTGTGAGAGTGAGTGTGTTGTGTGTATGTTTGCAAGCTAGGGAGTGGATATATTTATAGGAAATTTGGTGTAAAAGGACAAAAGGGCCCATTAGTTGAAAATGGATGGAAAAGTTAGGATCTTGCTTGGTGTCAAAAGGGATATGAGTAACTAAGGGGCTAAATCATAAGTCTAGGCATCAATTAGTTGATTTTTTGTTGAAAGATAACTAGTCTTGAGATTTACAACCTAGGTCTAGGTCACGAGGTTTGGGTTTCCTAGAATTTCATAATTATGGTTCTTGAAAATTGGTTTCTCACTTTCCTCTAGGAAGACTAGCCATAGGGAAGGGTGAAAGGAAATTTCTTTATTATTTTATGTCTAGGCACACTCCTCTAGGTGTATATATGTATATATATTACAAGATTGATGGTTACTAATAGTATTAGGGTACATGTACTAGTTCTTTGTAGTTTATTTTGAATTTAATAAAGAAGTGAGGGCTTGAAGTCAATTTCATGTATTGGAACCTTACTTATATAAAATTTAATTAAATTAGGCTAAGGAACCTAATCCAGCTAGGATATTCTAGTTTTGATAAATAAATGCTAACTAACAAGATTAAAATAATTCAAGGCCGAGGGCTTTGAGAAAATAATTCAAACATTTGGGTTTTTAAAGAAAGTACATTTTTCAGGGGCTTTACAATAATACTCTGATGAATGAGAGAACGCAATGTTTTCTTTTATTAATATAAGCCATTGTCATATATAATGGGTTGAATTTGAGGGCGTGACAGCCAAACTTTTTCATCAATAGATTTTAAAAAAGATCTCATTCGAGCTTTCCAAAAAAAATAATTGGATCCGTCAAGTAGGGGTGGTCGAACCATAGAATTTCCCTCACGAATTGAATCCATTATCACAAATCAAACAAGATCTCGTTCTAAAAATTTTTTTTTTTAAAAAATAGAGCGATCTAAAAGAAGTTTTTTTTTTTTTTAAAAAAAAAAATAGAACGACCCGCTCTGATACCAATTGAAAAATCTAGAAACCTCCTAGATGTTGATTTGTGATTATGTATCAATTTTAAGCAGAATATAACAATCCCAATCAAGCAATCAAGAGAAAGAGACACAATGATTTTTACGTGAAAAAACCACAATTGAACACCTCCAACTGTGATCAAAAAACCACGGGCAACTGCCATAAGACAATCCACTAAGAAGAATTAAAGGAACTACACACGTATACTCTCAATTATCTAGCGAATCCACAACGCCTAATTGAACCAACCTCTATGCGCCTCTTCCAACCCCAGCTTCACCACGGAATTGTCTTTCTGATGAGCCACTCCGGATTCCACCAAAGCTTAGGGCTTGAATTCTTGAAATTCTGGCTGAAGAATAACTCTCTCTTACATGTATAACAAACAAACCTTTGATGTACTCTCTTTAAACCATGAGTTGAAGACTCAATAAAAACATCAAAGAAAACAAAAAAATATCCCAGATATAAACCTTAAGATCCAAAAAGAAGATGCGGAGAAAAAAATTAATGAGTAGTCTAGTTTTGGGAGAAAATCAACTACTTATAGAAAATCCAAAGTAATCATGTTTTGGAACAAAACCAACTTCTTAAAGAACTCCAAAGTAATCACGGTTTTGGAAGAAAACCAACTTCTTAAAGAACTCCAAAGTAATCCTAGTTTGACCCAACATGTGAATTTAAAACTTACAACCTTAGGTTTGATCCATGGAATTTGACAACAAATGGTCACGACAATTTGAATCTTAGGTTTTAATGCTTAATCTTGCATCTCTAAGAACACTCATACAAAAGGCGTGAATGAGTCTACACTTGTCGAAGATAAGTATTTGATTGTCTTAAAGCATTAGTTTCTCAATCTTATTCTTCACTTCTTTCATGTTCAAATGTGAGAAAAAAAATATGATTACGGAACTATGAGATTATCATAATTGACAAAACAAAACTGGGAATTGGAGAATTGAGGATGCAATGGATTGGCATGCTAAATTATATGCTCTTTGTAACATTTTAAGTTGTTGATGTTGTACATTGACATTTCATTGTTCTTATGTTTTGTCTTGCTTCTTGATATCGTGAGTGAATGCCCTTTGGAGAGGAGAAGAAAAGAATGATGATGGCCGGATTGCATCTTTATTCTTGATGTTTTGCATTGGGTGCGGATCAATTTTGGGATGGAAATCGTAGAGCATGAGGCGAGTTCTTGAAATAGTATTTTCAAAATATAGTTTTGAAGAATTTTACAATAAGTTAATTGAGTTTTCTGAGTAAGTATGAAATTGCATTTATGGTTTTATGATAGTTGTTAACTTCTATTGAGCTATGAAATTACTTTCCAATTCAATTCTAATTCCAATTCCAATTCGATATGGTATTCTAGCGACTTCTTCTGAGCTTAATTAAAATGAGCGGTCTCCAGCAAGAAAAGGTTAGTTCTATTTTTCACTTCACAGCTTTACTTGTTTAAAATCGGATGTTTTCGTCCTTGAAATGTCTCTTGCTCTTTGCACTTGTTTGTGGTTTGTTCTTTGAAATCGAAGCTGCAATTTTTGTATTTAGTTGTTAAAATTTACGCTTAATTTGTTGGGATCTGGTATAGATACTATTGTCGTACTCGAGATCTTATGTCATGTGACTTTGATAATTCTAGCTTGAAATTAGGCTTTGAGTATGTAGAAAAACGGTATGATGGAGTCTGGGTAAGCGATATTACCTTGTTTACAACTCTTTTCAAATTTTTTATTTTTGTTTGTTTGTTTGTTTGTTTTGGAGCTTTATTTGTTTAACATTTATTATTGATTATACGCTTTTAATATTTAATGGCTCAATGCACTATTGATTGTGATACAATATAGATTTCATATCGGATCCTTGTTACGTATAAGATTTGAGAGAAGTGAAGATATAATAGATTTTAGCGAGGATATAATTGTTGTTAGGTCTCGGGCTCTTAAGGGTGAAAAGAGATAAATTATCTTGGCGAAGTCTATAAATTGAATAGAATGTTTAGTGGGGCGTAATAGATACTAATATAAGTTCTTGACATGAAAAGAGATAAAATGAAGTATGTTTAGAACCTGTACGTTACACATTTGTTAGAATTTCTTCTAAAATGCTCTTCCATGCCTTTGCTTTATGGAGATATCTACATAACTTTGATATTGTGCATTAGAGTAGATTTTTTGTTATGCCATGTTTCATTTCAGATTGGCTTGTGTTATTCTTTGCCTGACTAGAACTGAAGGCTTCTAGGTCATTCCACATGGACTAGATTCTTAAAAGAAGCTATTATTTATCCAGCCCAATAATATTAATAATTTCTTTAATTGAACTATTTATTCTAATAATATTTAATAATTTCCATAACTTATATTATTGTGGACCCAGCTCAATATTCAACAAGAACCATCTAGAATTAATTCCTACAGAAGAGAAGGGTACAATGAGACCGAGACAGTGCAACCGAGCCAAACCACATTCAATCTACGAGTTCACTAAGACAGAGCAATTCATCAATGAGAGTGAAAACTCAATGCTTCACATGTTTTCACCCTCATCAAACTATCAAGTATATTGAAACCCATTTCATGAGTTGGGTATAAGCGGGTTAATTAATTAGACCGGCTAATAAATTGTTTTAATCATGTGGTTGTGGAGTTCGATATCCTAGCGGCGGACAATGGAGGTCAAATTGGAGCCACCAGGAGCAATCACTGGAAGCAATCACCTCTCCTTGTCAATGAGCAACAATCGACAAAAGGCCGTTCATCAATCCTCTGCTGATTTTGCAAGCTTCTTCTTGCATCATCATCGAGATTCCACAATGAGATAACTACGAGCCCAAAATTGGCTACACGAGAAAAATGGATTTCTCTCTGATGAGACCCTCTTGACCCAACTTTTTGTTTTTGTTTTTAAATCTTTATGTAACAAGGCCTTTGGAGTTTATTACGATGTAAAGATTAATGCTTTGAGCTTAATTTTTTTCGTTTGTGTGTTACTAAAACCATATATAAGTATTGTTTTGCCTTCTTATTTATTATTACATCAATAGGTCCTTGTTCATATTAAATTTAAAATTAAAAACAAATTAAAAAGGGGATATCACAGCGTTTCTAAACCACCTAAACTCTAAAAGCTAACGGTAAGTTTTTTAAAAAGATATGGCGGCGTTTTGAAAACGTCGTTAAAATGATAGTGACGTCATAGCATCTTGAATTGGACATTTGGCGGCGTTTCTAAACGCCGCCTATAGTCATCTCTTGACGTTTTTAGCGTCATAAAGTTATAATGGCATTTCTGACATCGGCGTATGATATTAAACGTCACAAAAAGAATTAACGACGTTTGTTGTACCTAAACACCGCTAAAAGCATATTTTCCAGCAGTGTGCAAAAGGAATTTTTTTTTTAGATTGTACAAAAATATTTATAAAAGAAATTACTAAAAAACGTCAATCTCAAATAACCTCTAAAACTTTTAAAATACACATGTACAGAATAATTAATTCTTTATCCATCATGAACCATATCCTATCCATAATATACTTTTATATTTTAAATTTGTGAAGGAATTTGTAAGAAGAAAAAAAATTGTTAAAAAAAATTATCCTTTTACAAATTTTCGAGTTTCATTAAACTAGAATTTCCACTCGAGAAGCACTACTCTCGTTTTTGTAGCAAAAAGTGAGTAATGAAACTGAATTAGTCATCCTTTTCGATGTACCAAAAAAAACAAAAAACTGGAATTAACCATTAGTTTACCATTAGTTTACAAGTCAAGACTGCAATGATGTGCAACAAAAATGGAATTATTCTTTCGTTAAAGGGATTGATAAATTGAAGGGGTATTTTTTAAGGTCACGATATTATGATTTTATAGTGTAAAGGACATCAAATATTTTCATGATGTCTAAGATCCTCAATATCAATCGAGAGAAATTTGGTCCCAGAGAAATTCTCTCCGGAGAAAATTGAACTTCTCTCCAAAGAAATTCTCAATTCAAACCCGAGAAATTCTCTCCTTTGCACAAATTTCTCGGCCTTTTCTAATTTTTGCATGCCATTTACCTTGCACAATTAGTGATTAGTATTCGATCCTGACTAATTAGTGTAACAATTCAAGAACATGTATAACCACTTAGAATAGTAGTTTTATGACCCTTTTTTTTTTTTTTTTGGTGTTAGTAGAACAGTCAAAATTTGGTCTTTTAGCTCTAGTTAGATCTAGAAACCTTACCTCCCATATTTCCTGATCAGTGTGTTCTGATAAGGGGTCTAGATTGAATCTCACAGACCCACAAAAGAGAGTTGGATCTTGTGGAATGACCCCAAAGTGTGATCTAAGGTCATGAATTTTCTCCAGAGAAATTTCACCATTGTTGCTACTGTTGTTACCATCTCCACTGCCACTCGACTCCGGAGACCCAAAATGCCCCAAATGGCCACGACAACGCTACCAGAATGGTAAACATGTTTACAAGGCATTGCTTAACATCCATACCACACTCAAAATCATCTTTACACACAGCACACTGAGCCAATTCAGAACTCAACAATCCATCATCAACAGTAATGGTTGGAAGCGCATTCACAGCAGACTTCGAAGCCGGCGGTGTTCCGTAACCCAAAGAAATTTGAATTTTCTATGGGTTGAATCCAGAGAAAATTTAAATTTCTCTGGGTTTAATCTAGAAAAATTTGAGAAATTCTTGCATTCTCTTAGCCTTCTCTTGCATGGAAGTGTTGGATGATCTTGAGAAATATAAGTTCGATTTGAAGTTGGGTTCTAAAGTGAGAGCAACGATAAATTCAACTGATTTATATTTATATTTTATCAACATTAGAGTACCGAGTAATATTGTGGTAAAACTTTAATCATCATTCATCACTTTATATTGTTCAAAGTATCAAAACTCTATGATTTTGAAAATAAGTATGGAGTTTATAGAGTTTTGAGTTGGACTAGTTTCCTTGTGATGTATTTCTGATTGTTGATACTCTTAGTTCTTCTCTGTCCTAGGTATGAGTTTTGTTTTTATTTCTATTTGCATTTTATTCCTAAGGCATTTATCTGTTGAATCTTGGTAGGAATTTCCATTGCGGATCGATTGGTTATCAGCAAATGAAAAAATCTCCACCAGCACCCAAGCCTTCTCAGGAACCATGTTCATTTAGGGCACATAGTTTCATTAAACAACTTTGTATTCTTGAATCACGGTCCTCTGTAGCGACAATCACGGGATCAATGCGGGATAGTTTACGACTCGGATCGTTCTCGGAAAATTCTTTGAATCAATTGCTCGAGCCACTGGTAAGCAAATGTCCTTAGAGTTAGCCGAAGCTGAAACCCTTGCTCTGACGAAGGATTGTTGGCGACAACAAACTTCGATATTAGCACCGCCACGGAGGAGAAGAGAGAGAGAGAGTAAGCGAGACAAAGTCAAATTTCTCACATATATGTTTAGGGACCTTAGACATCAAAAAATAATTTTGTGGATCTTTTCCATTACGAAAAGTGGGAGAGGGACCCTAGACCAATTTCCCCTAAATTGAATTGGTTGTCCATGCGGGCATTATTATCCTTATTTGCAATACAACAATCACGTGGTTGTCCATGGAATTATTTTTTCTCGTGTTTTCTTATCTAAAATATTTAGGATAACTTATATTGATACCCCTTGAGATTTAGTCTAATTATATTTTATTCTCTAACGTTTTGAAAATTACATTTTTACATTGTGATTAATAGTCTCATTTTACAAAACTCCTGTTTATATATATATATATATATAAAAGGGTAACAATTCCTAGTGAAAAAAAAAAAGTGAAAATTGCATTGAAAAAAAAATAAAACAAAGGAAAGGGAATTTTTAAAAAAAAAAAAAGTAAAACAGAGTAAGAAAAGAGAAAGTACATGAGTTTAATATCTTCATCATGTCTAAATAATTATAATGATCGGAGGTTAGTATAATTTTTCAAATGTTAAGGAGTGATATGTATTAAATCCAAACCACAAGAAATATAAATGTAATTTATCCAAATATTATTTATAATGATTGTGAAAATTTTAAAATATAAAAATTTATAAATATATTTTATAAAAGAATTTAGTGAAATTTAAAACAGAAGATCACGTTTAGAAATTTGTTCAAAAATCCATTCAAGCCGTGTCCGGACCGAACGAACCGAATCATACGGTTTGGTTCGGTTCTATTAAAATTAGTTCGGTTTGGATTAAGAAATATGAGCAAGTAAGCAGTTCGGTTAATGAATTTTATGAAAAAATCGCGGTTGAACCGGCAACCGAACCGAATGTTAAAAGATATATATATATAATATCAAGTTTTATTTTTATTAATTGGTTTTTATACTTTTAATGATATTAGGATGGTATAGACATGTAATATTAAGCCTCTAGTTTGGGAAGTGGGGTGGCTCTTTGGCTTTTGACTTTTTGGCTATATGAGCACAGGCTCAAAAGCTTAGTTTAGGAAGGACTCTGGGCTTTTTGACTTTTTGACTTCTTTTGTGAGAGAGAGTGTAATGATTATGGGGTTGGATGTGATATTTTTGTGCATTTGTGGCTCATGAGCTTTGTTTTGTCTTTGTGGCTCATGAGCCACAAAGACAAAACAAAACTCATAATATTATTAGTTTTCATCATGAGTTAAATGTAATTAGTTTGAGTAATTATTTTGCTAATATTAACAATTTATTCTTGTAAGTAGAAATTTTTGAAATCGTAAATAAGCTGAAACCGAACCGTTTTTTCGATTTAGTTACGGTAGGTTTTACAAGTGTATGATGCAGTGCAGTTCTCAAAATCACTGAGCCGTTAGAATCGATTCGGTTCTTGAATTTTCTCAAACCGAAGACAATCGGACCGTATACACCTAATCACGTTGTTGTATTCTTTACTCCAAAATACCGTTGCATTTAAATTCTCATCTTCTGGCGTGGTGATGTGACAAATTAAGTGAATTTTAATTTGTAAGAATTGCACTGCGTCGATGTGAAACCACTGATTTTTCATAGCTAAGGCATGCGATTGCAACTAAACAAAGTGAGAAAGCAACATTGCATTTATTTTATTCATTGACTATTTATCCGATAAATATCACATATATTTATTTATTTATTTTTAGGTGGGAAGTTGATAAAACAACAATGTGGCCGTTATAATTCCTATCAACTAGGCGAGCACTTGCCTACACATTCAATGAATGCCAAATTTCAAATCACAAACATGTACAATCACAACAAACAATTAACAGAGTGAACATCATAATAATTTAAAAGTGATAATTATAATTTATTTTAATTTAAAAATTTATATCATATTATTTGATGTAACTTTTATTTATAGTTTATTAGATAAAAATAACTTAAATAAGTTAAAAGAAATTAATTATCGAAAATTTAAAAAAAAATGTGTTTTTAATTTATACTTTCTAATTTTCAAATTTTAATTTCCAATAAGCCACACCAAACATGACCATAGTAAACTAAGGGGAGAGAGGTCTTTTCCTCAACCCCAAATACTCCTCTAAAAACATTTGGAAAAATAACATCTCAGTGGACATTGGAAAATTTAATTACAAATTAATGATACGGTATATAAATATTAATAATTAAAATTTTTAATTCTTTTATGAGTTTTTAATAATTTTTTAAAAAACTACCACTGTGTGGTAATGAGCAATACTTACTTTTTTTTTTGTTACAAAAAAAAAAAAAAAAAAAAAAATTAGCTCAAACTTAGCAAACCCCAATCGAGCTAAGAAATCGTTTGAGGCGAAATTTAAGGATATCACTGTTGAGGAGAATGGAGACTTGAATCTAAGTAAAAGCAGGTTTTGGGTTTCGTCCTATCCATTGAATCAACCTCTAGGGGCGGTAATGAGTAATGCTACATCTATTTAAAATCTTACTAACAATCATATTAAAAATATGGAAAAATTATTTATAAATCCTATTAGGAGATTTATGCTACATATGGTCCTACTAAAAACTTATGTTCCCATAAGTCTGTGGGAAGTTTGTTGACATATTTACCCTCAATATTAATTGTTAATATCATAAATAATAGTAAAAACCATATATAGGAAATTGAATGTTACCATATATCATATATATAAGCGTAGCGTATAACGTGACACCTACATAAACATAACGTGACACCTATAATCTATGGTAACATGCAATTTCCTTACCATAGATCATATCTACATAAACGTAACGTAACGTGACACCTATGATCTATGGTAACATTCAATTTCCTATATAGGAAATTGAATGTTACTATAGATCATATCTCCATAAAAGTAACGTAACGTGACACCTATGATTTATGGCAAAATTCAATTTCCTATATAGGAAATTGAATGTTACCATAGATCATATTTATATGAAACGTAACGTGACACCAACATAAACCAGCAACATTTTCACATTCAATTTAAAAAAATAAAAACTCATTAAGTTTGTGAAATGTAACGTGACACATTATGTTACGTTTATGTAGGTGTCACGTTACATTACGTTACGTTTATATAGGTGTCACGTTACGTTACATTTATGTAAGTGTCACGTCACGTTACGTTTATAGAGGACCTTGTGGAATATATTTTTATCTAAATAGGACTTGAGACTCTATAAGAAATTACATAGGACTTAGCCTACCATAAGTGTCTGAAAAAGGACTTATAAATAAGTCTCCCTAAAAATATACATGTCCAAACATCATTAGATGTTTAAATGTCATTATTTTTTTGAAAACAATCACATTTGGCGTCTTGTATTTTTAATAAGATTATTAATATGTGTAGAATTACTTGTGTGGTAATTTCCCTCAAAACATTTTAGATTAACAATGTAGTACAAGTGGATAATGATTATTACAAATGAGACTATCCTATTGGAAGTTAGAAAATGATATACAGGTCTATTTTGAAAACTCACTTTTTAGACCAATGATATATAAATGAAATAATTGATGGATGATTACATAAAACATGAAAAAAAAAATAGATTTGACTTAAATATTTTAATACCTTTGTCAAATCATTAAATTTAAAAATGAGTATACTTTTCACTTCGATTTGTAGCTTGAAAATCTGAGGCTTGAATGCCCCAAGTTCCAAAGCGACATCATTTTGGTTTTTTTTTTTTCTCTTTTCTCTACGGAAGCGAGAGGTAAAGATGAAGAAGAAGAAAAAGAAAGAGAGAGAGAGAGAGAGAGCATCAACATCAACAACAACACATTCATCAACAACAACCAACAATCATACACAAAAAAAAAAAATAAATAAAAAATAAATAAATAAATTAAACTATAGAATCTGAAAAAAAAAAAATTCAACAACAAAACATCATCATCAACAACCAACAACCAACAATCATCAACAAATTTTTTTTTTCTTCTCTTTTTCCTTCATCTTCAGATCCAAATCCACTAGGGAAAAAAAATATAAAAAAATAAAAATAAAAATTTGAAAGAGCGAAGACCCACGGCGGTCTGTAGATTTGGACGGTGATACTTATTGGTGCCGCCACCGGTAGAGAGAGAGACGCCACCATCACCGTCTCCTATGTGTGTATACATAGATACATGCACAGATCTTCTTTCTCTTTTTCCTCCGCCAAGACCGATCATCGCCATCACCGTCTTCTTCTCTTCTTCCTCCTCTCCATCTTTTCTCCTTCTCCTTCTCCTCCTCCTTATCTTCCTTCTTTTTCTCTCCATCTTTTCTCCTTCTCTCTCTCTCTTCTTCTTATTCTTCTCTTTCCTCTCTCATCTTTCTGATGTCTGTATTTGAAAGCAAGAAAAGAAAAAGAAAAAAAAATGAATACCCAAAACAACGTCGTTTTGGATATTCGAGTCACTTCGGGCCAACTTTTTTGAGTTATGAAATATTATTCTATACTTTTTTAAGGATACACATATTTTAAAACAATGACACATTTAACATGACATACTTTTTTATTCTTTCCCCTTCTCCTTCCCCTTGCCCTTCCCCTTCCCCTTCCCTTTGCCCCATGTGATATAGCAAGATCCTCAGTAAAGATGAGATAGAGAGCATGAAATGGTTGTGTCTGATTCTATAATTAAAATTAGTACACTCACAAATTTTCATTTATTTGCCTTGAGACCGGTTTGGTTTAATTTGTGAAAGATTGAAAGAATAATCTTGACCACAAACAATATTATAATTAGGGGAATTAAAGAAAGACCACACGGCCTCATCAACCAGAAGCTTGAAATCTACATCAACCAAAAGCTTGAAATCTTAAAGTGTAACAACCCTCACTTTGAATCAGTCTTGCTTGCATGTATTTTGTATGACCTTGAATTGTCAAGTTTGTAATCTTGATACTTGCCTTGTTTTGCTTTGTTTTATTGTAAGTTCTTTGGAATCGTGTTTTGTTTGGAGGCGTGGCAGAATTCGATTTCGGCATAGTTTGCCTTTGAGCCTTTGCGTTTTGGCGATTTGGAACCTCGGCCGACCTCCATCTTCACCCCGGCATGTTTTGAGATGTTACCTTTGGGCGAAGTGTGTATCGTAGAAATTGTGATGTTTGTGCTTGTAATCTTTGTCCTTGGGCGAGGTATGGCCTAGGCGAGATGTGGTACACCGAGCCCAGGTGTGGCGCAGCTTAGTCAAGTGTCGTCCTCCTAACCTTTGTCTTTGTTGACTGTTGAAGTCTTGTCTTTGGCGAGGTCATTCTAACTGCGTGCTTAGCGCCAAGCGTGTTGTGTGCGCTTTATCGAGACTTGTCTTGTCTAGCGATCACCTTTCTACTTGCACCAATCCGGTGATGCCACGTGTCAGATTTGAAGGCTATGACGGTAAGCAGGCCTATAATACATCATTGTGTAACTTTTGATTATGATTTGGTCTCAAATCTTTGTCTTGTTTAGAAGCTCTAGAACTTGGAGTTAAATTTTAGTGTGAGAGTTGAGCTCGAGCTTGATCGTGGAAGATCGAACCGTTGGATTTCGTTTGAGGTTAGATTCTTGTTCTACATCGATTGTTCTTATTGATCATCTAGATGCATTGCATGATTGGATCTGTTTTGCATGTCATGCATTGATTTGAACTTGGTTTTGAAAGAAAAATGTTGTTCTTGTGTTCTTAAAGGAGAACCTTGTTTTGATCAAGAAAGTATGAAACAAGAATCATGTTTTGTGTTTGTTCTTGCATAATTTTCTCGAATGAGTACCCTAGTCCACGTTTTTGAACTCTTAGCATGAAAACCCCCAGTTCGTATGTGTGAGTTGGATTTGACATGCATGATCTTGTTCTTCGTGTTCTTTGAAAGGAAACTTCGGGTTTTCCTAACTTTGCCTTGTCTTGGCTTCGAGTCCACACCTCGGCGGAGGTGTAGGACCTCGGCTAGACACAGATGGTACCAGTGCACTTCCTGTGATGGGAAATAATGTTTTGATTCCTTGCATGTATGTGAAGCTTCGTTTTGAGAGTATGGTTTGCTATGTGATTGTAGGACTTTGATCTTTGCTTGAGCCTACACACGAAGGCCGAGGTGAGTGGTGCTTTTAATAAAGCTATGTTATAAAGCTTTTGATAAACCTTGCTTGTTTCGCTTTGGTAAAAGTAATTGCTAAGCATGAATGATTAGCCTATTTTGATGTTTTGTATATGGGCTTGTTTTGATGGTATTCTTGAAAGTCCCTGTCTTTGGAGGACTCTAAACTTTAGACACTAGAGGAAAGGTAAGTATGAACCGTCTTGATGATGTCCTTGTAATGAGTTGAGCTTTGTTTAGGTTTCTTTGGAAAGTCCCTTACCTTTGGAGGACTCTAAACTTTCATGATACATCTTGTTAAAAGGATCACGGTCCTTTCTTTGGAAAGTCCCTTACCTTTGGAGGACTCTAAACTTCATGATACATCTTGTTAAAAGGATACGGTCCTTTCTTTGGAAAGTCCCTTGTCTTTGGAGGACTCTAAACTTTCAGTACATCTTGTTAAAAAGGATCACGGTCCTATCTTGCTAAGATAAATGTTAAAAGCAGACTCACGGGCCTAAGTAACACAAGTCCCTTGTGCTAGAGGACTTTAAACTTTTGTAGCACCACTTGGTGAAAAAAGGGCTCACGGGCCTAAGTCACAAACCGGTGAAAAAGGGCTACGGGCCTAAGTCATATAAGCTTGATATGTTTTGTCTTGAAGATTACCTCGGCTACTACTTATGCTATCTCGGCAAATGTTTTGACTTGTAAGACTTGTTGGATGAATACGGTTCATCACTTGATTCGATACAACTTGATTTGTCTTGTTTTGGAAGGAACCTCGGCTACTACTTGTTTAATCTTTGTATTGCTTTATGCGGTAGGATTTGGCCGGATGAATACGGTTCATCTCTTGTTGCAGTCTGACTTGATATTCTTAGCTTGGCGGGAACCTCGGCTATTGTTTGAATGGTTTTGATATGCTTTGTTTTGGCGAGACTCGGCTATTATTCATGCAAACCTTTATTTCTAGTACCATTCACTGAGTTTCCAAGCTCACCTCTCTATATATATGTAGGTGATGGCGGGGATGGCGGCGCCCTAAGTATTGTCTGACTTGTTTTGGGATTTTTGTTATGCCGACTTGACTTGCTTACATGGTACATTTTGTGATTACCTCGGCATATGTGTTACTTGTGATTCTTGAAAATCATGCTTCTTTGCTCGTAACATTGTATTTGTATATGTGAGAAGCCTTTTGATCGAGGATGTAACTTGTATTTGTTTTGTTATCTGTAGAGGTGCGATTACATTATGTATGCATTTACATTTGATCTATGCCTGACTCTCAAGGACCATTTGTATTTAGTTTATTAAACTTCGCATATGTGAGCCTATGATTACTCGATGTGTGTGAAATTTTGTAAGCGGCCTTTGGTAATTACGGATTCTTGGCCATCTCGACACTTGACCTACTAAGGCGAGGTTGGGGTGCGTGTGACAGTGGTATCGAGCACAAGTTCCTCATAATCACGTTGATTCACACCTCGAGTCCTAAAGAGCATAGGATTCCATTTAGAAAGATGCTAGGGTTGCATCATATTGCTTGCTATTTGAACAAGGTGTGCATTGTCTTGACTTGTAATTGTTACTTACTGCGGAGTTATTTGTTTACTTGCTTTAAGTCACACTTTGTATACTCATAGTATCATGAGGAGAGGTAGACCTCCACTTGCGAGATCGATCTGAAGAGCAGTTAGACGAGAATGGAAAGATTAATGGAAGGATTGACCCGTGAGTTAAGGCAAATAAGGCAGATGCGCTAGTACTACATCGACCCGGGCGAAGCAGACGAATGGCGAAATGTAGTCCCTCCTCCACCTCCCCGATGCCACAAGTCGCTCCTGCCGACCTTATATGGAGATGGCACAATAGCTTTGATCGGGGAGTTCAGAAGATGAGACCACCAAGGTTTTACAGGTATTGAGCCAATGAAAGTAGAGGCATGGGTTTTGGAAATGGAGAAAGCTGTTTGAGATTTTCCCGGCACCGATGTTCGAAGGTGACTTTAGCGCATTCTGCAGACGGCGATGCTCGGAGATGGTGGATGATGACGGAGAAACTAACCTGGTTTAACACAGGCGAGGTTTTTGGAACTATTTTACAAAGCATTTTCCTCGGCGTTCGGAATCGCAAGGCTGCAATTTGGACTTTGGCATAAAGCGATCGAGCGATGGCGGAATATGATCGCTTTTCTTGAATTAGTAAGGTTTGTACCTCACATGATCAATGATGAATACATGAAGGCTAGGAAGTTTGAAAGTGGGCTTGCGGACCGATTCAAGGCAGGGTTAACTTTGCTTTCGATATGCCGACCTATCTTAGAAGTCTTTGAACAAAGCGTTTTGGCGAAACCAACGAGCAGTGCGAACTACGAGAATCGGGGAGAGAATCGGAAGGCGAACTATGACAATCCATAGAACAGTTGAACACCAATAAGAAGATGAACAAAGGGCGATCTTTGGTTATCCGAAGCGGGAAGGCAATACTAAGCCGAGCATGTTCAGTTGTGGGAAGCAACATTTTGGGGTTTGTCGTCGGACATCGGTGCTTGCTATGAATGTGGAGAAGTGGGTCATTTGTGAGAGATTGTCCTAAGACAAAATTTGAAACGACAAGAAAGGTGAGAATACCTCAGTGCGGTTCAAAGAATAATCTTTGGGAAAGGACGAGATGAGGCGAGCGAATATTTGCACTAGTGCGGGGATACTCGAGAATCTTTGGCGGTGGTGTCGGTATACTTCTAATTTGCTCGAAATGCTTATGTGTTAGTTGATTGGGCTCTCGCTCGTTTGTTTCTACTAAGTTTGCGAGAAGATTAATAGGAAATTAGAATCTCTTGATTATGTGCTATCTGTGTCTACTCAAATGCAGGAGATCCATGATTGTTGCATCCATTTATAGAGCATGTGTTGTTGTCATTGAGCATGTTGAGCGCTAGTTGATTTAATGCCCTTGAATATAGATCAATTCGATGTTATATTGGGAATGGATTGGTTAGTAGCAAACCACGCACTCATTGATTGTGTTTGAAGAGTGTCACATTGAAACCCCAAACCTAGCAGAGTTATTTTGAGGTAAAGGAGTAATTCCCCACCTTATTTAATCTCATCCATGAAGGCACGTAAGTTGATCCAAAAATTTGTAAGGGTTATTTGTGTAGTATATTGAAAGATCGGGATGGAAATGTTAGTTTAGCCGACATCGATTGTTCATGAGTTGAAGCGTCTTTCCTAATGATTTACGGCCATTTGGTGCGATAGAGAAATAGAGTTCTTGTTGATGTTATATCGGGAACAGTAGATCTCCAAAACACCATATAGAATGGCCCAGTAGAACTTAGAAATTGAAACTACAATTGCAAGAGTTGTTGGACAAAGGGATTTATTAGGCCGAGCACATCACCATGGGGAGCACTGTGTTATTTGTTAAGAAGAAGGATGGCACACTTCGCCTTTGTATTGATTATAGAGAACTCAATAAGGTCACCATTAAGAATAAGTACCCATTACCTAGGATTGATGATTTACTTGATCGGGTTACAAGAACGCGAGTCTTTTCCAAGATTGACCTTAAATAGGGGCTACCATCGACTTAAGGTTAAGGCGGAGGATGTTGAGAAGGCGCCTTCGGACTAGATATAGCCCTCTGAATTTTTAGTGATGCCTTCGGATTGACCAATGCCCTATTGCATTTATGGATTTAATGAGCGAGTCTTCAAGCCCACTTAGATGAGTTTGTGGTCGTCTTCATCGATGATATATTGATTTATTCAAGAGTGAAGTTGAACATGAAAACCATCGAGAATTTCTTCTTGAGATATTGAGAGAGGAAGCGTATGCTAAATTTAACAAGTGTGAGTTTTGGCTTTCTACTATTTCATTACGGGTCATGTAATAAATGAAGAAGGTATTTAGGTTGATCAGAGCAAAATAAAGCCGTGGTAAATTGGTAGGCCGACCAATGTGTCAGGGTTGAAGTTTTACGGGTTTGGCGTTACTACGGGAAGTTCGTAAAGAATTCTCGAGTTGCAACTCCATTGACACAATTGACTAGGAAGGGCACCGTATGAATGGGTGAAGATCGGAGTCGACTTTTCGGGAACTAAAAGGCGAGGTTGATTCTGACACGATCTTGGTACTTCCATCGGGTAATGAGGAGTTTCATGTTTCTGATGATCGTCGCATAAGGGTTTGGGTTGTGTATTAATGCAAGGAGGTAAGGTTATAGCATATGCATCTCGTCAATTGAAGCCACATGAGAAGAACTATCCTACCCATGACTTGGAGCTAGCGGTGGTATTTGCTTTGAAGATTTGGCGTCATTACTTGTATGGAGCTTCTTGTCGGGGTTTTCTGAGATCATCGAGCTTGAAGTATCTATTCACTCGAAGAATTGAACTTGAGACAAAGAAGATGGCTCGAGTTGTTAAAGGACTTCGATATCTGATTCAATATCACCCGAGGAAAGCCAGCGTGGCGGCGCTCTGGCGAAAATCGGTTGGAAATTTGGCATGCCTAACATTGATTTGTGAGAACCAACCATTGTTGAAGAAGTAAAGGCAAGACAAATGGAGGATGAATTCTTGAGAAAAGTGGCCGATGAGATTGTTACCAATAGAGATCCGGGTACACCTTTGAAAACCAAGTGCTTAAGTTTGAAGGAAATTGTGTGTGGCGATGTCCGGTGAAAAGGAAGATTTTCTTTGGA
This sequence comes from Camellia lanceoleosa, assembly GCA_025200525.1. Lineage (NCBI taxonomy): Eukaryota > Viridiplantae > Streptophyta > Magnoliopsida > Ericales > Theaceae > Camellia > Camellia lanceoleosa. The sequence continues at coordinate 13,195,966 of CM045758.1, forward strand.
AGCCCATAATTCCAAGTTCTTTGTTCATCGAGAAATACCAAGATGTACCATGATGTAAGCAGATGTTTTGGTGGCCAAACATGAAGAGATAGCGAATTTGTGTCCCGGTGTTTGCATTGCCCGGCAAGTAGCAGAACATCGAGACCGGCGGGACTTCTACAACCTTTGAGATCCACGAGTGGAAGTGGGAACACATCTCTATGGATTTTGTGGTGGATTTGAGAACCTGAAAGGTATGGATTCGATTTGGGTTGTGGTAGATAGACTAACCAAGTCGACACACTTTTTGCTGTTAAGACTACTTTCATGACGATCAACTTGCCCTACTTTATGTGAATGAGTTGTTAGACTTCATGGAGTGCGATGTCAATAGTGTGAGACGAGATCCTAAATTTGTTTCAGTTTTGGCGAGTCTCTGAAGAAACCTTTGGAGCCGGCGAGATTTATATGACTTTTCATCCCAGACGGATGGGCAAGCGAAAAAACGATTGAGACACTTGAAGATATGCTTAGACTACGTGTATTGGATTTCCAAGGAAATTGGGGAATGCATTTGCCATTAGTGGAATTAAACACAACGCGTTATCATGCAGTATTGGTATGGCACCGTATGAAGCTCTATATGGAAGAAAATGCGATCGTAGATATGTTGGACGAAGTCGGAGATAAGGCTCTGCTTGGTCGAACTCATTCAAGTAACAACGAGAAGATTAAACTTATTAATAGAGGATTAAAAGCGCGGGCCGACAAAAGAGTTATGCGACCGAGAAGAAATGAGCTAGAATTGAAGTTGGGGATCACGTATTCTAAAGGTTTCACCAATGAAAGGAGTTTCAGTTTGGGAAGAGAGGTAAGTTAGCACCCGTTATATTGGCCCATTTGAAGTCCTTGACAAGGTTAACTCCGTTGCCTCTGAGACTTGCTTTGCCACGAAATTGAGCCAAGTCCATAGCGTGTTTCATGTTTCGATGTTAAGGAAGTATATTAGGGATCCTTGCATGTAATTAAGCGATACGGAATCGAAGTTAATGAGAATTTGGGCTATGAAGAGAAGCGGCGTCTATTGTGACCAGACAAGTTAAGCAATTGAGAAACAAGTCGATACCAATGGTAAGGTGGAATGGAAAGAGCACTATGGCAAGGGCGCCACATGGGAAATGGAAGAAATGAGAATTCGACATCGAGTTATTCTTGGACCAAGGTATAGTAAGTTTGGGGTCCAAACTTCCTTAAGGGGTAGGATGTAACAACCCTCACTTTGAATCGATCTTGCTTGCATGTATTTTGTATGACCTTGAATTGTCAAGTTTGTAATCTTGATACTTGCCTTGTTTTGCTTTGTTTTATTGTAAGATTCTTTGGAATTAGTGTTTTGTTTGGAGGCGTGGCGAAATTCGGCAGCATAGTTTGCCTTTGAGCCTTTGCGTTTTGGCGATTTGGAACCTCGTGACCTCCATCTTCACCGGCATGTTCTTGAGATGTTACCTTTGGGCGAAGTGTATCGTAGAAATGTGATGTTTTGTGCTTGTAATCTTTGTCCTTGGGCGGTATGGCCTAGGAGATGTAGTACACGAGCCAAGGTGTGGCGGCTTAGTCAAGTGTCCTCCTAACCTTTGTCTTTGTTGACTGTTGCGAAGTCTTGTCTTTGGCGAGGTCATTCTAACTTCGTGCTTAGCATAAGCGTGTTGTGTCACGCTTTGTCGGAGACTTGTCTTGTCTAGCGATCACCTTTCTTGCACCAATCGGTGATGCTGCGTGTCAGAAATTTGAAGGCTATGGCGGTAAGCAGGGCCTATAATACATCATTGTGTAACTTTTGATTATGATTTGGTCTCAAATCTTTGTCTTGTTTAGAAGCTCTAGAACTTGGGTTAGAATTTTAGTGTGAGAGTTGAGCTCAGAGCTTGATCGTGGAAGATCGAACCGTTGGATTTCGGTTTTGAGGTTAGATTCTTGTTCTACATCGATTGTTCTTATTGATCATCTAGATGCATTGCATGATTGGATCTGTTTTGCATGTCATGCATTGATTTGAACTTGGTTTTGAAAGAGAAAAATGTTGTTCTTGTGTTCTTAAAGGAGAACCTTGTTTTTGATCAGAAAGTTTGGAACAAGAATCATGTTTTGTGTTTGTTCTTGCATAATTTTCTCGAATGAGTACCCTAGTCCACGTTTTGAACTCTTAGCATGAAAACCCCAGATTTCGTATGTGTGAGTTGGATTTGACATGCATGATCTTGTTCTTCGTGTTCTTTGAAAGGCTTCGGGTTTTCTAACTTTGCCTTGTCTTGGCTTTCGAGTCCACACCTCGGCGGGGAGGTGTAGGACCTCGGCTAGACTGGATGGTACCAGTGCACTTCCTGTGATGGGAAATAATGTTTTGATTCCTTGCATGTATGTGAAGCTTCGTTTTGAGAGTATGGTTTGCTATGTGATTGTAGGACTTTGATCTTTGCTTGAGCCTACACACGAAGACCGAGGTGAGTGGTGCTTTTAATAAAGCTATGTTATAAAGCTTTTGATAAACCTTGCTTGTTTCGCTTTGGTAAAAGTAATTGCTAAGCATGAATGATTAGCCTATTTTGATGTTTTGTTTATGTGCGTGTTTTGATGGTATTCTTGAATGTCCCCTGTGCTGGAGGACGCTAAACTTTAGCAGCACTTGATGAGAAGGTAAGTATGAACTTCGTCTTCATGGTGTCCTTGTATTGGGTTGAGCGTTGTTTGGTTTCTTTGGAAAGTCCCTTACCTTTGGAGGACTCTAAACTTTCATGATACATCTTGTTAAAAAGGATACGGTCCTTTCTTTGGAAAGTCCCTTACCTTTGGAGGACTCTAAACTTTCATGATACATCTTGTTAAAAGGATCGGTCCTTTCTTTGGAAAGTCCCTTGTCTTTGGAGGACTCTAAACTTCATGATACATCTTGTTAAAGGATACGGTCCTATCTTGCTAAGATAAATGTTAAGCAGACTCACAGACTAAAGTAACACAAGTCCCTTGTGCTAGGGACTTTAAACTTTTGTAGCACCACTTGGTGAAAAAGGGCTACGGGCCTAAGTCACAAACTTCGGTGAAAAAGGGCTCACGGGCCTAAGTCATATAAGCTTGATATGTTTTGTCTTGAAGATTACCTCGGCTACTACTTATGCTATCTCGGCAAATGTTTTGACTTGTAAGACTTGTTGGATGAATCACGGTTCATCACTTGATTCGATACAACTTGATTTGTCTTGTTTTGGAAGGAACCTCGGCTACTACTTGTTTTAATCTTTGTATTGCTTTTATGCGGTAGGATTTGTGAGATGAATACGGTTCATCTCTTGATACAGTACGACTTGATATTCTTAGCTTGGCGGGAACCTCGGCTATTGTTTGAATGGTTTTGATATGCTTTGTTTTGGCGGACTCGGCTATTATTCATGCAAACCTTTATTTCTAGTACCATTCCTTTGAGTTTCCAAGCTCACCTCTCTATATATATGTAGGTGATGGCGGGGCTGGCGGCCTAAAGTATTTATGACTTGTTTTGGGATTTTTGTTATCTTGAGCTTGACTTGCTTACATCGGTTTTTTGTGATTACCTCGGCATATGTGTTACTTGTGATTCTTGAAAATCATGCTTCTTTGCTCGTAACATGTATTTGTATATGTAAATTTGAAAGCCTTTTGATCGAGGATGTAACTTGTATTTGTTTTGTTATCTGTAGAGTGCGATTACATTATGTATGCATTTACATTTGATCTATACCTGACTCTCAAGGACCATTTGTATTTAGTTTATTAAACGCATATGTGAGCCCTATGATTACTCGATGTGTGTGAAATTTTGTGTAGGCCTTTGGTAATTACAGTTCTTGGCCATCTCGGCACCGACCTACTAGGGGCGGGTTGGGTCGTGACATAAAAATTCATGATGACCTAGCTAGAACTTTGGCACATTCTCTTTTAGGCCGGCCTTGAGGCGAGCCAAGGCATCGCCTTGGGCCCCAATTTGGGCTGAAAATAGGATCCCAAAATATGATTTTATGTTTTAGATATTAAAAAAAAAAATCCAAATACTATAAGCCCAATTGTATATGGGGCCTAAAAAAACAAAATATATCATGACAAATTAGAGGCCCAGTGACATGGGCGAAACAAAACACATTATAATTTATAATACCCAAGAGGCTAAAGCGTGGGTCCTTTGAAGAAAATAAACATTAGAAAATTAGAAGTTTTCTGGAAAATTATTAGAAAATTTCTGAAAATTAGAAAATTAGAAAATTTGTGGATTTGTGATTATATAGAGTAGTCATGTCTCCTAGGAAGTATATTTTTGGATGTAAAAAAAGAAAAAAGAAGCAAAAATTAAAAAAATTTATTCAATCTTAATCAGGAGCGCTTGATAAATTTTTTGGTAGCAAGAAACAAATAAAAAGTTCATGTTTGGTTGATGAAGAAGTTGTTGTAATTAAATTTTTTTGTGATTACAAACAAATAAAAAAGTTATTGTAACTTATCGTTTTATCCATCAACTTTTTTTTTTTTTTTCAATGTAAGAAAAGCTCCATTTCCGAAGGTCACCTTGGACCTCCTAAATCTCGGGGCATACATTTCTCTTTCATAGTAAAAGCATAACTAGCAAAGAAAGTAGCAGCCAAAAAGCCAACCCAACTATTTCGTAGTTTTTTTGGGTGTGTGGTAGCGAATATTTGGAAAAGATGGAGGAGGTATATTTTAGAAGCAGCGCTAGCGGCATATATCATGAGGATATGGAGCAAATCACGATAAATGGGCGAATAGGATGGATCCGGCGTAGAATGGTGGAAAAGATAATGATTGAAAGGTAGGCTTTGGCCGAGGATCGAGAACGAAACAAGTATAAATATAATGGCAATGAATTAGAAAAGGTATGCAAGAATCACTTCTAAAAACTTAGTGAACAAGCTTTCTTGAGTAGAGGAACTAACTTGTCGTCAGTCTTTGATTAAGCATCGACCAGATACTTGTGTCCTTCTGCGGTGACTAGCGAGGATCATCGGTGTCTTCGGGATCTGAAGAGTATTTCCAAACCACTTCACCACAATTGGCGCCCGTCTATGGGAAATGCTCAAATACATCCATGGAAGGCGTGACCGTTTCCCTCAGATAGCTACCGGCGAGATCACACAAGGAGATGACCTCACCCACTAATATGCTCGGAAAAGAAACCATCGCGACGCGGCGGCGAACTTCAATTCGCCAACAACCTCGGCGCGAAACAATGCGGGCTATCATAGAACAAGCAAAAGCGAGCGAACAAAGGCTCGAGAACATGATCGTGAAAGCGAGCGACTCCGTCGAGTTTGGCCCTAGGGTAGCAAAATCCAAAGAGGCCATCGCCAAGAACTAGAAGCGACCTCAGGGCGGACGCCAGCGACCTCGGGCTCGACCAAAGGATCCGATAGCAACTCCAATTCGCTATCCCGAGACTCGGCGCAAGGAATGATCAAGAAACCTCTAGCTCCTCTGAAAAGGATCTATGAACAAGGAACAAAGCGCGGAGAAGCGGCTCAAGCGAGGAAGACCAGCCGCGATACTTTGGATTCGGCCAGTTGCAAGGGCGTACTGCCCAAGAAATTCAAGCTCGTCATTCACTCTTTCTGACGGAAAATCGACCCACCGATCATATCGAGTCATTACAAAGCAGGCCATGGCTGCCTTGGAACAATGAAGCCCTCATGTGCGAATATTCCTAGCGACCCTAGGTCCACTAGTTAGGTGGTATTACAAGTTGGAGCGGCTTGATCAAAAACTTCCGCCAAGAGAAATTCTTGAGGCGGGTTCATCACCAGCAGGTACAAGAAGCAGGCCGACTCCTCCGGGCTATCAGATCGGTCGGGAAAGCAGCTCAGGCGTATTCGGCATGATATTGGGAGTGCTTCAACCTTGTTGAGGGCGCTTGCAATGACTCCATGGCCATTCTTTGCTTTCAAAATGGGCTTACATCGGACGATGCTCTTCGTGGTTCCACGGCGAAGGCCCCCAAAAGCGATTTGGGCATTAATGAAGAAAGATGAAGAATATTGCAAAGTTGAAGATGATGCCACTGAGGATAAAAGCGGATAAATTTCCAAAAGCGGCCCTTCGAAATTGCTCGACCAATAAGCTGCAATGCCACCGAGCCTGAGGCCGACAGCGAACCAGCGAGACAAAAGGCGGGATTCCGCCGATCAAGCGATCAATGCACGCGAGCAGATGAACAACTACAAGTCGATAGCAGGCGCCCAAGGCAAACCGACAAAAAGTATCTGAGTTAGCCAGGCCGATCGCAATAATGACCAAAATTCGGCACCTCCATTCTTCAAGTGGTAAGCGAAGATGGTGGGGCCTCCCGACCTCAGCGGAGGAGGACGGGCGATCACGAATACCACAAAGATCACGGCCCGCGACCCGAGAGGCATTGTCGCTAAAGGATCATCTGGAAGAACTAGTACAAGATGGTCATTGCTGACAATCGTGGGCAAGGGAAGGTCAGCCAAAGCACTAGCCTTAAGGCGAGGACTCACCTCATGGTGTGATCCACATAATCTCTGATGCGAATCCCCTAACCGTGCACCACGATCGATCGCATCAATTTCGAAATATAACATATCATGGCATGCCGGAGACTCCACGATTAAGTTCGATGACTCCGACCTCGGAGCGGTTGCAGCCACGCCGATCCCTTGAGTGCGTCAAATTACAGCGTGCATCGGTTCAACGTTGAGCAGCATTCTCATAGACCGAGAAGTGCCGAAATCTTGTACTACAAAACTTTTGTTGAACTTCGGCCTCAGCGGTCGGATCTATTGCCGTCATCGCGGTATTCATAAGGCTTCAACACAAATCAGTACCCATTGGAAAAGGTCGTGCTACCGGTTAGGCGGGCTCCGGGGGCGGTTGGCGGTAAATTCTTAGTTGTGAAGCTTCCATCGTAGTATGCGCCATCATGGGCGCTCACGGTTGCATGTCATGAAATGTCCCAGAACCTACCATCGGCTTATCGCTTCCCAGAGAAGTGGCCTTGAAGAGATCGCGACTCACCTTAATCAGCAGCGAGCGAACACTTCATAAAAATCCCTTAGGACCCGACTTATGGGACTTTGATGTATGTATCTTGCCACCACATTTTAATGAAAATCGATTTTCCTTGTCAAACTTCGCCTTCCAAGCATCTTATGGTCAAAAAGTCTCGGTTTGGGCGCCCTTTGGTGCAAGACACTTGTGGGCGAATAAGCCTCCGGATTCGGGCGCTAACCGTGGATATCACGATTGGCCCAACAAGTCTCCGGATTCGGAGCGCCTTTCGTGGATGTCACGATTGGCCAAATAAGTCTCCGGTTGGGCGCCCGCCGTGGATGTCACGATTGGCGAATAAGTCTTGATTGGGCACCGCCGTGGATATCACGATTGGCCAACAAGTCTCCGGTTGAGCGCCTGCATGGATGTCACGATTGGCGAATAAGCCTCCGGTTGGGCGCCCGCCGTGGATATCACGATTGGCCAACAAGTCTCCGGATTGGGCGCCCGCCGTGGATGTCGCGATTGGCGAATAAGCCTCCGGATTGGGCGCCCGCCGTGGATGTCACGATTGGCCCAACAAGTCTCGGTTGGGCGCCTTTGTGGATATCACGATTGGCCCAGCAAGTCTTGGATTGGGCGCCCGCCGTGGATGTCACGATTGGCGAATAAGTCTCAGATTCGGGCGCCCGCCGTGGATATCACGATTAGCTAACAAGTCTCCGGATTCGGGCGCCCTCGTGGATATCACGATTGGCGAATAAGCCTCCGGATTGGGCGCCGCCGTGGATGTCACGATTGGCTGACAAGTCTCCGGTGGGGCGCCCGCCGTGGATGTCGCGATTGGCGAATAAGCCTCCGGATTAGGGCGCCCGCCGTGGATGTCGCGATTAGCCTAACAAGTCTCCGGATTAGGGCGCCGCCGTGGATGTCACGATTGGCGAATAAGCCTCGGTTGGGCGTCCTTTGGTGCAAGACACTTGAGGCGAACAAGTCTCCGGTTGGGCGTATGCCGTGGATGTCACGATTGGCGAATAAGTCTCCGGTCGGGCGTCCTTTGGTGCAAACACTTGAGGGCGAATAATCCACGGTCGGGCGCGCCGTGGATCTCACGATTGGCGAATAAGCCTCGGTTCGGGCGTCCTTTAATGCAAAGACACTTGAGGCGAACAAGTCTCCGGATTGGGCGCCCGCCGTGGATGTCACGATTGGCGAATAAGTCTCGAATTCGGAGGCGTCCTTTGGTGCAACAAATTAAGCCTCGGATTCGTAGTCGTTTTAACCAACAAATTAGCCAGTTGGACCCATCAGGTTGAACTCCATTCCTCTTAAAGTAAGGGCGATCCTTGAATTCGGGAAAATATTTAAGATTTACGGCCGTCACGATAATCTTTTAGAGGCAAACTACTACCAAATCATCAAACCATCGAAATGGCGTACTTAACTATTAAAGTTGGCATCATGAGCGTTCATTCAACATAAACAAAAGACTTTCAAAGTAAGCGCAACTATATGAAATAAATCTTTTATTTGATTAAAAAGTTGTTACATAGGCATAATCAGCGTTGAACATTACAATATCTATCTCTAAGCTGCTAAGACAAATCAGCGCTTGTCATTTGAGCGACCATCACGACTCAAAATGCATCGATCCATGCCCCCAAATCGGCATGTCCCTAGGCTGACACCATCGACAATGTCAAGGCCAAGATTCAAGACAAGGGAGGATAGAGGCGGCTGACGCTTTGTCTTCCTTTTGCAATCTCCTTCCAGCGACTTGGAGGCGACATGTTTCAGTTCCCCTTTCAATGGTCCACCTCCTTGGCAGGAGAATCGCCGCATAAGACATCGGCGCCAAATTGAGCTCCTACAACTAACATCACCATCGATGATGAAATCTTGATCATCCACACAAAGATCTTTGGCGGAACCAAATGTGTTAAAGCGCATGAGAACTGCCGCTTTTATTCTGTAATGGCTGTGATCTCGAGGCCCAAATCCGTAACATTATCAATGATAAACCCCGAGAGCGAATGAGGCGAGCGTGGGTCAGCATTCCCGATTTAGCCAACCCAGCGATTGACTAGCCCATGCAAAGGCTGCGTAAAAGCATAAGTTATATGTTCAAAGATGCCTCGGCATTACAGTGCGAACCATTAGGCTCTTACGCTCGTATACTGGCCAAGGCAAGGCGGTTTATTAATCTATCCGGCCATATGGTCAAAGCAGATTATAGCCTTGATCGACTAACCGTGCAAAGGCGTAAAAAGCATAAGTTATATGTTCAAAGATGCCTCGGCCAGTCACGAACCATTCGGCTCTTTCGCTTCGGCATACTGGCCAAAGCAAGGCGGTTGATATCTATCCGCCATATGGTCAAAAGCAGTTATAGCCTTGGTCGGCTAACCCATGCAAAGGTAGCGTAAAAGCATAAGTTATATGTTCAAAGATGCCTCGGCGACCCACAGTACAAACCATTCGGCTCTTTACGCTCGGCATACAAGGCAAGGCGGTTATCAATCTATTAGGCCGTATGTTGAGCTAAGTCAAAATGCCATAGCCCTCCGATCTCGATTCCACGGCTCTTTTGAATTTCAACAACACGCGCGCAATGGCATCGCTTATTTTCAAATTAAACGCCATTGCATATAGGCCGTCGTGCCAGCGAATCGGCGTATCGATTTAACATATTAGGGCGATTAATGTATGTACATCTATTCAAACATCTATAGAATAAAATTAAACAGCTTACGCCGAATGCGGGCGACAATTTGATATTTTTCAATAGAGTGCTTTTATTCAATAAACCAAAAGATTACATAATTGCAACGCAACTTGTCCGAACCTACAATGATTAAGTCATATGGCGTCTCCCTCATCCTCGCTCTTCTCGACCTCGGCGGAAAATGGAAAGTGTTTCTTTGTGGTAGAGGTGACACCGAATCAATACCTCTCAAGCCTTGAAGAGATTCAGCGACTTAGAGGCAGCCTTGATCCAGCACGTGCTTAAACAGCCACTTGATTTTCGCATCGGCAAACCTCTT